>CM061064.1:36884910-36916910 GCA_030762895.1 Sophora flavescens
GAACACAGACTCCTTCAGAGTTGAAGCATGTGTCACATTCCACTCTCGGAGAATCAGTTTGATGGGAGTGGCAAACAGGACCCGCATAGACATATCACTCGCTTCCTGGAAGCTTGTGACTTGCAGAAGACCAGGGGAGTCTCTCAGGATGAGTTTCGCTTGCGGCTTTTCCCTCTTTCTCTTAGGGATGTCGCTCGCGACTGGGTTGATAGTTTGGATAGGAACAGCATCAGAACTTGGGAGCAGATGGCACAGAAGTTCCTAACCAAATATTTCCCTCCTCAGAAGGCGGCACGAGCAAGAATAGCCGTCACATCATTCAGGCAAACGGAGGACGAAACCTACAATGAAGCATGGGAGAGGTACAATGGTTTATTGAGAAGATGTCCCTCTGCGTTCTTTGACCCTGTTTCCAAAGTGCAACATTTCTTTAATGGGTTGAGGGGACGCTATCAGATGAACTGTGATGCCGCAGCTGGCGGTTCCTTTGTATATTTATCAGCTGAGGACGGATGGGCACTTTGTTAGAGAAGATGTCATATAATGATTACAACCGTGGTAGGGAGACCTCGAGTGGAATCGGTTCAGGACAATGGAAGCCATTTTAGAGCAAAACAGGACTTTTGAAGATGCGAGAATGAGGCTTTGTCCCGGGAACAAGAGGGTTAATGCGATACACGAGGGAATGCCTCCTGGTTGTGCAAATTGCAATGGAAATCATGACACTTCAATTGCCCGCTAAATTTCCCTCAAGAACATGTGGACTCTTGCCACAACTTCTATGACACCGTGCCCCAGAACAATTATCGGAGGAACAATCGAATCGAATAGGGGCTACATGAGAAGAGACCATCCGGGATTTGCTTGGAGTGATGTTAATGGTGGTCTAGCCGGTCAACAACACCCTCAACGGACTGGCAACAACCTCAACGAGTCCGAGACCGAACATTGGAATTCAGCGGCGCAATACTCGGCCGAGCTCCTCCGGGGCCTAATCGATTGCAAATATCGGATGGTGGAAGACAACAAGTGGGAGGCTGGCCTTGAAAAGATGACCGGGACAGTTGAGAAGCTGTCAACCTATACATACACAGCTTTAGAGAAAGTGAATGCGTCGATTGACAAGTTGGCAGCTCATACTGGTCGAATTCACAATCTAGAGACGCAGGTTGCTCAGCTCGCAAGGCAACTTAATGAGCGTCTCCCAGGCACTCTCCCAGGTGACACCGAGAACAACCCGAAGAACCAATGCAATGCCATCACAACTAGAAGCGGAAGGGTGTTGGACCCTAGGAGGGGTACCACTAGTTCTCGAATGACAAGGGCCGAACATAACTACCCGTTGAGGAAGAGCAACCAAAGGTTGAAGGGTTCGCAAGTGACTAGGCACCGGAGCAATGGGGAAGGCTGAAGCTTGTAGATGAAGAGTTCCGAAAGAAGAAATGGGTTGAACCCCAAGACCTCCCTCCTTAAATGAAGGTACCGTATCCGGAAAGATTGAAGAAGCCTCAGCAGGATAAAGCGGTTCAACGGATTCCTTGATGTCTTCCGCAAGCTTGAGATTAACATTCCATTTGCGGAAGCCTTGGAACAGATGCCATCATATGCCCGGTTTATGAAGGAGCTTCTCACCAAGAAGCGGAGGATAGTAGATGAAGAAACGGTTGCTTTGACCGAGGAGTGTAGTGCCATTCTTCAGAGAAAACTACCTCCAAAGTTGAAGGATCCCGGTTCTTTTTTCGATACCATGCACCATTGGGGGATGACTCGTAGGGAAGGCATTATGTGATCTAGGGGCAAGCATCAACTTGATGCCCCTCTCTATGATGAAGAGGTTGGGGATCCAAGAAGTTAAGGATACACGGATGTCGCTCCAACTGGCCGAACTGACTCTATAAAATATCCTTATGGGGTGGTCGAAGACTTGTTGGTGAAGGTGGACAAGCTTATATTTCCGGCGGACTTTGTAGTGCTTGATATGGACGAAGACGCCGAGGTTCCTCTCATATTGGGTAGGCCCTTCTTGGCCACTGGGGGTGCCTTGATAGATGTGCGGCAAGGGAAACTCACTCTAAGGGTGCAAGATGATGAGGTAGTCTTCAATCTCTTTGAAGCAATGAAGCACCCTACAGAGAGGTCGGAAGTGTATCGAGTGGATGTGATGGACCCAACTGAAAAGGTGAAAACAACTCGAGGAGACCATGATCCTTCTTTTGCAACAGTATTGGTAGAATCTCATGAGAAAGACAGTGAGGAAAAAGGCCCTGCGGGGGATGAGGTCTACCTTGAGTGGCTACGAGACATGGAACCCACACCGAGTCTCCCAAGGGAAGAATGCGCAAGGAAAGAACTCAGCAACAAAGGAATGAAAAAGAAGGGTAAAGCACCAAGGTTGAAGGGTGGCACAACCCAGGGTGGCACAACCGTGGTGGTCGATCTGACCAATGAATTGATCTAAAAAGGATCACCACGAGTGGAGAGTTCGATCTTGATTATAGAAGGGTCCTGAACTTAAATGAGCTGTCCGGAACCGCACGCAAGTATATAAAAGGGCACAAACCTACAAAGAACGGGCCAAGGAATGGCATGGCAAGCAGGATCTTCCTCCGGATTAACCCTTAGGGGTGACTTGAGTCAGGCTCGGGACGTTAAACAAGCACTACTTGGGAGGCAACCCAAGCTAGGTATCTCTCTTCTCTTAACTTTTGTTTTATTTTTGCTTTTTGTTTTGTTTTTGTTGTCACTCTTGAATAATTTGAGAAGATCAAGAGTTGTTGTATGAATGTCGTGTCGGCAAGCTTGTGGGATGTTAATTGAATTGAGCATGATTGATTGCATGAATACTTGATCATTGATGATTTCCCCACTTCATCTTCCTTCTCCTCCACCCTAACTCCTAGGTGCTGCTGAGCACCGTCCGGCCACCATCACGGTGCGCGACCCAGCTGCTCCTAGCCGTGCGTCGTTCTACGCGTCGCCCGTGAGCGTGCTGCTGTCGTCCTTTAGCCGCAACCCTGCACGCGACTCCGACCCTTCCATCCTCCATTCACCGTCGAGTGGTCCGCCGTTCACAGTGCCGCCGTCCGACACTCGCGTGACTGTCTCTCTCTCCCTCATCTCTTTGTTCCGCCGTCGCGACCACCCAGTTCCCGTGTCTGTTCTCACAGGTGAAGGGAAAAGAGCCTTGCTTTTCCTTTTGGTATTTGTTCTGATTGTGTTTTATCTTCGTTTCATTTTGTTTATTTTCTTATTATGTAGAATTAATCTGAATGAATAATTGGTATCATGGATATGCTATTGGCCCAAATTAAATGGGTTTTACCTAACTTAAAAATCGGCTGGGCTTATGAATATTTATGAGATTGAAATCCTATTCTGTTTCCTTTGTGCTTTATCCTCTATAGTTTTTATTTCTCTTTTGAAATATTTATGACAAAATAAATAAAATAAAAATAAAAAAACACAAAAACATCAAAGTCAGATTATTTTTGGGATTGCTTTGTGAGAGGTATCACACTCAATTCCTCAGGTTCGGGATAGGGGATAGGGGATACCTCGGTGGACATATCTGTCATGTTCTATCTCGCTTAGGAGTTTTTTCGGTAAAAAAATAAGTAAAAAATGTAAAAATAAAAAAAACCCTTTTAAATATAAAACCTTTTCATAAAAATTAAAATCAACCAACAAAAATAAAATATTTTCTATAAGAACTACTAGGCTTTGAGTTTCCCATCGAAGCAGGGAGTATGTAGGAGCGGGATCAATCATCTCGTCAAGCCAAAATTAATTTTTCCATTTATTTTGTGTTCTTTTAATTTATTTAATATGGATAATTAATCAATAATTTATTTAATGTTTTTGGGTTGCTCTATGACAAGTGTCATGCTCAATCCCTTAGCTCGAGGTTCCCTCATGGACTTACGTGTCATGTTCAATCCCATTTAGGATTTATCAATAAAGACATGGTATAGTTTGGATAGTTATTGAAAAAAGTGGGACCATCATGAATATTGGTCTCGATTATTGAAAACACTTGATCCTCGAACCTAGCAGGTCGAGTATCTCTTAGGCATACACACTCTGGTGTAGGTATGCTTAATCTATGCAAAGGCTTTATTGCGACTTGTATCAAGCCAATATGCAAAAATCTATATTTTTGTTTATGTTCTTTTAACATAGATAAATTCAAGAGATTTAAACTTTCTAGAGTTTTATCTACTTTAATGGTATACTCAGCCGTCTTTATTATGTAATCAGACTTCAACTTATCCATTAATTTTGTTTTATAAATTTTAGAAACATTTATTGATGGAATACTCCAGTTTGTAATTTTTGTCAATATCAGGTAAAATTATTTGTTGTTCATTTATTAATGATGAATTAAGGATCTCACTTGAACTGGGTTGATTTATTTCATCTATCTTTTCTTTACCTTTTCTTGAAACCATCTTTATTAAACTAGACATGGTGACTGAACCTAAATGATCTAGTACCTATATCAGAGATAGTTTTCTTATCGAGACACCGGGACTACCTTGGCTTACCAACGGATTTACGACCCTAACCTGCGGGCTTTACTACCGGGAACACTCTTCACGGTGACCAACAACGCAGGAATGAAATACTCAAGATCGATATAAGTATCATAGCACTAAGGCTCGATCCTAGAATTTGATTCCTTATTGGATTAGTCTTCTAATTTATTTATTCTTTGTTAATTTTTCCTGTTAATGACTTTTATGGCTCCCTTCTCCCTGTCTACATATTTTTAGTTGCTATATATGAATGACATCTATAACTGAATCGCTTTATGGCTTTTATCCTCATAAAGCCTAAACACACATAACCTCAAATTCTAATGAATCTTAATTTTTTACATAAAAATTGAACATGGTAGCTAACTCAGTCCAACATCATGCAGCTTTTCGTTGTTGACAGCATATAAAATTTATGTTTTTTTTTGAAACAAAAATTTATATTTATAATGTGCTAGATAATAAATAATAAATAGATCAGCTTAAGAAAATTAAGATTGCAATTTTTTTATAAAAAGGAATTTTTTAAATGTTACGAATTAAATAATGTCTTTTTTTTTTCCCAATCCTTAACAGGAATAACAATTGACAAGCATTATAGCAAAACCCATAAATTATAATGATAATTTTGCAACACCCATTCTTCCAATCTTTTTATACAAATACTGATGTTTATAGTAAGAAATGAGAACTCTTAGTAATAGTCGTTAACGACTCGGGTTAAAAAACCCAATTACACACCTCTACCCTGTTCTCTCCTTCCATCGGCCTCTCCCCTCCACCCCATTGCCTTTCCCTTTTCTCTTCTCCCTTCACCCACCTTCCTTTGATACCTGAGAAAAACAACAACTGCTAGCTGTCGCTGAACCGCATCGCCCTTCGCATGCTCTTCTTGCACGACAAACGCATGGAAGCCCGGAAGTCTCCATTTCTCGCGCTGTGCATGTTCAAGCAGGTTATGTGGTGAAAAAGCAATTATGGCATCTGAGTCGATTGAATTAATGGTTATCAAATTGTGGTTGCAGTGAAAAGGCAATTCTTGCAATTGGCAATGTCACTACTTTGGCATCTGGGTGCCTACAACGCTTAAAATGACATGGCAATAAATAATTATATTGATAAATAACTTGAAATTGAAAAGTTCTTAATTTTAGTAAATAATTTGTATAAATGCATTATTTGGATGGGAAAAAAATCCTGCTACTGCATGATAATCGAATCATGCCAGATTCAATCCAAATGATTTAATATGAATTAAAAGTAAATCCTTCATTCACAGCGTGCAGTTAGTGTATTGTCCGGATACTAAGGGTGCGTTTGGGTAAACAACTTAATTAAGAGCTTATCACGTAAGACTTTATCGTATGAGAGCTTATGCCATAAGCGCTTAAAGAAAGAAAAAGAAAGAAAGGGACGTGAGAGGATTTGAATAGTGAAAAATACGGAGATGGTGTTTAGTGCATAAGCTCTTATGATAATTCCATAAGCTTCTCCCAGTGACTTATGAAAATAAGTCAAAAACTCCTTATGGGATGACATAAGTTATTTTTATAAGCTCTGCCAAACACACTGCATAAGAGCTTATGTCATCAGATAAGTCAAAAGGAGCTTAAATAAGGACTAAACTGCCACCTAAAAAGGTTGGTTAGGGGAGAATGTAATGAGGGAAGAGGTTATGTGACTTTTTAATCTGAGTCGTTAATCATGATCCAACGATTGCTATTAAGAGTTTTCATTTCTCCATATATGGGATATATATATATATATATATGTGTGAGAGTGAGAGGAATAAGTCACGATCGTTAGATCAAATTATTGATAGTCAAGATTAAAACATAAAATCATGTGATTTTTTAAAGTGATCATGTGATCATCAAATAACTTTTAATCTTGACCATCCATGTATGGTTGTATTATCAAGATTTATCCCTCTCACTCACCCTCATGTAAGAAAAGTTAGATATGTCAATATATATATATATATATATATATATATATATATATATATATATATAAAAGTTAAATTTTATTAAATAATAAATAAATTATATAATCAACTTATATTAAAATACATTAATATTCTTAAGTAACCAGATACACATTTAAGAAAAACTACGGATCGAAAAAAAATTCAAAATCTCTAAATCTACTCGAGTTACTTGACTCAATTTACTTTTATAACCGTCTATATAAATTTGTTGCAATTTACATATATTCATTCAATTCAATATATATACTAATTAAATCTTTAAACTATAATAATAGAGTCTTTAATAATAATATGTAATAAACAACAATCAATTTTTATACATAATTAATTACACAACTTAAATAGAAGTATCAAAAAACAAATTATATTATATAAATCATCAAAAAAAATTATCAATCTTTAGGAGGTGTGTTTTGCAGGTGACTTTTCGTTTAGTTCTTAAATTAACCGCACGTATCAAAAAATGTTAAATTCGACACGTAAAAATGAAAGTAATGTATTAGACTATAAATCAAATAGAAAAACATTATATTAGTCCATTTAGATATATGTACTACCTCATATCATCGAATCATATCATATAAATATTATTTATACAAAAACATTATATTTTTTTAAGAAAATCTGGCTTATGCGTTGCACCATTCAAAACTAGTTTCCTTATAAAAGGAACATGTATTATTCAGAGACAATTGTTGCCAGCTTAACACTTAATGTCAAATTTATAAACATTTCGGTTTAAATATTGTTAAAATAAAATATATCCAGGTTTGAGCCTTGTATTTTTCTGACTGACTTTGAAGCAAGTTCGAAAATGAAGAAAAAGAAAAAGAAAATCATTATCTAATATTCCAATGCAAATGCAATAAAGTGGAAATTTTTGCCATTGAAAGGAACAAAAGAGAGGAAAATTCTGTAACACTCACTTGGTCATGTTTTCCCTTTCACTTCCACCTCATACACGTCTATGACATTGATCACCCCTACAGATAGATAGGCATGCAGTGGTGCTTGTAAAAGATGATTTCTTCCAAGATGAAAGATGATATATACCACTTAGTTATATGAAAATGAATATATACCAAAAGGAGTTATAAAAAAAAAAACATAACATCACGGGTGAAAGGAGTTATATATTACCAGCACTTAGATGAAGATGGCATAATGAAAGAGCAAAAACAAAAAGTGAAAAGGAGAGATAAACACTTACATTTGATGAGCTTCAAAGTAACGTTTGTGGTAATTGCATATGTGAAATGAGGGGAAAAAATGGCGTAGAAGTCCCTTTGAAGTTGGTCCGGTGAGAAAGAGAATGGGTGTTGGTTACATATTGAGAGAGAGGGAAAATTGAAGACCGTTTGCACCCTTCTATGAAGGAGGGAAGTTACAAAAAGTGAACGAATAATTTGAGTGGGTGGTTACATAGTGAAAGAGAGAGAAAATTTTTAAGACTTTTAAATCAGTGAAGGAAAACATTGAACTTTCAATTACTGTAGGAAAAACTTGGGCGGGAGAAAAACAGTTGGAATGACAGATTATATATATATATATATATATATATATATATATATATATATATATATGAACTGTAGTATGAATCTAAGATTCATACCTTGCTGATTAGAAAAAAAAAGTTTTTTCAGAAGAAATTATTATGCTTAACTGAATTGGGTACCTTTTTAACCGGTAAGGACCTCCGTGTTTATGCTATGGTTTATATTGTTAAAGCTGTAGCAGCAAGACCTCGAAGGATGATGATGAGGCGGTAAGTCTAATTTGACGATGCTTGAAGCAAGATAAATCAAAGTGTAAATTACGAGTAACAGTAAGTCTACTTTGAGGTAGTTTTTGGTTAATTAATGTAAATCCTTATTAAACAAAGGTGTGGTACAGCTATGGTTAAGAATAATAAGATCTAATGAATTTTGTAAATTTTTGTAAAGACTTTAATTTTATGAATATTATTAAAAATATTCAGCAAGGTATACATTAGATTACTACTTACAATTGCTATGGAACCAAAGGAAGGCAATGATATCAGAATTTTGAAAAATATGTTATCACGTTCTTTTTCTAAGCTTTCTTTCCGTTCTTCTCAACCCTCTTCTTCATCTCTTCAGGAATCTGATATTCCTATCAATCCAAGCAGTATTTTCCATGAGGAAATATGCTTTGAAAATATCAATCAAGATATTGATAATTGGGTAATTCACAGAATATCCACAAAAGAACTTTACAAATCAGAAGGAAGATTCTTTACTACTTCTGATTATGTAATCAAAACGGAAGAGAAAAATATTCCAATCAATCCAGTGAGGAATTTCATCTTCTCTCAATGGATACAATAAAAGGTCACAAGCAAAAGTACAGGTACTTACACATCGGATGTGTTCAAGTAACTGTAAAACCGTTAATCCGCGAATGATTAAATGCTTCAATCTTGATGTGCTTAAGGGATATTAGGCACAATAAGTTTCAAGACTCCCTCTTAGGCATGGTGGAAACGAGCCTAAGCCATGGTCCAATTTATTTCAATTGTTATCCAAATAGAACTCTGAGTTTACAAGATCAAAACATCTTGGATTCTTTGTTTTTAAATCTTAAGATCTGTGGCTTAGACATGAAGCCTGGATCTATCCCAGCAGCTTTGCTTTACCGGATTTAATACAAGGCTATGAATTCCTGTAATTCTAAAGTTCTCAAAGATAGAACATCGGGAGAGACAACCCTGTTTCTTACTGATGTTACTAAAGCAAACGTAATTGTCCCTAAAACAATTTTATGGAAGGACGTAGTCCTACCCGAGAAAGATGGATATTGGATAAGGCTGTCCGGCTTTACCAAGAGAAAAAAGCGGAGACTTCAATAACATAGTTCAAACTCCAACAGGAAGAGTTGAACTAGTCTTCCAAAGAAGTAATTCTTTTAGTTACGCTAGATCTTCAAGTCTTAGATCCGAAAACTTCAGATCTATTCCCTCAAGACAATCCTTTTCAACGGCATCCCAGATGACCTCTATTAATCTTCAGGGATTAGATACATCATCTAGTATCCCTAGACCAATTTATCAGACAGAAGATGATCAACGATCAATTCAGTCTCCAACCTTTTCCTCCCTTAATGAATCTTATAATGATTTGTAAGTTCATTATTGATAAGGAATCCCTTCGCAAGGATTTTTACTCTGAGGAATGGAAACCTCAAAGAGAGTGGTTCTTGCAAGAGTTCAAGGGAACAAAAAGGAAAAATATTCGGAAGAATATTATCAATTTCTTAACAATGTTAAGAAAAAGGTTTTATTTTTTTTGGTTTCATGCATACTCAGTCAAATATTCAATAGATTATCCTTGGAAGACAAGGATAGATGTTGATAAAACCACAAATGTCATTACTGTATGGCATTTAAAGAATGGTGAGTTGGTCAAGACAGAGTTACCACCAAATAGCTCTTTCCAACTCCCTGGTATCAAAGATCCTTTTACCAAGGAACCCATCATAGCTGCTCCATTCAAATATAAGAAGGCTGATGAAGCAATTTCAGCAATGGACATAAGCAAGTTAATGGAGCAATCCAATTATACCAATAAGTATCTTCAAGTGTTAGGAGAACATTTGATCAAAAAAGATGCAACTTCCCAGGCATCTACTTCGGGAATTAAGAAGGATATTCCCTTAGAGAAACTCTTGTTCAAACCTTTTAAGATGAATAAGAAGATCAAAGAAAGTTTGCTTCTTCTTCAACCCAATATCAAAAAGGAAAAACAAGAGTTCATGGAGAAAATAGAAGAAAAACTGAAACAATTAGTTGTTCCAGATTCTCCATCGGATAATCAAGGAGAAAGACCTCTAAGAGACAAAGGTCCGATTATCAATGTCATAAATGAAGATGGCTCAGAAACAGAATCTGTAGCCAGTACCTCCAAATCCAATCCCCCGGATAGACCTGCAATCAATATCAATCCTGTTCTTACTCAATCTTGGAGGCAACCCTCAAAACTGTACTATCCCAGAGCAACTCCTCCGGATATGCTCTTTGAAGAAAAAACTCCAAACTTTAGGAGTTTCAATGCCAACAACATCTATGGATGGAACATAGATGGTCAAACAGAGTATCAAATGCTCCAAACAATGCAGCATATGGCTATGATGGCCACTGCTTATCAGACCACAAATGATTGTTCTGAAGAAGCCATCTGTAATATCTTGTCTGCAGGATTTACAGGCCAACTCAAAGGTTGGTGGGATTATTCTTTCTCTGAAACACAGAAAGAACAAATGTTTTCTGCTATCAAGACGGATGCAGAAGGGAATCCAATCTATGACAATGAAGGTGCAACCATCCCTGATGCGGTTAACACCTTAATCTTCTCAATCTGTGGACATTTCATAGGAAATACTTCCACTTGGAAGGATAGGTCTGCAGAGTTATTATCCAATCTTAAGTGTAGATCTTTAGCTAGCTTTAGGTGGTATAAGGATACCTTCCTAACTAGAGTTTACACCAGAGAAGATTGCAAGAATAGATTCTGGAAAGAAAAGTTCATTGCGGTCTCCCAACATCTTTAGGTGATCTTGTTAAGGATGAACTCATAGCCCAATCTCCAGATGGAAATATTCCATATGAGCAATTGAGTTATGGTCAACTCATTGCAGCTACACAGAAAATAGGGGCAAGACTTTATAAGGAAGACAAAGTCGAGAGATCGGTTCAAAAAGAGAAAGGCCGCCAAGAAGGATTTAGGGTCTTTTTGTGAACAATTTGGTATACCTCCTTGTCCAAAGGATAAAACCAAGTCTTCAAAGAAATATGAAGGCAAAGCCCAAAAATCTAAGTATACCAAGTATACTAAGTACAAGAAAAACAAAAGGTATGGCAAACCCAAACCAGAATTCAAACCTAAACCAACTTACGGTGATAGGTTCCCCAAAAAGCTTTCTGCTATAATGCGGCAAACACAGCCACATCAATAAATACTGTAGGCTGAAAAAAGAAAATCAAAGAATTGAATCTCGAACCATCGGTTGAGGAACAATGAATAATCTTCTAGTTCAATCGAGATACTTGAAGAAGAAGAATCAGATGGTGATTTTGCTGAAGATATCAATCATGTTCAAGAGGATGAAGTTGGAAACCTTAGCTCCGATTCATCCCCTGAGATTAATGTCTTAACTAAGGAGCAAGATCTCCTTTTTGAAGTCATTGATTCTATAACTGATCCAGATGAAAGGAGAAAGTATCTCGGACAAGCTCAAATCTTCCATGGAATCTTCTAAGGAAAAGGATTCCAAGGGAAAAGGAAAGTCGTAGTCAAAGATCATTTTGACTTTAAACAAATTCAAGAAGAGACTGGAAGCCACTCGGACAAAGAAGCCGATAACGATTCATGATCTCCAAGCAAGAGATTAAGAATCTAAAACAAGAAATCGAAGAGATCAAACAAGAACAAGCTGTTCATAAACTGATTTTGTCTTAAATGGCAGAGGCTCAATCAGAAGAGTCTGGTGATGAGGATAAACCGGAATCAAGCGCCATCAAGGAAGATGAGCATGACAAGCCTACTAAAGATCATGAGGATGAAGCATTCCTGAATTTAGTGAATCAATTAAAAATTCAAAAGTTTCATATCAAGATCAAAATTATTATCGGAGAATTTGTTCTTGATTCTACAACACTTTTTGACACAGGTGCTGATTCCAATTGCATCCAAGAAAGGTTAATTCCTACAAAATACTTCGAGAAGACTTCGGAGAAGTTAAGAGCAGCTAATGGTTCTAAACTTAGAATCAATTATAAGCTGCCCAAAGCCATTATAGAAAACCAAGGTTTCCAGGTTGAAACCCCTTTTCTATTGGTCAGAGACTTAAAAAATGAAGTGATCCTTGGATCTCCATTCATTATGTCTCTTTTTCCCCTTTCCATTTCCCACAATGGAATTAAAACTCAGCATCTGGGTAAAGACATAGTCTTCCCATTCATCAGAAAGCCTATCATTCGAGATTTAAATCTTCTCGATTGCAAAATCAACCAAATCAATTTCTTGAAAGAAGAAATTTCTTTTAAGAACATAGAGTTGCAATTGCAGCAACCAAAGATCAAAGAGAAGGTTAAAAGCCTTTTCAATGAAATCCAAGAGACTATCTGTTCTGATTTGCCCACAGCATTTTGGAACAAAAAGAAGTACTTTGTAGATTTGCCTTATGAACAAGATTTCAATGAAAGGCAAATTCCAACCAAATCCAGACCAATCCAAATAAATCACGAACTCCTTAAGTATTGTCAAAAGGAAATTGACGATTTCTTACGCAAAGGTTTAATCAGGGAGAGCAAGTCTCCTTGGTCTTGTTCTGCTTTTTATGTTAATAAGCAGGCTGAGATTGAGCGTGGAACACCTCGCTTAGTCATCAATTATAAACCTTTGAACCAAGCTAATAGGTGGATCAGATATCCAATTCCCAACAAAAGGGATTTGCTTAACCGCCTAAGCACGGCAAGAATATTTTCAAAATTTGACATGAAATCTGGTTACTACCAGATAGAAGTCAAAGAAAGTGACCGTTACAAAACAGTGTTCACCGTTCCCTTTGGGCATTATGAATGGAATGTTATGCCCTTTGGTCTCAAAAATGCTCCTTCAGAATTCCAGAAAATTATGAATGAGATCTTTAATCCCTATACAGACTTTACAATCGTCTACCTTGATGATGTTTTAGTCTTTTCTCAATCTATTGATCAACACTTCAAACATGTCAGAATCTTTATAAGTGTGATCAAAAGGAATGGTTTAGCTGTGTCTAAAACCAAAATTGATCTCATCCAAACTAAGATTAGATTTCTTGGTCATAACATTTTGCAAGGAACTATCACTCCTATCAGCAGAGCTATCGAATTTGCTGATAAGTTTCCTGATCAAATCATTGACAAAACCCAGCTTCAGAGATTCCTAGGATGTCTCAATTACGTTGCTGACTTTGTCCCTAATCTTAGTAATATCATCAAACCCTTGCACAATCGTCTAAAGAAGGAACCTCCTCCTTGACGGACGAGCATACAAAAGTTGTCCAACTTATCAAATCTAAGATAAAGAATCTTTTATGTCTTTATCTCCCAAATACTTCTGCTTTCAAAATTGTTGAAACCGATGCTTCTGACATTGGTTATGGCGGTATTTTAAAACAAAGAATTTCAAATAAAGAGCATATCATTGCATATACTTCTAAGCATTGGAATTCTGCTCAACAAAATTATTCTACCGTCAAAAAGAGATTTTGGCAATAGTTTTATGTATTTCAAAATTTCAATCGGATTTACTTAATCAAATTTTTTTGGTTAGAGTAGATTGTAAATCTGCTAAAGATATTTTACAAAAGGATGTTAAAAATTTGGCATCAAAACAGATTTTTGCGGATGGCAAGCAATTTTAAGTGCATTTGATTTTCAAATTGAATTTATCAAAGGCTCTTCAAATTCTCTTCCCGACTTTCTTACTCGTGAATATTTACGGGGGTAGGTAAGAGAGAGAGATTGGCGGCAATGCCAAAGACAGAGACTTCCTCTTCAAAGGGAAGGGTAAAGGTATTGTCCTCAAGGACCCAAACACCAAGGTGCATCCAAATCTGGGCCTTCACCCAAAAAACAATCTGGGTCATCGACCCAACAACCCAAGACAAACTTGGGTCTTCAACCCAAATCCAATCTGGGTCTTCAACCCAGCAAACTGCCAAACAGTCAAAAGCTGACAATGGCATCCCAATTCAAACACTTCAAGCCTTTCAAGATCAAGGCCTGACCAAACTCCCTCAGGGAACATGGGGAGATAGAGTGGAAAATGAATCAGGTTCTCCACCCCCACTCAAATACCTAATTAGAGATTTAGCCAAAACAGCTATTCCCATAAATGTTGTCAAACCTGATACACGTTTATCAAAAGACATCATCCAAACGCAAACTCAAACGGCCGCAACTAATTATGTTGCAAAAAACATATTTCAATTTGTTGTTCAAATGGAACCAGGATTTTGGGATAACAACCCTAATAAAGTTCCCTCCAAAATCTTTCAAAATGGTTCTCATTTCCAACAATCCCAACCAAACAAAACCAGAAATTTTTATGAGTTTATTTTGATTGATCTGACTTCGATCCGCGATCAAACATTACCGTGACCCTAAAGATCAATCAACATACACTCACTCAACTTTCCAGATTTTGAAGGTTTTAACACCTGAACAATTTGGAATTAATTTAAATGTTTTCAAAAAAATTTCTCAAACTTTTGATTCCATTGGTTTTAATTACTGGGATTATCAACAAGCTTGGTACAACATTTTCTGGTACCAAAATATTCAAAATAAACATTCTTGGTTGATATATTTCAAAAAGAATGTTAAGTACAAATTCCTCATTGGTTCGATCCACTTTGGTGGAGAATATTTGACCCAATCAAGCAGATCCTTCCTGAAGAAGTTCTTGAAGGATATCAAACTTTCGAAAAATATTTTGACAACAAGGAAACCCCTTTCCCCGTCAATCTAATATTTTTCTCCAAATTTTTCCTTTCATGGGTTTTCAGTTAGCAGTATAAATACCAGAACCAAGATCAATACCCTGGTTTATTGCCAATCTTACAAAGAGCAACCTTTGTCAAGTGGTGGGCACAGTTCAATTATGCAGCAACCACAAGTGACAATGTTAAAATCTGGTTCCAGAGAATCCTAAATGGATGAAGGCGGCTAATCCGAGAAACTTGCGAGTTCTTGAATCAAAGGTCTCGGATTGTTTCGATGTTAGCGAGGATCCAATTCAAAGGAAAGCTTCCTCGGAAATATGGAAGCAATCTTGAAGCTAGCTAAGGATGAAGAAGCCTCTTCTTCAAAATCTTCCAAGTGAGCTTCCCCAAACCGATGAAGAAGACGATGAAGAGGATTTAAGTCGGTGCTCGAGATCCCTTCTATCAAAATGAAGACGACTGCTACGGTATTGATACCACAGTCAACCTGAGTGATGATGAGTGGTCGCGCTGTCGCACACACGCCAAAAAGGGCGAGCGGGTTTTAAAAATGTAGTTTAGGGCGACAACTCGGATGTCGTCTCTCAAGGACTCTTAAAATGTT
Organism: Sophora flavescens; assembly: GCA_030762895.1. Lineage (NCBI taxonomy): Eukaryota > Viridiplantae > Streptophyta > Magnoliopsida > Fabales > Fabaceae > Sophora > Sophora flavescens. Next base: position 36,900,545 of record CM061064.1, read on the forward strand.
ATTTTTCACAAAAATCAGTTTTTTGGGGGGGGTTGGTTTGAGATGCAATCAAAGAAAAAAAAATAATGAAAACAGAGCAATTAAAAACAGGGCAAGTTAAAGAGATTATCAAATAGCAAACAACGATTAATCTCTTCATCAAGAATTCCCAACTATCCTTGGTTAATGTAATCCCAAGCCCTAAGCGATTCTAATCCCCTTTCGATTCTGAAGAACAACTAACAACGTAATTGCTACTATGGATGCAAGTTCCTATTCCCGAAATAACAAGCGGGGTTAAGCTCTCATGAACAAGCGAACATGAATGAACACACGCGAAATAACAAACGCGATTAAGTATAGGGAAATAACATCATCGAAACAAATCAATACAATACTACACACTCTGAAATAACAAACGGAAATGTATAATATGGTATTGAAAAGGAAAAGCAATTAAAATAGGGATTTACAAAACCTCAAGTATATGGAATTCTCATACGATGAACTAATCCTAGAACTTAGTTCTCCATGACAAAAACGAAAACACACGAGAGAAAATGTAAAACTAAACAATGGAGAAGCAAAAGTCCTTCCAAACTGTTCGGAACAGCTATTTATACTAATCGAGAAATTAAGTCTACTCGCGAGGCGAAGCCTCTCTCGCGACGCGAATCTTGCGAACGATCTGCAACCTTTGGTATTCTCGCGAGGCGAACACACCTTCGCGAGGCGAGAAACTGAAGAGTCTTCTTATTACGCCCGTTATGAATATCGAGGGCCAACCGTGATGCTTTCGGACTTCCCGGACTCGCTAGGGCGAATGTATGCTCGCGAGGCGAATCTCTTCAACTTCAAAATCGCCACCGTGTGACCTTCAACACGGGCAAGTCGTGATCGTCTCTGACTTTTCAGGCTTGGGTGACTCGTGGGCGAGATCTTCTTGCAGGCGAACCAGAGACCTTGCATTTTCTTGGAACAGTCAGCTTCGTGGTCGCGAGGCGAAGAGAGGTTCGCGAGGCGAATCCCCTGTTTCCTTATTCTCTTGACTTTCACTTAACTTGAAAACAAAGAAATAACTATAAGTGTATTATTTAACTCAAATATGGATAATTTAACCTAAAACTACTCTAGAGACTCAAAACCTTGCTTGAGGACAATCTAATCTAATTTGGGTGAAAATAGGATATAATTTGCACAAAACCCTGGTCATGCTAGCCATAAAACTAGATGAGCCAGAGGCTTATCAAAATACCCCAAACTTAAACTTTGCTTGTCCCCAAGCAAACTAAGACTCAAAAATAAAAAAGACTCAAAATCTGGCAAGCTTAAAAGATTCAATCAACCTTGCACGAATTCAAGCAATACATCAAAACAGTTTTCTTTAATGTCCCCCCCTTTTTCAAGCAAAGCAATCCCCACATTCATTCATTCCAAACAATTGAGAATTTCATCATTCAGGCAATCAGAAATCTAAGCAAGGGATCTAAGTCACACACAAGAGGGAGATCACCAAATCCAAACAACTGCCTTCCTCACAAGGGCATTATTTGTTCACTCAATCACTCAGTTTGTGTCGTGCTATTAACATTGCACTCAATTTCACTTTCAAGAACACTTCCCAAAAATTTGATTTTCATCTCAAAAATGGTTCCCACAGAAAAAACATGCATGCAACATCAAAAGGTCTTTTATGGCTTGTAATGGGGCACTGGTTAAGGGTAGGATATACAAAGGAACTAGGCTGAAGACCCTAGGAACTAAGAGAGCATGAACGTTATTTACACTTTGAAATTCTACTCAAGTTCCTTTCTTCATTTTCCTTTATGCTTTGGGTGACTCCAGCCTCTTTTATTTTTATCATTTTTACACTTTTCTCCTCTTTTTTTTCTTTTTTTTTTTTTACATTCATCATTTTTTTTCTACAAGCCTTTGGCTCCAACTTTTTTATTGTATATTTTTTTTCTCAATCCCAACAACATATTACACCTTGCAGCCACCCCAAACTTAGTTTCTTGCACCCATTCTAAGATTACATGCTCTCCTAATCCTAAGATCGGGTTAACATGGTTTTCCAGATTTTTGGGCTTATAACATTAGGTTATCAAGAATTAACAGGCTAATAGGCTCAATGGGGCTAACTAGGGAACATGCATTAGGAGTTGGTTATTTTTAGGCTAAGTAACTATTTACAAAGAAAATGCCTAAATCATTTGAAGCAAACACATAATCATGCAAATCATAAAGAGATTCAAGCAAATTCAGGGAAATGCAACTTGAAAGTGATTTCACACAGTTTAAAACATGTTGGAGGCTCAAAACCTCACCTGGACATTCATGCAAATTGTTTGACAGAGATTCTATCCCTAGTGTGTGCTTCCTATCACCCCAAACTTATCATAAATCATGCCATCATAACAAAATCTCAAAGTTCAGTTTTCAATCACATGGGAATCACTTTTCAAAAACTCAATTTTTTTTTCCTTCTAGGGGAATCATCACATATCAATCATGCAAGCAATCTGTGCAACATCAATCAAAATCCATCAAACTTGCCAACAAAAGACTCAACACACAAATACTCCTGAGCTTCTCAAATTATTCAGGAGTTTTATTCAAAGAAAAGGAAAAACTACAACTAGTTCCCTCCCCCACACTTTAAACATGCATTGTCCCCAATGAACAACAGAACTATACAATCAGAGTGAGGGAAAGGAAAAGAGTACTCCCTGATCAAGTGCAGTGTATGCGGGAGCTGCCACCTGGATCCCATTTCTTGTAGTCTAAGGTCAAAGAGGTAGAGTTCATTCCATGGTCCCATAACTTGCATCCTTGATATATGAGTAAACACTTGACAATGATGGCGACCTTGCTCAATGCGGCGGACTCATCACCTCCTCTTGGGTCAAAGACGACCGCTTCATCAACAAAGTCCTCCCAATAGAATTTGGCTTCAATCCCTTGAACTATCCATGGTGCAAAATCTATTTCCTCTGGTGGTTTCGCAGGGGGAGGTGGCAGATAGGTAGGGAGGGCCTCCGGTGCTGCTTCATCTTCTGCATGTTTCTCATCCATTGCAGCGACAAATTTATCACCCGCTAGACATACAGCAATCTCAGACCTGAGACCACACAATGGTTAGCGTTAGTACAATCAGGACATGCAGAAATATCATCAAAGCCAGAAATAAATGGAAAATTAGAAAGCAAGTCCTCATGGGTGTCCTCAATAGTCTCAGAAAGCAGCTCTATGTGGAATACAGAGTGCTCTTCCACTGGATGTTTCATAGCATCAAATATGTTAAACTTTGCAACTATATCCCCAAACTTCATAGACATGGTCCCATCATCAACATCAATGTTTGTCTTAGCTGTCTTCATGAATGGTCGGCCCGAGGATTATTGGTGATTTCTTTGGAATGTGTCTCTCCTGCCATGTCCGGGGATGTAGAAGTCAGGTGGGGAAGATCGGATCATCAACTTGCACTAGCACATCTTCCACCATTCCCATGGGCGGGCACTGGTCCTGTTGGCCAGCCAGAATGGTGAGACACAGTATATTTCAAGGGACCAAGATCAAGGTTGTTAAAGATGGAGGTAGGCATGACATTGATAGAGGCTCCCAAATCCAGCATGCAATTTTCAAACTTCCTGTCCCCAATAGTGCAGGGAATAGTAAATACTCCTGGATCCTTGCACTTCTGTGGTAATGCCTGAGTAGGGGCTATAACAGCAACTCTTTACAGTGCGGGCCTAGACTGGATAAGAGCTGAGACATTTCTTCCCAAATCAACCCTCTCATTATTCTTCATCTTCCTCTTGTTGGTGCATAGATCCTTCAGGAATTTGGCATACTTGGGCACTTGCTTGATCACATCCAACAGTGGGATATTAACACCTACCTTTCTTAAAACATCAAGAATTTCCTTCTCCTTGTCTTCACCACCACTCTTCAAATTTTTCTGTAATGTGTGTGGGAATGGGATTGGTGGTCTGTATACCTTCTCAACTTCAACCTCGACAATAGGCTCAGGAGTTACCCCAACAGTTGCTTCATCTTTTTCAGAGGTGGCCTCAACAACTTTTCCAGATCTCAGAGATATGGCACTCACATTAGGGTTGGAGGCATTAGGATTTATCACTAGTTGTCTTTGGCAGTGGGTTGTTCTTTGAGCTTGCTTTATGTTATTTATGTCTGTGGCCATCTGTCCAATCTGTGTCCTCAAATCTTGAATGCTAGCACTTGTTTGTGCACGGAACTGTCCCATTTTTGCTGGAAAAGTGTAGTCATTTGTGCATTCATTTGTGAAGTCAATTGCTTGAACATGTCCTCCAATGAAGGCCCGGAGAAGGTGCGAGAGGTGGTCACTTGAGGAGGATTACCGAGGTGCCATCGGTTGTTGTTGGGATGAGTTCCCATACCGCAGATTAGGATGATTCCCCCAGTTGGGATGGTACCTATTGGTAGAGAGGTCTGGAGTGCTGTACCGACTCTGACTGTTTCCTTGACTATATGGATTAACTGCATAAGCTTGAGATACTTCATTGACAAACTCTTCCCTCTGGATGGGGCATGGATCATGTGGGTGCTCAGGTGAATTGCAGATGCTACATAACTTTGCAGGCTGAACTCTGTCTATTGCCAATTGCCTTACAAAAGAAGTCAGCTCATCCAATCTATTCTCAATGGCGGCCTGGTTGGAAGATGACCTATGAATCTCATGCACACCTCTTGTTTCAACTGAATTTCTTCTGGTAGTGAACTGCTGGGAATTCAATGACATATTCTCAATGAGTTGCTTGCGTGGCTGGGGTCTTATCAACTAATGCTCCCCACTAGCAGCATCCAAAAGATTCCTATCCATCGGCAACAATCCTTCATAAAAGTCTTGGATCGGAGAGCTGTTCGGGAAATTTGATCTTTGGGAACAACTGGATACCAAATGCTTGAACCTTTCCCAATATTCATCTAGCGATTCATTCCCTTGCCCGATGCCACATATTTCTTTTCTTATTGAAGCGACTCTTGAAGCGAGGAAAGTATCTTTCCCGGAAAAACCCTCTTCAAATCATTCCAAGTGGTGATGGAGTTGGGCTCAAGATACAATAGCCAATCTTTTGCAGCTCCCTGGAGTGAAAACGGAAAAGCCTTCAGCTTGATACTATCCTCAGTGACTCCCTCTGATCTCGAGGTTGTGGAGCATACAACTTGGAATTCCTTCAAGTGCTTGTGTGGATCCTCACCTGCAAGACCATTAAACTTGGGCAACAAGTGAATAAAACCAGATTTCAGTTCAAAAGGAGTATCAGCACCAGGATATGAAATACACAATCCATTATAGTTGACATCAGGGGCAGCAAGCTGTCTTAATGTCCTCTGGTCTCCCATGTTTTCAAAAACAGTTTTGAAATTGGAATCACTACTAGTGCTGGCCCGAAATTCTCTACGGAGTGTGTGCAGTGTTCTTTCAATTTCCGGGTCAAAATCACACAGTTTAGGGCAATTAGACCTAGTAGCCAGACCAATTCAAAACAAAAACAGAAAATAAAAGAAAGAAAAGAAGAAAAAAATAATAAAATGCGAAAAATAACAAACCAGAGTCCCCGGCAACGGCGCCAATTTTTGGTCGCGCTGTCGCACACGTGCCAAAAAGGACGAGCGGGTTTTAAAAATGTAGTTTAGGGCGACAACTCGGATGTCGTCTCTCAAGGACTCTTAAAATGTTATTTTTCACAAAAATCAGTTTTTGGGGGGGTTGGTTTGAGATGCAATCAAAGAAAACAAAATAATGAAAACAGAGCAATTAAAAATAGGGCAAGTTAAAGAGATTATCAAATAGCAAACAACGATTAATCTACTGTCAAGAATTCCCAACTATCCTTGGTTAATGTAATCCCAAGCCCTAAGCAGATTCTTATCCCTTTTCGATTCTGAACAACTAACAACGTAATTGCTACTATGGATGCAAGTTCCTATTCCCGAAATAACAAACGCGGGTTAAGCTCTCATGAACAAACGAACATGAATGAACACACGCGAAATAACAAACGCGATTAAGTATAGGGAAATAACATCATCAAACAAATCAATACAATACTACACACTCTCGAAATAACAAACGAAATGTATAATATGGTATTGAAAAGGGAAAAGCAATTAAAATAGGGATTTACAAAACCTCAAGTATATGGAATTCTCATACAGTAGACTAATCCTAGAACTTAGTTCTCCATGACAAAAACGAAAACACACAGAGAAAATGTAAAACTAAACAATGGAGAAGCAAAAGTCCTTCCAAACTGTTCAGAACAGCTATTTATACTAATCAGAAATTAAGTCTACTCGCGAGGCGAAGCCTCTCTCGCGACGCGAATCTTGCGAACAGTCTGCAACCTTTGGTATTCTCGCGAGGCGAACACACCTTCGCGAGGCGAGAAACTGAAGAGTCTTCTTATTACGCCCGTTATGAATATCAGGGGCCAACCGTGATGCTTTCAGACTTCCAGACTCGCTAGGCGAATGTATGCTCGCGAGGCGAATCTCTTCAACTTCAAAACTGCCACAGTAGTGACCTTCAACACGGGCAGGCCGTGATCGTCTCTGACTTTTCAGGCTTGGGTGACTCGCGGGGCGAACCAGAGACCTTGCATTTTCTTGGAACAGTCAGCTTCGTGGTCGCGAGGCGAAGAGAGGTTCGCGAGGCGAATCCCCTGTTTCCTTATTCTCTTGACTTTCACTTAACTTGAAAACAAAGAAATAACTATAAGTGTATTATTTAACTCAAATATGGATAATTTAACCTAAAACTACTCTAGAGACTCAAAACCTTGCTTGAGGACAATCTAATCTAATTTGGGTGAAAATAGGATATAATTTGCACAAAACCCTGGTCATGCTAGCCATAAAACTAGATGAGCCAGAGGCTTATCAAAATACCCCAAACTTAAACTTTGCTTGTCCCCAAGCAAACTAAGACTCAAAAATAAAAAAGACTCAAAATCTGGCAAGCTTAAAAGATTCAATCAACCTTGCACGAATTCAAGCAATACATCAAAACAGTTTTCTTTAATGTCCCCCCCTTTTTCAAGCAAAGCAATCCCCACATTCATTCATTCCAAACAATTGAGAATTTCATCATTCAGGCAATCAGAAATCTAAGCAAGGGATCTAAGTCACACACAAGAGGGAGATCACCAAATCCAAACAACTGCCTTCCTCACAAGGGCATTATTTGTTCACTCAATCACTCAGTTTGTGTCAGGCTATTAACATTGCACTCAATTTCACTTTCAAGAACACTTCCCAAAAATTTGATTTTCATCTCAAAAATGGTTCCCACAGAAAACATGCATGCAACATCAAAAGGTCTTTTATGGCTTGTAATGGGGCCTGGTTAAGGGTAGGATATACAAAGGAACTAGGCTGAAGACCCTAGGAACTAAGAGAGCATGAACGTTATTTACACTTTGAAATTCTACTCAAGTTCCTTTCTTCATTTTCCTTTATGCTTTGGGTGACTCCAGCCTCTTTTATTTTTATCATTTTTACACTTTTCTCCTCTTTTTTTTCTTTTTTTTTTTTTACATTCATCATTTTTTTTCTACAAGCCTTTGGCTCCAACTTTTTTATTGTATATTTTTTTTCTCAATCCCAACAACATATTACACCTTGCAGCCACCCCAAACTTAGTTTCTTGCACCCATTCTAAGATTACATGCTCTCCTAATCCTAAGATCGGGTTAACATGGTTTTACAGATTTTTGGGCTTATAACATTAGGTTATCAAGAATTAACAGGCTAATAGGCTCAATGGGGCTAACTAGGGAACATGCATTAGGAGTTGGTTATTTTTAGGCTAAGTAGCTATTTACAAAGAAAATGCCTAAATCATTTGAAGCAAACACATAATCATGCAAATCATAAAGAGATTCAAGCAAATTCAGGGAAATGCAACTTGAAAGTGATTTCACACAGTTTAAAACATGTTGGAGGCTCAAAACCTCACCTGGACATTCATGCAAATTGTTTGACAGAGATTCTATCCCTAGTGTGTGCTTCCTATCACCCCAAACTTATCATAAATCATGCCATCATAACAAAATCTCAAAGTTCAGTTTTCAATCACATGGGAATCACTTTTCAAAAACTCAATTTTTTTTTCAGCCTAGGGGGAATCATCACATATCAATCATGCAAGCAATCTGTGCAACATCAATCAAAATCCATCAAACTTGCCAACAAAAGACTCAACACACAAATACTCCTGAGCTTCTCAAATTATTCAGGAGTTTTATTCAAAGAAAAGGAAAAACTACAACTAGTTCCCTCCCCCACACTTTAAACATGCATTGTCCCCAATGAACAACAGAACTATACAATCAGAGTGAGGGAAAGGAAAAGAGTACTCCCTGATCAAGTGCAGTGTATGCGGGAGTTGCCACCTGGATCCCATTTCTTGTAGTCTAAGGTCAAAGAGGTATAGTTCATTCCATGGTCCCATAACTTGCATCCTTGATATATGAGTAAACACTTGACAATGATGGCGACCTTGCTCAATGCGGCGGACTCATCACCTCCTCTTGGGTCAAAGACGACCGCTTCATCAACAAAGTCCTCCCAATAGAATTTGGCTTCAATCCCTTGAACTATCCATGGTGCAAAATCTATTTCCTCTGGTGGTTTCACAGGGGGAGGTGGCAGATAAGTAGGGAGGGCCTCCGGTGCTGCTTCATCTTCTCCATGTTTCTCATCCACTGCACTGACAAATTTATCACCTGCTAGACATACAGCAATCTCAGCACAAACCACACAATGGTTAGCGTTAGTACAATCAGGACATGCAGAAATATCATCAAAGCCAGAAATAAATGGAAAATTAGAAAGCAAGTCCTCATGGGTGTCCTCAATAGTCTCAGAAAGCAGCTCTATGTGGAATACAGAGTGCTCTTCCACTGGATGTTTCATAGCATCAAATATGTTAAACTTTGCAACTATATCCCCAAACTTCATAGACATGGTCCCATCATCAACATCAATGTTAGTCTTAGCTGTCTTCATGAATGGTCGGCCCAGGATTATTGGTGATTTACTGGAATGTGTCTCTCCTGCCATGTCCAGGATGTAGAAGTCAGCTGGGAAGATCAGATCATCAACTTGCACTAGCACATCTTCCACCATTCCCATGGGGCGGACACTGGTCCTGTTGGCCAACCGAATGGTGAGACCAGTATATTTCAAGGGACCAAGATCAAGGTTGTTAAAGATGGAGGTAGGCATGACATTGATAGAGGCTCCCAAATCCAGCATGCAATTTTCAAACTTCCTGTCCCCAATAGTGCATGGAATAGTAAATACTCCCGGATCCTTGCACTTCTGTGGTAATGCCTGAGTAGGGGCTATAACAAAGAACTCTTTGCAGTGCAGGCCTAGACTGGATAAGAGCTGAGACATTTCTTCCCAAATCCACCCTCTCATTATTCTTCATCTTCCTCTTGTTGGTGCATAGATCCTTAACGAATTTGGCATACTTGGGCACTTGCTTGATCACATCCAACAGTGGGATATTAACACCTACCTTTCTTAAAACATCAAGAATTTCCTTCTCCTTGTCTTCACCACCACTCTTCAAATTTTTCTGTAATGTGTGTGGGAATGGGATTGGTGGTCTGTATACCTTCTCAACTTCAACCTCGACAATAGGCTCAGGAGTTACCCCAACAGTTGCTTCATCTTTTTCAGAGGTGGCCTCAACAACTTTTCCAGATCTCAGAGATATGGCACTCACATTAGGGTTGGAGGCATTAGGATTTATCACTAGTTGTGCTGGCAGCTGGGTTGTTCTTTGAGCTTGCTTTATGTTATTTATGTCTGTGGCCATCTGTCCAATCTGTGTCCTCAAATCTTGAATGCTAGCACTTGTTTGTGCCTGGAACTGTCCCATTTTCTGATTGAAAAGTGTAGTCATTTGTGCATTCAATTGTGAAGTCAATTGATTGAACATGTCCTCCAATGAAGGCCCGAGGAAGGTGCGGGGTGGTCACTTGAGGAGGATTCTGAGGTGCCATCGGTTGTTGTTGGGATGAGTTCCCATACCGCAGATTAGGATGATTCCCCCAGTTGGGATGGTACCTATTGGTAGAGAGGTCTGGAGTGCTGTACCGATTCTGACTGTTTCCTTGACTATATGGATTAACTGCATAAGCTTGAGATACTTCACTGACAAACTCTTCCCTCTGGATGGGGCATGGATCATGTGGGTGCTCAGGTGAATTGCAGATGCTACATAACTTTGCAGGCTGAACTCTGTCTATTGCCAATTGCCTTACAAAAGAAGTCAGCTCATCCAATCTATTCTCAATGGCGGCCTGGTTGGAAGATGACCTATGAATCTCATGCACACCTCTTGTTTCAACTGAATTTCTTCTGGTAGTGAACTGCTGGGAATTCAATGACATATTCTCAATGAGTTGCTTGGCAGCGGTGGGGTCTTATCAACTAATGCTCCCCACTAGCAAAGCATCCAAAAGATTCCTATCCATCGGCAACAATCCTTCATAAAAGTCTTGGATCGGGAGCTGTTCGGAAATTTGATCTTTGGGGGCAAATCGGATACCAAATGCTTGAACCTTTCCCAATATTCAGCTAGCGATTCATTCCCTTGCCTGATGCCACATATTTCTTTTGTTATTGAAGCAGCTCTTGAAGCAGGAAAGTATCTTTCCAGAAAAACCCTCTTCAAATCATTCCAAGTGGTGATGGAGTTGGGCTCAAGATACAATAGCCAATCTTTTGCAGCTCCCTGGGTGAAAACGGAAAAGCCTTGACTTGATACTATCCTCGGTGACTCCTCCGATCTCGAGGTTGTGGAGCATACAACTTGGAATTCCTTCAAGTGCTTGTGTGGATCCTCACCGCAAGACCATTAAACTTGGGCAACAAGTGAATAAAACCAGATTTCAGTTCAAAAGGAGTATCAGCACCAGGATATGAAATACACAATCCATTATAGTTGACATCAGGGGCAGCAAGTTGTCTTAATGTCCTCTGGTCTCCCATGTTTTCAAAAACAGTTTTGAAATTGGAATCACTACTAGTGCTGGCCCGAAATTCTCTACTGAGTGTGTGGCGGTGTTCTTTCAATTTCCGGGTCAAAATCACACAGTTTAGGGCAATTAGACCTAGTAGCCGGACCAATTCAAAACAAAAACAGAAAAATAAAAGAAAGAAAAGAAAAAAAAAAATGCGAAAAATAACAAACCGAGTCCCCAAACGGCGCAATTTTTGGTCGCTGTTTTCGCACGTGCAAAAAGGACGAGCGGGTTTTAAAAATGTAGTTTAGGGCGACAACTCGGATGTCGTCTCTCAAGGACTCTTAAAATGTTATTTTTCACAAAAATCAGTTTTTGGGGGGGTTGGTTTGAGATGCAATCAAAGAAAACAAAATAATGAAAACAGAGCAATTAAAAATAGGGCAAGTTAAAGAGATTATCAAATAGCAAACAACGATTAATCTACTGTCAAGAATTCCCAACTATCCTTGGTTAATGTAATCCCAAGCCCTAAGCAGATTCTTATCCCCTTTCAGTTACAGCAACAACTAACAACGTAATTGCTACTATGGATGCAAGTTCCTATTCCCGAAATAACAAACGGGGTTAAGCTCTCATGAACAAACGAACATGAATGAACACACGCGAAATAACAAACGCGATTAAGTATAGGGAAATAACATCACTGAAACAAATCAATACAATACTACACACTCCTGAAATAACAAACAGAAATGTATAATATGGTATTGAAAAGGGAAAAGCAATTAAAATAGGGATTTACAAAACCTCAAGTATATGGAATTCTCATACAGTAGACTAATCCTAGAACTTAGTTCTCCATGACAAAAACGAAAACACACAGAGAAAATGTAAAACTAAACAATGGAGAAGCAAAAGTCCTTCCAAACTGTTCAGAACAGCTATTTATACTAATCAGAAATTAAGTCTACTCGCGAGGCGAAGCCTCTCTCGCGACGCGAATCTTGCGAACAGTCTGCAACCTTTGGTATTCTCGCGAGGCGAACACACCTTCGCGAGGCGAGAAACTGAAGAGTCTTCTTATTACGCCCGTTATGAATATCAGGGGCCAACCGTGATGCTTTTAGACTTCCAGACTCGCTAGGCGAATGTATGCTCGCGAGGCGAATCTCTTCAACTTCAAAACTGCCACAGCCGTGACCTTCAACACGGGCAAGCCGTGATCGTCTCTGACTTTTCAGGCTTGGGTGACTCGCGGGGCGAGATCTTCTTCTCGGGGCGAACCAGAGACCTTGCATTTTCTTGGAACAGTCAGCTTCGGGGTCGCGAGGCGAAGAGAGGTTCGCGAGGCGAATCCCCTGTTTCCTTATTCTCTTGACTTTCACTTAACCTGAAAACAAAGAAATAACTATAAGTGTATTATTTAACTCAAATCTGGATAATTTAACCTAAAACTACTCTAGAGACTGAAAACCTTGCTTGAGGACAATCTAATCTAATTTGGGTGAATATAGGATATAATTTGCACAAAACCCTGGTCATGCTAGCCATAAAACTAGATGAGCCAGAGGCTTATCAATGAGTAATCCTTATCTCTCAGTCAACAAAGTCAATCAAAATTCTGGATTGAATGGTTCCAGTTATCCGTTGATACTGTTCCTTCTGCCGCGATCCATGATTCCAATCAAGTTCTGCAGACTTTGTTTATCACCGGCACTATTCACTTACCGACAGCACAGTCCCAGTCATGATATTGGTTCTATGTTGTAATAGTTGCAATAGTATAGGTCAATTTTACCGATACTGTTGTAATAGTAAATTTTCAATCTTCTATTTAAAGGATGCTAGGCTCAGTTGTTTGGCATCCGAAATTTTTAGTGAGATTTTAGAGTGAGAAACTCTGAGAGCCTTCTGAGCTTTCATTTTGTGAGTTCCTTAGTTCTTTTTCTTTCTTCTTCAATCTTTTCAATCTTGTAGTGTTAAAGCTTGTAGTTTTCAAGCTGTTTTCAATCAAAACCTGCATGGTTTAAATCATCTCTTCTCCCTCCACCGGTTCAGGTGAGGCTCTGCCTCCGCTCCGGTTTCTTTTTATTTTTCCCAGTTCTTGGTCGGTTCTACCACCTTTCTGGGTTTATGCTTTAAACCCTCTTCATTTTGATAGAAGGGATCTGAGCACTGACTTAAATCCTCTTCGTCGTCTTCTTCATCAGTTTGGGGAAGCTTCTGCTTGGAAGATTTTGAAGAAGAGGCTTCTTCATCCTTAGCTAGCTTCAAGATTGCTTCCATATTTCTGAGGAAGCTTTCCTTTGAATTGGATCCTGCTAATACTGAAACAATCTGAGACCTTTGATTCAAGAACTCGCAAGTTTCTGGATTAGCTGCCTTCATCCATTTAGGATTCTGCTGGAACCAGATTTTAACATTGTCACTTATGGCTGCTGCATAATTGAATTGTGCCCACCACTTGACAAAGGTTGCTCTTTGTAAGATTGGCAATAAACCAGGGTATTGATCTTGCTTCTGGTATTTATACTGCCAACTGAAAACCCATGAAAGGGAAAATTTGGAGAAAAATATTAGATTGACGGGGAAAGGGGTTTCCTTGTTGTCAAAATATTTTTCGAAAGTTTGATATCCTTCAAGAACTTCTTCAGGAAGGATCTGCTTGATTAGGCCAAATATTCTCCACCAGTGGACGAACCAATGAGGGAATTTGTACTTAACATTATTTTTGAAATATATCAACCAAGAATGTTTATTTTGAATATTTTGGTACCAGAAAATGTTGTACCAAGCTTGTTGATAATCCCAGTAATTAAAACCAATGGGATCAAAAGTTTGAGAAATTTTTTTGAAAACATTTTAAATTCTTTCCAAATTGTTCAGGTGTTAAAACCTTCAAAATCTGGAAAGTTGAGTGAGTGTATGTTGATTGATCTTTAGGGTCACGGTAATGTTTGATCGTGACTAAGTCTGTATCAATCAAAATAAACTCATAAAATTTTCTGGTTTTGTTTGGTTGGGATTGTTGGAAATGAGAACCATTTTGAAAGATTTTGGAGGGAACTTTATTAGGGTTGTTATCCCAAAATCCTGGTTCCATTTGAACAACAAATTGAAATATGTTTTTTGCAACATAATTAGTTGCGGCCGTTTGAGTTTGGGTTTGGATGATGTCTTTTGATAAATGTGTATCAGGTTTGACAACATTTATGGGAATAGTTGTTTGGGCTAATTCTCTGATTAGGTCTTTGAGTGGGGGTGGAGAACCTGATTCGTTTTCCACTCTATCTCCCCATGTTCCCTTAGGGGGTTTGGTCAGGCCTTGATCTTGAAAGGCTTGAAGTGTTTGAATTGGGATGCCATAGTCAGCTTTTGACTGTTTGGCAGTTTGCTGGGTTGAAGACCCAGATTGGATTTGGGTTGAAGACCCAAGTTTGGTTGCGGGTTGTTGGGTCGATGACCCAGATTGTTTTTGGGCTGAAGGCCCAGATTTGGATGCACCTTGGCGTTTGGGTCCTTTAAGGACAATACCTTTACCCTTCCCCTTTGAAGAGGAAGTCTCTGTCTTTGGCATTGCTGCCAATCTCTCTCTCTTACCTACCCTGTAAATATTCACGAGTAAGAAAGTCAGGAAGAGAATTTGAAGAGCCTTTGATAAATTCAATTTGAAAATCAAATGCACTTAAAATTTCTTGCCAACTGGCAAAAATCTGTTTTGATGCCAAATTTTTAACATCCTTTTGTAAAATATCTTTAGCAAATTTACAATCTACTCTAACCAAAAATTTTTGATTAAGTAAATCTGATTGAAATTTTGAAATACATAAAACTATTGCCAAAATCTCTTTTTTGACGGTAGAATAATTTTGTTGAGCAGAATTCCAATGCTTAGAAGTATATGCAATGATATGCTCTTTATTTGAAATTCTTTGTTTTAAAATACCGCCATAACCAATGTCAGAAGCATCGGTTTCAACAATTTTGAAAGCAGAAGTATTTGGGAGATAAAGACATAAAAGATTCTTTATCTTAGATTTGATAAGTTGGACAACTTTTGTATGCTCGTCCGTCCAAGGAGGAGGTTCCTTCTTTAGACGATTGTGCAAGGGTTTGATGATATTACTAAGATTGGGGACAAAGTCAGCAACGTAATTGAGACATCCTAGGAATCTCTCAAGTCGGGTATTGTCAATGATTTGATCGGGAAACTTATCAGCAAATTCGATAGCTCTGCTGATAGGAATGATAGTTCCTTGGAAAATGTTATGACCAAGAAATCTAATCTTAGTTTGGAAGAGATCAATTTTGGTTTTAGACACAGCTAAACCATTCCTTTTGATCACACTTATAAAGATTCTGACATGTTTGAAGTGTTGATCAATAGATTGAGAAAAGACTAAAACATCATCAAGGTAGACGATTGTAAAGTCTGTATAGGGATTAAAGATCTCATTCATAATTCTCTGGAATTCTGAAGGAGCATTTTTGAGACCAAAGGGCATAACATTCCATTCGTAATGCCCAAAGGGAACAATGAACGCTGTTTTGTAACGGTCACTTTCTTTGACTTCTATCTGGTAGTAACCAGATTTCATGTCAAATTTTGAAAATATTCTTGCCGTGCTTAGGCGGTTAAGCAAATCCCTTTTGTTGGGAATTGAATATCTGATCCACCTAAGAGCTTGGTTCAAAGGTTTATAATTGATGACTAAGCGAGGTGTTCCACGCTCAATCTCAGCCTGCTTATTAACATAAAAAGCAGAACAAGACCAAGGAGACTTGCTCTCCCAGATTAAACCTTTGCTTAAGAAATCGTCAATTTCCTTTTGACAATACTTAAGGAGTTCATGATTCATTTGGATTGGTCTGGATTTGGTTGGAATTTTCCTTTCATTGAAATCTTGTTCATAAGGCAAATCTACAAAGTACTTCTTTCTATTCCAAAATGCTGTGGGCAAATCAGAACAGATAGTCTCTTGGATTTCATTGAAAAGGCTTTTAACCTTCTCTTTGATCTTTGGTTGTTGCAATTGCAACTCTATGTTCTTAAAAGAAATTTCTTCTTTCAAGAAATTGATTTGGTTGATTTTGCAATCGAGAAAATTTAAATCTCGAATAATAGGCTTTCTGATGAATGGGAAGACTATGTCTTTACCAGATGCTGAGTTTTAATTCCATTGTGGGAAATGGAAAGGGAAAAAGAGACATAATGAATGGAGATCCAAGGATCACTTCATTTTTTAAGTCTCGACCAATAGAAAAGGGGTTTCAACACTGAAACCTTGGTTTTCTATAATGGCTTTGGGCAGCTTATAATTGATTCTAAGTTTAGAACCATTAGCTGCTCTTAACTT
>CM061064.1:37517410-37915486 GCA_030762895.1 Sophora flavescens
GAATCAATTCTACAACGAGGTTCTCGGGTCACCATAAAGGGGTGGCAAGGAATCAATTCTAGAACGAGGTTCCTGAGTCACCGCAGACAAGGGGCAAGGAACCAATTTAATGAAGTTCTCGAGTCACCGAATTGGGCAAGAAACCAACAGAGTAGGGTTTCCGAGCCACTTGAGGATTGTGTTATTGTGTGATGTTTGATTACTTTGTTTAATTAATATATGATATTTGATTATGTTGTCGTTATATGATTGTTGTAATTAAATGTTTTTTTTAATGAACATTATTTTGGAAAATTAGCGGGTACCATGATTGTTTTTCTGGTTACCGCATCGACTGAAAGCAACATCTTTTTGAAAACCTTTTAGAACTATGTTTACTTACTGGGATTATAAATCTCATTAGTGGTGTTGTCTTTCAGAGTTTACAGGTGTTGAGATAGATGATGCAACGTCTTGAGAAAGTCTTGAAGATATTAGCTCAAGTTTATTTTTATTTATTTATTTCTTTTGGGTTTATTAGGCGTCCGTGCTTTGAGGCAAAAACAATTGTTAAGAGTTATGTGGTTTTCATTAATTAATATTTATGAGACTTTATTTTATTTGGATATAATGGTTTATTTAACACTATTATTTTATTTAATTATTTTGAATATACGAGAATCTTTTATACTTATTTTTTTTATTGTGGAAAATCTTATGACTCGATTATTTAATTTAAATACTATAAAGGTTTTTATAGAAAATTAATTTGGGCTACTAATGTAACGAAGGATGTTACATTTATGGTATCACAGCAGTTCGATTCTAAATCGGACTGTGGTACGTGAGACACCCCGATGTGCCCCATCGTATTATTACATTAAAACCTTTAATATTTATTTACTTAATCGCTCGCTTATCATTGAAAATACGTAAAAATTAAAACTTAATTAATAATTATATAACTTATGCATATATAAAACATACCAAAACTATATTACATAAATACACACCTGTTATTTATTACATTCCAAAAGCACTGTTAAGGGTACCCTCTCAGTAGGATCCCTCATAGGCATAAACTTCACTACATACATACTCAGCGGAAATATAAATACTCTTTAGACACACTGGCCATACTGTCTATACTCTAATCACCTTGAATCACAGCTCGACCTCCAGCATCTGGTTCGTAAGGAGTTCCATCTAACCCCTCAGCAATTGGTTCCTCCATCGGGTCTTCTTGTACGATCACATCAGAAATAAAACACAACACACAGAAAGATATAGGGAATAAGAAACAGTTCTATCATCAAAAAGCGGAAAAGAGTAATAGTAAATTATACAGTAATTGTCACAGACACACATCACTCAAAATCAACAATCATCCTCAATTCACTATATCATCCTCTACCCTCAACCCATGCAACTAAAACTTAATACTGATGTGCCATCTTCACTCCTGTCACATTAGTCAGTAGTCCAGAACTATTTAGGGTCAAAACTCAGTGCGCCCCTATTCCTGTATCTCTCACAGGAAATAGTGCATAAGCACAGTATGCGTCACTATTTCCCCCATTGAAAATAGCACATAAGCATATAATAAATAATAACTCGGTGCGCCCCTATTCCCTAATCTCTCATAGGAAATAGTGCATAAGCACGATATGCGTCACTATTGCCCCCATTGGAAATAGCACATAAGCATATAATAAATAATAACTAGGTGCGCCCCTATTCCCTAATCTCTTATAGGAAATAGTGCATAAGCACAGTATGCGTCACTATTGCCCCATTGGAAATAGCACATAAGCATATAATAAATAATAACTAGGTGCGCCCCTATTCCCTAATCTCTTATAGGAAATAGTGCATAAGCACAGTATGCGTCACTATTGCCCCCATTGGAAATAGCACATAGCATATAATAAATAATAACTAGGTGCGCCCCTATTCCCTAATCTCTTATAGGAAATAGTGCATAAGCACGATATGATTCTTACTGACTTTTATCAATAGCAACCTAGTACCTCAAACTCTTCCTCACAATCTCCACTTGCATTCTATGTCACATCTCCTCATTTAGATAATTTAATTTAGCTAAGCACCTCTAAGTCAATTCATTCTCTCACCCAAACAATCATCTCCCGAACAACATATATCCTTACTTAAAATCAACTAGGCATAGTATTAAAAACCAGGCAGATCATGCATAACACAATATCATAAAATAATTCAAATACCACAAAATATCACATAAGCAATGAAATAATAATAATAAATTCAATCAACCTCAGATAAGATAAAATCATCCTAATGTCGATAAACCTACAATCCCCAAATCACCATTGGTTTTACAGAAAAGGTTTCCAATATGATTTTGGTCTTGTCGATTACTTAACTACTAGTAGGGTTTAGGTCGCCCTACACAATTATCATATAATCTACTACTTATCGATTCCGACGATAGTTTGATTCTTTTCCCCACCTGAGTTTTCACCGGAAACACGTACACGACGATCCTCGTTATCCCGCCACGAGTTAACACAAACACCTTCAACCAAACAACATAACTATAATTAATCAACTAACAACCATCTATGACACTTTAGGGCTAGGTTCGGTCAAGACTTAGAAAATAGGTTTAGGATTATCTTCTTAATACTATCTTTTGGATCCTAGTTACTAGAGTCTTAACTAACATAGATTACTTATTACAAGACTAAAATTTGAAACAAAATCCTCTAACCTTTAGGGTTAGGGTTTCGGCCCATATTAGGAAAATAGGCTAGGAAATTTAGTTGGATTCAAGCTCTTGGATAATGAAAGTGGAAGACATCACAAGATCATAGAAATTGGTTTCACATTAAAAGGATTTTTCTACAATTTTCTAGAATTATTTGAAGTTCTAGATGTAGGAATGGAAAAATATGATTCATGGCATAAACATGATAAATACATGAATATGAAAGCTTATATGATCAAGGAGATGAGCTTTTACCTCTTGAAGATTGAAGAAATGAAGAAAATGATCAACCTTCACTATGTTGAAAACTGGACAGCTTGAGGGTGTGATGGTATTGTGAGTGTATCTCACAATATACTCATCCAAAAATTACGAACTTTGGCTTGATAGAAATATAAGAAGAAAAGGAACAACTTTGGTGTTTAAGGTTTCATTTGGTTCGGATCATAATAGGGGTGAAAAGGGACTTCTTTCTGCTGTTTCGTGGGTTGCTGAGAATTCTGGGCAGTTTCGGTATTTTGATCCTATCTCCCAATACACTTATCCGTTTTTGATTATCTTTATCTTGTTGGAAAGAAGAGAGAAAGAGGAACAACTTTTATGTTGAGTGTTTTCCGAGTTTCAGAAAGGAAGAGGATCATATGTTTGGTGGAAATTCGGTGTTCTTAGGGTTTTGTAACTTAGTTGGTGAGGAAGATGAAGAGAATGAAGAAGATGAGTGAAATGGTGAGGGAGGCCACGGTTTTGGGGTATTTATAGGAGTAATCTTATGCCTTGTTTGGTTAAAAGGAATTGGTTTAATGGGTTTTGTGATTATTAAATTAATATAAGCTTAACTAAGGTTATAATTAACTTAACTAAGGCTATTTTGGCTAACCATGGTTAATAATATGTGGCTCACATTTGGTGGAGGTGTGGCTGATTTTGGTCCACACAAAATGACTCACCAATGAGTCATCGATCTTATCCATTAGCGGTTCCCGGAAATTCCGTGACGCCTTGACTCCGTCGTTTACCCGATTTCGGTTTTTGAGAGGAAAATAATGAAACGAAAGCAAAATGAAATAGGTAAGATTTATTGGAGGTGGATGCACGAAATTGGAGAGATGTGGGAGGTTTTCAACCACGTAAAATGAGTGGTTAAGAGTGCGTAGATGCGTCTTGTTAATATCCGCGAAAGCTTGGGGGTATTTTGGTCTTTTTTCCTAAATGTCATGATTACTTGCATTTAATGCTCATAAATGCTTGGTGACTCATCCTCCATGAGTCATCATGTATGACTCGTTGTCCCGATCTCTTGACGGGTCTCTCGCACTTCCCTTCGACTCAGTCGGTTTTCCCGATTAGGGTTTTACGCCCGTAAAAAGCGTAATATTTTATTTTCGGTTGAAAATTTTCAAAACAACCAAACTCGTTAGAAATATGATTTAAATATAAACCATTTCGTTCACGAGTCAAAATTTGGTTTTTACGCTAAAGAAAATTATATTGTCGGTGAAAACGAATAGGGTTCCGTCTGAATTTTCAACCCAAATTTTTACCGTAAGCTTCTACCCTAAGATAGAGTATGAATATGATTTTTATTTCATAAAAATCAATCTCCATGAACTCGGATAAAAATATAAATAAATACATTTATACCGGTTAATACAGCGAAAATATTTTTACTGAAAAAAATAAAAATCGGAAAATAAAAAGTAGGGTGTTACAGTACGGGGCTTTTTTCTAAAATTAAGACATGGGCGCATAGGACTGATGTTAGAGTTACAAAGGTTGCATGCTATTCTTTTAGATGCTGGGGCTGGCCAACCCAATATTTGATTGGTGGTGTACAGATTTATGATGACTAAGAGGCAAGGGAATGAGTTTGGTTAGAGACAAAAAAAAAATATCATTGATTTTGTTTTGTGTGAGAAACTTTGGAATTGATTGCTACATGATTGCCTTGTTTTGTGTATTGCTATTCTTGCGAATGATAGCCATGTTACATTGTTACCTATACTTCCTATTTAAATTGTTCGTTGGTGTACAAGACTTGGTATTTGTTGTTGATTTTGATTAATTATTGATTGTGATTGAACTTACATGAGATTGTTCGTTGTTGTGAAAAATCATTTTGATGATCATGATTCATGTCTCTATAGTGCATGTAAATCAATTTATTTTCTAGTTGCCTGTTTATTAATTTATTTTTTCTATGAGTGTTTATATGTTGAAATTTTGGGGACATAATTTCTTGAAGGAGGGGACAAATGTAACATCCTAAAATTTTAATATAATATTTTTAATAAAATATTAAGTTATTAGGAGGTTCAGTGTAAAAAGGAGGGGAATTTATTAGAATTGTTTAGTAATTAAAATAAATACAAAAGTTAATATAAAAAATTTTTATAAAGTTTAAAAAAAAAGCACAAATAATCATGTGATAGCCAATTCACGTCAGGAGCTTCCCTATGGCATTAGTATTAGTTAATAATATTAGTAAAGTATAACTAAGGGGAGAGGTAGGGCCCAGATGGTTATCATTGAAAATTGCTTTAGGTTATTTAAGTCACCAACACGAGGGCTTTGTTTACAATTAGCGCCGATCAAGAAAAAAAGGGCCAAAGGTAGTTTGGTTTATGCAGGGGTGCAAGTAGAATAACAGACTCGTTTGGTTTACGTGCAAGTGAGGGAAATATCATGTTTGTCATTCTGTACGAGATAGAAGATGATGTCCAGGATTCGTCATATAAATTTTTAGAAGTTTTTGAAGGTCTACGAGAAGTAAGTAAACACATCTTTTCTTAAACTTTCATGGTATAGAATTTTAAAGGGTTTGGTTATGAAATTAAGAGTAATTATTTGGGGTTTTGTCTTCAAAATAAAATTGATTAAATTGACTATTTGATGTGAAACACATTCTTGATATTTGTATTGGTTGATTGATATTCTTGTTGATGTATATTATTCCTTGTGTCTATGATTGCTATATTGTACTCATAAATTTACGTGATAACATGATATTTGTTCAATTGATATTTATGAGTTGATTATATGATGATATGGAATCGTAGTGGTTATATGCTTTGAAAAGTTTGTCAATTGTGATTGATGGTTTTATGCTTCAGAATATGGATGAATGAGCATATGCATGATGTGTGGAATTTGTTGATATGCCGCCTAAGAATGGGGCATTGACTTGTAACATCGCCATTTAATGGGATGTCTAAAAATAAGATATGGGGCAAGGAATCCATTTTTTGAACGAGGCTCTCGGGTCACCGTTAATGGGAGGCAAGGAACCAATTTAATTACGAGGTTCTCGGGTCACCATAGGGTCAAGGAGTCAATTCTAAAATGGGATTCCTGAGTCACCATGGGGGCAAGGAATCAATTCTAGAACGAGGTTCTCGAGTCACCATAAAGAGGGTGGCAAGGAATCAATTCTAGAACGAGGTTCCCGAGTCACCGCAGACAAGGGGCAAGGAACCAATTTAATGAGGTTCTCGAGTCACCGAATTGGGCAAGAAATCAACACAGAGTGGGGTTTCCGAGCCACTTGAGGATTGTGTTATTGTGTGATGTTTGATTACTTTGTTTAATTAATATATGATATTTGATTATGTTGTCGTTATATGATTGTTGTGATTAAATGTATTTTTTAATGAACATTATTTTGGAAAATCAGCGGGTACCATGGTTGTTTTTCCGGTTACCGCGTCGACTGAAAGCAACATCTTTTCGAAAACCTTTTAGAACTGTGTTTACTTACTGGGATTATAAATCTCATTAGTGGTATTGTCTTTCAAAGTTTATAGGTGTTGAGATAGATGATGCATCGTCTTGAGAAAGTCTTGAAGATATTAGCTCAGGTTTATTTTTATTTATTTATATCTTTTAGGTTTATTAGACGTCCGTGCTTTGAGGCAAAAACAATTGTAAAGAGTTATGTGGTTTTCATTAATTAATATTTATGAGACTTTATTTTATTTGGATATAATGGTTTATTTAACACTATTAGTTTATTTAATTATTTTGAATATACGAGAATCTTTTACACTTATTTTTTTTATTGTGAAAAATCTTATGACTCGATTATTTAATTTAAATATTATAAAGGTTTTTATAGAAAATTAATTTGGGCTACTAATGTAACGAAGGGCGTTACAAAAGGTGTTCTAAGTTTTTTTCCAAAAAGGTTTCAAAACGAAACTGTAATTGATGAAGATGGATATCCTACTTACAGAATGATAGATTTGGGCCTCTTCATAAAGAAAAAATGTGTTTAGATAGATAATCGCTTTGTAGTCCCTTACAACCCACAACTCCTCATGAAATATCAGGCTCATGTCAACATGGAATCTTGCAACAAGACAAATGCCATCAAGTGTCTTTTCAAGTATGTTAATAAAGGACCTGACAGAGTTAGAGTTAAGATTCATAACAATATAGAAGCTGGTGAGAATGAAAAAGTGGTTGATGAAATCAAGCAATACTATGACTGCAGATATCTTTCCCCTTGTGAGGCTGCATGGAGAACTTTTGGTTTTGATATTCACGAAAGATGGCCTTCCGTGCAGCGATTAATCTTTCGTCTTAAAAATCAGCAAACAATCACATTCAAAGAGAATGAGCCTATCAAACAAGTCTTGAGCAAGGGTGAGAAAAGTTCGACTATGTTCTTAGCCTGGATGCAAGCAAATCAGGTATTCTCTGAAGCTAGGGAACCAACCTATTCAGAATTTCCAAATAAGTTTGTGTATAATGCAAGTATAAGAAAGTGGCATCCACGGAAACTGGGTCATTCTATTGGCAGGCTTCATTATGTACTACCTGGTACAGGTGAACTTTTTGACATGAGAATCATGTTAACAGTTGAGCAGGCTTCATTTTGTACCACCTGGCAGGCTTCATTGATGCCATTACTGAAGCAGGTGAATTAGCATCTGGTCCACAGTTGAGAAGGTTGTTTCTTACTTTATTGTTGACAAATACAATGAGTAAACCAGATGTTGTATGGAACAACACATGGCCATTGCTATCAGATGGAATTCTATATCAAAGTAGAAGATCACTGAACATGTCAGGTATATTTACTTTAAAATCTATAATCTGATAGTCTAACTTATTTTAGGTATTTTTATTTTTTCAACTCATGTCTGAATAGTTTTGGTTCTGCTGTTTTTTGAATTTAGTATAATTCATTGTTAATTCTTAATCCATCGATCAATTCAATCATGTTTTAAACACAAATTCGCAACTTTAAAGTTTAAAAAATATACGTTATTTTAAAGTCATTCTACATATTTTAAAATTGATTATCATTGTATGAAAATTTTGGGTCATCTGGTTTTAAAGTGTTGTAAATGTGTCTTAAAAGTTGTTTGTTATTTCCAAATTATATGATTCATTTATATAAAACACTTCCTTCCTATAATTTAGGAACAAAACAGATACACAATGATTTTTCTATCGAATTACTTTTGATCAATATTATATTAAAATTTAATGATTCCAATTACTAAAAAAAATTATATTCTTTAAAAATAATTATTCTCAATAAGTAAATATTTGACACTTACTTAAGTTTTTTAAACTTCCTTATTCATTTATTCTGTATCATATTAATTATCATTAACAAACAATTACAATCATTTATTCATTAGTCAAATTTGATTCATTCATTTATCAATTAATAAAATTCATTAATAGAAATCATGTATATTACATGCCTATGGAGTTTGGTTCTGTTGTTTTTTGCATTTTGAATTTTGAATTGTATATATTTCATTCTGAATTCATAATTCTTAATCCATTGTTAATATCTTATTTAATCTTCTTTTTATGTAGCGTTGCATTTGCAAGATGATAAAATTAAGAATCTTTGTTTGATTGAAGTAGAGAACTTACTCCAATTAAATGGAAGAAGTCTTAAAGATTTTCCCTCTTTGTCATTTCCACAATTGCATGAAACTCATCAATATAGTAACAAATTTGTTGCTGATGAACTCAACTATGACAAACAACAGCTGAAACTGCAACATGAATAATTACTTTTGTCAATGACGGAGAGCAAAGGAATGTGTACGAAGAGATCTTGAAAGCAGTTTCAACAGATTCCGGAGGTTTCTTTTTCCTTTATGGATATGGGGGAAAGGAAAGACTTTTATATGGAATACTCTTTCAGCATCTCTTAAATCAAAAGGCAACATAGTCCTCAACATAGCGTCCAGTGGTATTGCATCGTTACTTTTGCCAGGAGGAAGAACCGCTCATTCTAAATTTGATATTCCTTTGGTCATCAATGAAATATTTAATTGCAACATAAGGCAGGGTAGTCAAAAGGTGGAACTTCTCCAGTATGCCAAATTGTTTATTTGGGATGACGCTCCAATGTTAAACAAATTCTGTTTTGAAGCTGTTGACAGGACTTTGAGAGATATTATGAGACAAAAATCCCAATAGCTTAGAACAACCATTTGGAGGGAAAGTTGTGGTACTAGGCGGTGACTTTCGTCAAATTTTACCGGTTATTAGAAATGGTTGCAAACAGGACATCATTGGTGCTACAATAAACTCATCTTATTTGTGGAAGTTTTGTAGAGTGTTAAAACTGACTCAGAACATGAGATTGAAGACTTCCTTAACAACACAAGATAATGGGCTAATAAAAGAGTTTGCTGAATGGATTCTAAAAGTAGGGGATGATTCTGTTAATGGCAAAGATTATGAGGAATGTAAAATAGAGATTCCATCTGACCTTCTAATTGAAGACATAGACAATCCTTTGCTACACTTGGTAAACTTTTCTTATCCTGATTTGTTGAATAATATTATTGATGCAACTTTCTTTCAAGAAAGAGCAATATTGGCACCCACATTGGAAGCAGTTGAGAAGGTCAACAATTACATTCTTTCTCAGGAGACGGAAAGGAATATCTCAGTTCTGACTCACCTTGCCAGTCAGATGAAGATTCTGAACTTCAAAGTGAGTGGTTTACGACAGAATTTTTAAACGATATCAAAACATCTAGAATTCCAAATCATAGATTGGTTTTTAAGATTGGAGTTCCAATCATGTTACTCAGAAATATTGATCCAAGTGGAGGTTTATGCAATGCTACCAAACTAATCGTCAATGAGCTGGGAAGGAATATTATTGGAGCTACAGTTGTTTCCGGAACAAACATTAGAGAGAAGATTTACATTTCAAGGATGAATCTAATACCTTCAGATATTGGAATGCCTTTCAAGTTTCAAAGACAATTTCCTATGTCCCTCTGTTTTGCCATGACAATAAACAAAAGTCAAGGACAATCTTTATCTCATGTTCGATTGTTTCTTCCTAAACCAGTTTTCTCTCACGGACAACTTAATGTTGCACTTTCTAGAGTCAGATCGAGGAAGGGGTTGAAGATACTAATTTTGGATGAAGATGAAAATGTGTCTGGTGTTACACAAAATATTGATACAAAGAAGTTTTTTATAATTTGTAGAAGTTACCTCTAATGAAGTCGACACTCCAAAAGCTTTTGTCTTGAATAATTCAATATATCCTTTTCACTTTTAAACTGTTATTTAACCTTTTTTATTTTATATATTTTAATATTTTAATGTAATTATACAAACAATAAAAACACAAAGGCTTAACTAAGTTATTTTTGGTTCAAAATTTGGTTCATTCTGTACTTTTTAATTACCAGAAAATTAGGAACTTATTCCGATAAAAAGATTAAATCAATCATTCAAATTTGATTACACCATTAAATCTCTTTATCGGATATCAAAATCTTCTATGATTATTTATTTACATAAAATCAAGTACTCATTCACCTTTGTTCGTAGTTACTAACTTCCATACAAGGATCAATCTCTATGTTAACGGATTTTCATTTATTAATTGATGTTGTAATTTTCTTATTAGTTAATTATATTAAATTTCCTCTAAAAAAAATTATATTATAGACATTTTTATGTTTATTTCGTAGAATTTTATGTTATGCGTTTATCAACCACTTATTGTTCTAAATTTAATTAACTATTTCTATATTTTAGATATTAAAAGCACCTATATCACTAATTTTCAATTTTATAAAAATTATTCCCGTGCATTGTACGGGTCCAGTTACTAGTTTATATATATATATATATATATATATATATATATATATATATAGACACGAATAAAACTCATTAACTGCTCTTCCAATTGTCATCTCTCTAGGCATTTCACGCATTATTTCGCAGAAAACATTTATGCAGCTGACTATTTGTTTTTTTTTTTTTGCATAATTATGGAAGGTTTTAATATAACTATATAAGCAATGATGTTTGTACCAACCTAGCCACTTTGTGATGCATAAGCCTCCCAGGAATATTTTATAGCTTCTTCTCCTTGAAAATGGTTTTTTTTTAAGATGATTTTAAAGTGAGAAAGTCTTCTAAGATTTAATCTAATAAAATGCATAAAAATGATATAACTTTACTTTATCATTTGAGAGGTAAATTTTTAAGAGGAACTTTTTCTTATACTTGATGTAATTAGGGGTGTCCAGCACATTAAGAGCCGTTTGGATGAGCATTTTGGGGGGGGAAAAAGCACTTATTTTTAAAATAAAAGTGTTTTTGAAAAAAATGTGTTTGAATAGATTTTTGAAAAAAAAGCAAAAGCAGTAACAAAACACATTTTGCTGTTTTTTTTAAGAAGTTACAATTCCTAACTTCTAAACAAATGAGGAATAATAGAAGAGATGGTGAATATCATTAATGTTTTAT
Organism: Sophora flavescens; assembly: GCA_030762895.1. NCBI lineage: Eukaryota > Viridiplantae > Streptophyta > Magnoliopsida > Fabales > Fabaceae > Sophora > Sophora flavescens. The sequence continues at coordinate 37,528,893 of CM061064.1, forward strand.
TGGACAATAATGTCCTTATAACAAATCTCTCAAAAGTTTTTTTTATAAAACTCATCCAAACAAAAAATAGCTTCTACTTCTAATCATAACTTTTGCTTCTACTTTTATATTATAAAAACACTTTTTAAAAAAGCTTATCCAAACAGACCAAATTAACTCAGAAGCGCACTAGTTTTGAACGCGAGGTACTATTTTCGATCTTGAATGCGAGATACTATTTTCATATACTCTTTTCCTTGGTGAGTTGTGTGGCTTTATGTACATTAAATACATCTTTTTTGTATTTTATTTTTTAATTGCATTAACATTTTTATTATTTTTATATGCTCTAATTAATTGTACTAATTTCATTTCTCATTTTTATATGCTCTATAAAAAAATTAAGTGTATTCATTTTTTTATATTATTTCAATTTAACATATTCCACGATCACGCCAATTAATTGCCATATTTATTTTTTAATAAGTTTTTAACTAATCATGTTCCACAATATGTCAATCAACTATCTCACAACCACATTCTAATTTTCTCCAAGTATAGTATATTAAAATCGTTTTTTAACAAACACATTCTCATTCCACCTTTTTATCATTAATAACTAACCTCCCTAATTTTATTTTATTTTTACAAAAATATCAGCTTACACATTAATTCTCTTTTCAAAAAAAAAGCTTACACATTAATTCTTACCATGTTAATCAAATTTTAAATAGCCTCTTATAATTAAAAAGCTTTAATTAAATAATGGTATTTTAAAAATATTTAAAAATTTCAAACCGGTAAAAATTATAGAGATTGAACTATTTTTAAAAAATTAAAAGAATTTAATTAAACATATTTAATTATAGGGATTTTTTAACTTTTAAAAAAAAGTATAAGGTCTTTTTTAAACTAAAGGAGTTTATTTAAAATTCAAGTGAATATGTAAGGATCATAATATTAATTTAACATTAAAAAAGTTAAATTTCATAGATAGTGAAAGGATAATGAGATCGCCATATCTTCCTCGGTAGATCTTAATTTATAATTATATTTATTAATATTTTACTATTTTTTGTTACATATCTTACTATTTTAATATTAAAAAATTTAGCTATTCAAATATTTAAGAATCTATATTTTTTTTTTTTTGGTTTTTCAGGATACCCTCCACATACAACTACAGAGACTAATCCTTTGAGCCAGGTAGGACCACAAGAGCAGCAAATATTAGTAAAATATCCATAACTATTTATTACGACTTACGAGAATGAAATAAAATTAATGTAAGGTAATAACCAAACTACTTTTTATATAATAAAAGAGTTTAATTTGTATGTATTGTTAGTGTAAAGATTTTTTACGTTGACAACCAATCAAAAATAATGGAATTGATGACTTTTAAGGTGGTTAGATAAGAATCAATCATTTATATTGATATATCAATTTCTGATTAGTTGACAGTGTAAAAAACTTTACACTGTCTCACAGTATATCAATTAAATCCATAATAAAAAATGAAAGAAATGTTATCTATGACAAGATATCATTTTGGTTAAAAAAAATATATCATTTGACATTTTCCCCTTTTTTATGGATTTAGTCAGAAATTACTAGGAAATTGTTTTTTTAAAATAAAAGTATATTTGCAAGTTTGGCCTATTTCAATCAGAGAGTATGGCTTTATATAATAATTTTTTTTTTTATAAGCTGCTTTTATGAGATTGGAACTTTTGTTCTCATTTCCAGCGGTCAAAGGTTTCTTAGTCATACCATCTCAACCCACTCTTTTTAAAATTAAAAAAAAAATCTCAACCCACTTTTTTAATCTAGGAAAATATATATTATATATAGATAACATATATATATATATATATATATATATATATATATATATATATATATATATATATGGGAATGCTAACGAGTGTCCTTATGACACTCATTAAGGAATCAAGAAAAGAAAGTTTGTATTAGAAATTAGTATATTTAATGTTTGAAGAAGTGAAATACTTAATAAAAACACTCGTTAGCATGACAATATATATATTATAATTTAATAAATATGTTATATACATATAGGATTTAATTAATATGTAATATCAGTTAAAAAAAATTTATACCATCTAACAATAATAAATTATCTTATTTCATAATTATCTTTATATATATATATATATATATATATATATATATATATGATGACGACTTATGATTGGTGAATATTGTAAAACACTCTATACTAAACTCATAAAAAAAATTATATTGTCAATTAATCATAAATTATTCAATGTGTGACTTTTAAAAATAATTATAATAAGAGTCAAATATTTTTAATAATATGAAAATTTATAATTGATAACAAAATAAAATATCTTTGGATTAATAATGTAACTATATTATTATTATAGTTATTAATTACAATGGGACACTGAATCTCCCACAATGACATTTAAGATGATCAAACCAAGTGGAGACAATTGAATAGTTGATTTTAGGCTTAATTGCATATTTAGTCTATCAATTATTACACTTGTGCAATTTTGATCACCAAATTTCAATTGAGCAACTTAGGTCTCTCAAGTATCATAATTTTTACAATCAGGTCCTCCCACATTCCATCCAATTTTTAACGTTGACTGTTTGTTAGTGTGTACAATTTGTCAATCTTACCAGTCACCCCCCTCTCATGTGCGGCTAGTGAGACTCATTTAACTGGAATGGACACATTTGAAGAGAACCTCCAAATTATGAAATTATAGGGCTAAAAAATTTATCCCCAAAATTGGACAAAGCTTTGCTATTCTTTTCCCGAGGTTTTAGCTTCTTAATCTCCAACCCGAAATGTCAACAATCAGCAAAATCTCTTCTGCAATTGTGGTGACATGCACCCCAAGCAACGAGAGCCAAGAGCATCTTCTCCCTGCGACGATGACCGAGGTCGACGAGCATGTTCTCCCAGTGATGATGGCGGAGATTATAACACCCCCTTGGGCATTACTTTGTAAACACGTGCGGAAATAAATTAAAAGGATAATTTGCTGATTGCTTTCGAAAAATAATTTATATAAATACGCAAGCGTCTGAAATTGGGTATATAAAAAAAAATATTTGTCACGACTCCAAACCTAAGCCTTGATCGACACACAGGCTTACTATCCTAGCCTGGCAAGCCTATTTAATTTAAAGATATACTTGAATAAAAGTTAGTATTTTTACGAAAATTTCGACAGAGTCTCCTCTGTAATTCGGACATCCCAGGTAAAAGAACACCTGCTAAAATAATTACATTTTCATTCCAGAATTCCAGTTACACCAAATACAACCAGGCAGTAATATGCTAAAAAATAGTTATATCAATAAGCTATACATGACCAAAAGGAACAGCTTAAGTTTTCATTCAAAAGACATTCTCTTCGAGCCATAAACATTCCATTCTAAATTAAAGGCTCTCTGAGCCATACTCGTACATACTATAAAAAATCTAAGTCTCAAACCCTAAGCTGGTCATTCTAAAAGTTATTCCTGAGGAAAACTCGTGTGGTCATTCCACAATCAAATACTTCATCAAACAACCAGATCTAAGTCTCTGAGTGACTTAGGAAGACTCCTCTGCACCATCTGTACTAAAGTACCCAGGGTACGACAGCGAACCAGAAGAAACCTGATATATCTGTAAGGGTGAGATACCGACAAATGGATATATCACACAAACAACCATATACACGATACATACATCACCTCAGCACATTAACATTTAATTATTATTCAGAGATAAAGTGACAAGTGCTATATCAGTGGGTCTCATACTCGAACAATCAGTTTTTTAAAGAGAGTGCATGACACTTCAATAATTAGGCTCTAAACTTAATCTCATGAGATCCCATCACCGTTTTATCATTAAGAAAGAAAGAGTTGATCAGGCTCATACGCCCCGTTTGGCAAGTTGTCTCCGTCACCTCATGCACCCGGATCAACATCATCACGAATCCCTTATAACGGCCATTCGGATGTATACCTCATCGAATACCACATCTTAAGCGAGTATTCGGATAACTCAAGCACGTCTGCTAAGGGGAAATGCATATGAATAAAAGACTTTTCCTTATCGAAACTTTTCTTTGTGTTCACTCTTTTCCGTTGTCGAAGCCCAAGGCTAACGACTATTCACATTTTTCATTACTTGAAAATCAATAACACAGGACACGCAGTCCGAGTACTCAATCACAACACCTCAGACCGATGCCGCAGTCCGAGGTTGTGGTCGTAGAAACAATTATAATTTTATCCATGTTTTATTTCAACATGATAAGGACTCCTAGCCCATAACAACGAAATTAGGACACATAGTCCTCAATTCCAAAATCAAGACTCCTAGCCCATAATATCACGATTGAGACCCTTGGTCCATAATTCTTGACACGGATCCCAGATCACGTGCATACAACTGAATACTAGAGGCGACGTCTCGCAAACTAGTATTCTCTTTCACATGTGCTTACTTTTCGCTCAGTGAAAATCAAAAACCAAAACAAAACATCGGTCACTTATCCAAGTAACCGGAACGTTTCTAAATCATTTAGGAGAAAATCTTTTCCTTTACAAAGTCTTTTACAAAACATTTGGAAATTCGTTTGCTTTTGAAATCCTTGATGAAATAAAGTCAAATATTTTCAAAGGGTCTTTTCTTCATAAAACACACCGTTCGAAAAGGTTTTCTCTCGTACAAAACTTTTGACCATAAAAATGTAGTTTTCTTCCACTCAAAATCACTTCAACATTTTTCTAAAAACCAAGATCTTATTCTACTGAAGTAAGTACTTTAAACAATGAACTTTTTTAAGTGAACCCAAAACTTTCAAAGTTCTATTCAAGACTTATTAAGGCTTTTAATCCTTATAATCATTGGGCACGGACTCAAGTCCAGCTTCGCAAATTTCAATCAACAGTAATATATTCACAACAATAATAATATTACAGTTAATGACAATTCATCACATATATATATAATTCATAACACTTTAAATCAAGTAGCGTTCAACTTCAAGTAATAATCACAATAGTTCAAGTAAACAAGTCATTCAAGTATTTGCTCAATATCACCATAATATTCACAACACTCAATTAAACACATACACACATGCACATGGTCATTGAATATCCCTAGGCAAACTCCCCTTACCTTTGAAGACAAGTAAAGGATCCTCGTCTTAATGCTCACGTTAGTTCCAAGAGTGCAAACTCTACTCCACCAAGTAAGCATACCCGTGTTCAGTGTCCCAGAGACGCAAACCAAGCATGATAACAAACAGACAATTTCACCAAATCAATTTTCATTCGAAAAACATACAATCAAAAGAAACCATATATTTAATTTCACAAAACAGAGTTGATTTCTCAATAGAATCAATTTGGGTAAAAAGGGTTTATCACTAAAATTGGGGAAATTTTTATTTGATGAGAGAATCATGAAATTGGTTTAGGGGAACATCAATTGATAGTCCCTATTGCATAAAGACCTAATTAATTTTATAATTATGAACTAATTTCAAGAGAAACAAAATTGGGGCTTTAGGGTTCATATAGTAATTTGGGGGAAAACTCAATCTAATTAAAGTATCATGAAATCATTTCAAGAAATCACTAATTCAACAATTCAATTGATTAAAACATAATTAATTTCACGTTTAACAACTGAACTTAAAGTAAATTTGGGTTGGGGTTTAAATTGGGAATTTAGGATTTGGGGAAAATGAAGTTTTCACAAATAGAAGAGATCAAGGTAGAACACTCACCCAAGCTTGAAGGCATAGGACGCGGCGAACAGCCATGGGTACGGCAGATGCGTCACGAACTCCGGTGAGGTGGCAGTGGCGGCGGAACACTCCCCTACAACAACCATGATCCATAAAGTGAAGCTAAGCTTCATAGAAGGGAAGAAGAGAGCTCAAAACACTATGAGAATGGTGGAACCACCATGGACAGCAACCCAGAGGCGTCACCACGGTGGAGAATGGCGCGTTTTCACGGCGGAGGATGTGTGCAGTGTAACACCTGGGTGCCGACGAGGGCGGGGAGTGGTTGTCGGTGCAAGAAGGCACGGACAAGGAGCGGCTCCTGACAGGCTACTAGGTGGAGGGACACATGAATGAACCGATTACACACCCGAATGAGAGGGATCCTGAGACTGTGTAGGTATGGGACTATACAGTTGAGGAAGGCTTATATAAATTGATTGGTACTACCTATACCATTAAGATGCATCTTCTTTTCGGTAGCCCATCACTTAAGAACTCCACGGTTAAGCGTGCTTGACTTTGAGCAATTATGGGATGGGTGACCTCCTGGGAAGTTTTCCAGGAAGCGTGTGAGTGAGGACAAAGCACGCTGAAAAGACCCGTGTTGGTCTGTGGGGACAGTCATCAATCCATAGAGCAGTCAGGGATGTTGCAAATGGTATCAGAGCGGCACCTCTCCCAGTACGGTGTGGTTCGGGGACGAACCAAGCGGAAGCTGGTGGGCATGTAACACCCGGGTGCCGACGAGGGTGGGGAGTGGTCGCCGGTGCAAGAAGGCACGGACAAGGAGCGGCTCCTGGCAGGCTTCTAGGTGGAGGGACACATGAATGAACCGATTACACACCCGAATGAGAGGGATCCCGAGACTGTGTAGGTATGGGATTATACAATTGAGGAAGGCATATATGAATTGATTGGTACTACCTATACCAACAAGATGCATCTTCTTTTCGGTAACCCATCACTTAAGAACTCCACGGTTAAGCGTGCTTGACTTGGAGCAATTATGGGATGGGTGACCTCCTGGGAAGTTTTCCAGGAAGCGTGTGAGTGAGGACAAAGCACGCTGAAAAGACCCGTGTTGGTATGTGGGGACAGTCGTCAATCCATAGAGCAGTCAGAGATGTTACATGCAGGACCGTCTCCTCTTCGCGCAGCACCGAGCTGTGGCAACGACTGTCCAAGGGTGGCACGCGTCTGGTTGTTGAGAGGAGGAGGAAGATGAAGTGGGGAGGAAGAGAGAGATGGAGTCAGGAGGAAGAAGAGAAAAAGAAAGAAGAAAGGAGAAAGAAGAAGAAAAAGAAAAGAAAGAAAGAGTGAGGGGGGAAGACGTCGAGTAAGGAGAGAGAGAGAAGGGATAAAAGTGCAACTTTTTATTTATTTAGTGAATAGGTACAATAATGAGTGATAAAATATTGAGTCTAAAAATAAACATGTTTTTAGTTCTTGAATCTAAAAATAAAGGATGACAAATATATAGATTCAAAATTTGAAATAAAGTAGAGATTAATAGTTGAATTGATCAACTAAAAAAATACTCGGTCCAAAATTTAATCTCCGATTAATGTCAAACCAGTTTATTTTCAAATCTAAAATTAAATAGAATGAAAATATGAAAATGCTTCTCTTAATCATATTATTTAAAACATTTTTCTGTACTGGTAATAATAGTGACAATAACGTAAATTATTGTCTAGTAAGCGTGCATTCACTGAAATAAGTCAGTGCTAACGCACCCAATAAAATAATTTGAAGAGAGTAATTCGATTACTCAAACTAAACCACATAACAAAATAAACTTAAACATCCAAATAAAATAATTAACCATACGTGTAAAAACTAGGGTGTTATAGAGATGATGTCGGAGGCCGACGAGCATGTGCTCCCTGTGATGATGGCGGAGATGATAGGGGAGATGATGGCGGAGGGTGACGAGGCTGTTCTACTTGGGGTAGTGGTGTTGGCGCATACCTCCTTGTTTGTTATGGGGTGCTGGTGTTGGTTGTTCTACTTGGTAGTGGTGTAGGTTGTTCTCACGTGAAGCACCTATGAGGGGTGCCAGGTAAGATTGACAAATTGTACACACAAACAGTCAACACAGTCAACGTTAAAAATTGGATGGAATATGAATGGGGGGACCTGATTATAAAATTATGATACTTGAGGGACCCAATTTACTCAATTGAAATTTAGGGGACCAAAATTACACATATTTAATGTAACACCCTTCTCGGGCGCTACATCGTAAGTGACATTTTAAGTCTGAAAAGTAGGTTAATTAAAAATTGGCTATAAAAGAATGGGGTAAATTTTTTCTTTTTCGTAAGTCATAAATATAACTACTTTGTTTTAAATGAATGAACAATCAAATATTCCATTATCACAATTAGGGTCATGAGTAATAAAATCATTTACATAATACCCAACCCGACTCATAAACACAATCATAACGATATACAGACCCAGCATAAAGATATGGAGACACAACTCCTAAAATATAACACTACTAGAAAATTGTTATTTTTGGACGGATTTACGGACGGATTTCAGACGGAATTTGGACACTTTTCCCACGGATTTGGGACGGACAATTAATTTCGGACGGATTTCAGACGGAACATCCCTCGTCCGAAAAAGCCCTGTTGCAAATTGAAAATTCTGTCCGAAATTAGTTCCAGACAGATTTCGGACAAACACAAAAATCTGAATTTTGGTTATATTGTCTTAATTTAGGACGAATTTCAGACGGATTCAATATTGCTATTCATGCAAATTCAGGACGGATTTCAGACGAATGTTATGATATTATTTTGGACAGATTTCCCACAGATTAGATAATCATATTTAAATAATATTTTTTGATAAACAAATCATGTTTATTAATAAAAAAGGGCCAAACTTAAATAATTATGCATACCAAATTAGGTACCTGGACTTGGAATCTAATATAATATAATAAAAAATAATTATTATTAAGGTACCACTCTAGACAAGTATCAAGCTTCAAAATAAACAAAAACACAAAGTATCTTGAAATACAATAATGATATATTAAGATTCAAAGCATTAAAATATCATTACAAACATCAAAGACATAAATTTATTTCTCATTGTTACTTTGATCACTAAACTCTTCATCTTCATCTAGCACATCATCCATCATCTCCTCCTCATCATCATATCATCGTCGTTGTCATCTAATCATCGTCGTCATTGATTAATTCGTGGCCACCATCATAAACGAGAAGGATGTTACTATAATCAAATAAAAGATAGCGAGTCCTTCCGAGAAAGCATTCATCACACTGTAACAAGATAATAGACATTATAACTAATTTAAATAACAAGATAGAAAATATGGATATTCAAACCATTTGGGTGTTGACATTAAGTCTAGCCAACTTCACAAATCTGCAAAATAACATGAGTTGTACTCATTAGAAACTACAATGAACACGGTGAGTTGCTTTTTATAATTTCATGACTTTATCATACTAATAGAAGCTTTTAGTTAGCTAGATTCCATTACCAATGTACAAGAGAATTAATCTATGACCCAACAAGCCACAATACCATCTGATACCAAAAGTACATGGCCCTCTGCGTAACCATTTAACGAGATGGCCATTGGGAAAGCATGGTCATGGCCACCTCATTATACTAGTCCTCCTAAAAATGCATATGGTCAGATTAAAAATTAAAATGTATGCTATAAAATAACTTGATCCAAGATTCATATAAGTGACACAAAAGAAGCTCACTTGAGCTATACCTGCTATGCCAATTAACCATTTCTGTTCTTGCTGCCAAAATTCTTGTTCCACCAACTTCACACTGCATTAATCAACGAAGCAGCCACATGCATGTATGATTAAACTTTTAAGACAATTTATATAAATTAAAAGCTTAACTTCGCAACTACATGGCCACATTTCAATATGATAGAAGCGAGACACGAGAAGTATTCCACCATCAAATTCATCAAACTCTGTTGTACAGAATCGAAAACAAGAATTAGAAGAGGAAGCACTTGTTGAATGAACCTGGTTGGGGAAGTGCAACAAATTCTGATGGTGGCTTATTCCCAGCAACTCCTACAATATACAAAGTCTTGACTCTCAGCTCTAAGAAGCTATCATTAATTTCCATAAAGTGGAGCTTAACAAAAGGAATGAAGCAACACTATAGCAGCATTTAATTTGGTTCATTCAATCAAGAGTTTTATCAAACAGGTTGTACACATATTTTTTTTTACACCCCATATGCCCAAGGGTGTGACGGCGGCCCAAGGTGGTGATGACGGCGGACGACCCGAGACAGCGACAGAGCTCCATTTTTGCGCTGCTACAACCGTTCAGGAAGAAATCAAACGACCCTACGTGCGGCTCCCTACCAGGCGCGGTGGTCGGACGACTCTCGAACGGCCTTGGACAGCACCGGAAGGCTAACCCGTGGCGGAGGCGCGACGTGAACAGGAGGAGCGAAACGGAGCAGAACACGCGTCGTCTTCTCCGCTACCAGGCGCAACCAGACGGTGACCTCCCAAGCGGAGCATGGCTGGACGGCGACGGACGTCCAAGGGGTGGCGGCGTGCAGCTGCGAGCAAGGGAGAGGGTGGAGAAAAATGAAGCTGAGGGAAAAGAAAGAAAAGAAAGGAAGAATAAAGGAGAAGAAAGGAGGGGTATGGGTGTTGTGAGAAAAAAATGAACCAGAGAGAGTAAAAGGGGGTAGGGGTTCTATCGCAAGAAATAACTAGGAGGAGAGAGAAATTTCTGATTTTTGTATTAGTGAGTACAAAAGAGTGATAAATATTAAGTTTAAAAATAAATATGTTTTTAGTTGTTGAATCTAAAAATAAATGTTGACAAAAATATGATTTCAAATTTTGAATTAAGGTAAAGTTTGATAGTTGAATTGATCAACCCAGAAAATCAATGATCTAAAATAAATCTCCGATTAATTCTAAATCAGTTTATTTTCAAATCTAAAATTACATAGAGTAAAATATAAAAAATAACAAATCCGTCTGAAATCCATCCGAAATTTTCGAACGGATTTCAGACGGATGTATTTCCGTCCGAAAATTCCGTTTGAAAATTCAAGTTTTCTAGTAGTGTAAGATGCCTGGAGTCGCAGCTCCATAAACAGAAACATTAACTCCCAAACATACCCAGCTGACCAAACTAAAATAGAAAAGACCATCTTCTCTCATTACTCGTGAAAAGGACAAACCCAACTGACGAGATCTAGTGAAAACTCTATTTGAGTCCACTACCGACGTCGTTGTAACACCCCAATATCTCTGTCTTTCTATAACTGTAAATACATATGAATATGTATTTATTTTTATTAAAATCCATAGAATAATTTTAGATGACCTAAAACTATTGTCTTGTTCTATCTCACCGAAGAAAGTCACGGTAAAATTTTTGGTTGAAAATTCAGACGAAAACCGGTCTGCGTTTTCACTGGCAGTAAAAGTTTACTAAGCAGAAAACCTAATTTTGATCCATGAACGAAACTGTTAGTGTTTTTGTAGTGTTTCCAATGGTCTTGGCCATTTTTGAAAGTTTTCGTTCGAAAATAAAATAAAATATTTTATTCGGACGAAATCGTTGAAAACTACGATCGGAAACCTTAATCGGGTACGCAATGGAGCAGAATAGGGAACTAAAAAGGGTTGAAGTGACTTATTGGAAAATGAGGACAAGTTGATGGAAGTCTCTAGTCACATCCTAGAAAAGTGTCATGATTACACTTTTCAAATTATAATATACTTTAATCCAATAACCACTTTTCTCTCACTTTTTCCAACCAAACACCTCCCTAACCAAAACTTGCTCTCCAAGCTCACTCTTCTCCCCCCTACATTCAAACACTTAGAAAATTTTCTACAAAGCTTCATTGTTTTCCATTTCTTCAAGGTGTTCATCTTCTCCAAGCTAGTTTTTTGCAAGCTTCAAGGGTAATATTCTTTCCTCTACTCATCTAAGTTCCTCCATTTCATTTACTTGATGAGTTATGCTATGTTTTCTAGTTTGTGTTCTTAAACCCTTGAACTTCTAAAATCTCTAGAAATTAGTAGAAAAATCCATTTGAGATGAAACCAATTTCTATTGACTCACAATGAACTCTATGTTCACTATCTAAGAGCTCGCATCAAACAAGAATTTCCTTCCCTATTTTCCTAACAAGGCCGAATCTAGGTGTTGATTGAGCAAGGAAGTTTTGTTTCAACTTTTGTTAAATAATCATTGATTTGGACTCTTTGGTACCTTTAGTTGTTAAATCCAAGAGCTTGAAAAGTTTGAAAATTTTTAGCCTATTTTGAAGGTCAAGGCCGAAACCCTAAGCTTGTAGCTTAGAGGAGTTTTTGTTCAATCCTTATTAAATGATCATTGTTTATAATACTGCAATACTTAAGGATCATTAATCCATGAGTTTGAGAAATTTTGAAATTTCTAACCCTATTTTCATGATGAGGCCGAATCTATGTCTTAAGTAGGAAGGATGTTTTTGGTTGTTTTTAACTTGTGATTATGTGTTGGAATCTTTAGACTTCCATCATGAAGCAAGCAAGGAAGATTGTGGTACACAGCAAAGGACAAGAAACACCTTCGCTTTGAACTCAAGTAAGAAGGGACAGCCTGAGGGATATTTCAATAACTGTATATAATTGTAGTGGGTTATGATGTGGCCTTAAGTCTTGTTGTGATTATCTTAAATGATTATGTAATTGAACTATATATGCTAAAATGTCTGAACCTGATGATTTACTTGATGATGCACTGAGAATTTGATATATGGCATGAACTGTATTACTGTCATGATATTGATGTGGAAATATTACTGTTGATTGATTGATTGTCTGAGAATCCTGACATTCGTCGGTGCTCAATTAATTATGATGGTAAAAGTCTTAGAAAGCCTTATGAAAATTTTGGAACAAAAATGTTTATTTGATGATTTCTTGATGAAAGAATGAATATAAAGTCGGGATTTGTAAATAGAATATTTTAGTATGTTATCAATTTCGAAGAATGAGACGGAAAATATTTTGAGAACTAAGTGTGAAATATTTTAAAGCTAGAGGAAAATCTTTTTTTCTTAAAGTAATTTTAGTATAAGTGAAGATAATTTTTAAAGTATGTTTTATGAAGAAGAACTTTTGGAAATGGTTGACAATATTTTAGAAAGAAATTTGAAAGGATTTTGACAACGTTCTAAAGATGGTTTGGAAGAAAAAGAAGGATTTCAAAAGAAAATGGATTCTTTATAACTTGACATTTTACAAATGAATTTCCAATGAAAAGAATTTCTGGAAAAATTTACTTTTGAAAATATTCCGGAAAGCTTGGATAAGTTGCCGAAGTTTCATTTTGTATTTGTGTTTCACTGAACGAAAAAGAATAAAAACGTTGGAAAGTGAATCTAATATGCGAGACGTCGGAATACTAGTGTTATGTAATTTTACACGTAGATCTATGATCCATGTCACGTTGTTGTGGACTGCGTGTCCTAATTAACGTTGTTGTGGACTGTGTGTCCTAGTCACGTTGTGATAAACATTATTAAAGGTGAATATTGTTTTCTATGACCACAAGCCCAGACTGGTACATCGGTTTAGGACGTTGTGATTGAGCACTTGGACTTCGTGTCCCGTGTTGATGTTGAAGAATCTTAAAGTTAAAGATTTTATGAACGATCAGTAGCCTTGGAGCTTCGACAAGGAAAGAATGTACACACAGCTAAACTTTGAGAACAAAATGATTTTTACATGTATTTATTTGGCAGATGTGCCATGTTGCCAGTGAGAAATCATTGAGTCATGTGTGGCCAATGAATTTTGGGAAAATACGCCCTTGAACTACGATAACCATCGGTTGCTGTATGATCTGCCAATGCATGGACAGAAGTTTCCCGTTTATCGTAATGACAATTGAGATGTCATAACTTGTGCGCAATAACCATTGGCTGCTGAGTGATCTACCAATGAGTTACAAAGGTGTTGGACATTGGATTATTTTCATTGACAATGATCCATGTAAAAAGCTTGATAATATTAAACAAAAAATGAAGTTGATATCTCATGAGATTAGGTTAGAGCCTGAATATTGAAGTGTCATGCATATTTTATTAAAAACCATGATTGTACGGGTATGAGACCCTTTGATATAATACTGTTTATTTTCAAGAATTATATGGTATATGACTTTACTTGTTATTTGATGTTTTGTGTTGTGCATATGGTTATTGTGATAAATCCATATATTGGTATCTCACTCTTGCATATTTTCTTGTTGTTTTCTTTTCCTATATGGAATTGTTATATATATATATATATATATATATATATATATATATATATATATATGAGTTTAGATGGATTCAAACATCCCCCTAGCTCCATCGGGCGAGATGACACGGATTTTTGACAATGCCCATAATCTGGGAGCGTGGGACATCCACCCGGGATCCCACTCTGCGACCTATACCGGGCCGGTTAGTTCACTTGAAGGAGCTGTAGAGGGCGGACCACAACGGAGGATTCAGATTGTTCAGTCGGTGAGGATTTCACTACCACCACTAGAGGTGGGTAAACGGACTAGTCCGGTCCGTTTAAGTCCGGTCCGCATAAGTCCGCATTTAAACGGACCGGACTTTATAGTCTGCATTTAAAATGGACTCTGAAAAATAGAGTCCAAGTCCAGTCCGCATAGTCCGCGGACTAAACGGACTGTCCGCGGACTTTACACTTTTTTTTTTATAAGGCAAAATAACCATAATTGTAACCAATAGTCATAAAATCAAGTTCCTCCAAGAAAGAAAATTGTACATGATAAGAAAGAAAATTGTACCAACTAAATTAAAATGCAAAATAAGGAACAAAAACAACAATATTACAAGTTTGAAATTAAAGCTACATGTTGACATCAAGCATCAATAATAACTTTAGTCTTTCCCTTTGATTTAGCAAGCTCCTCCTTTGCGTCAATCAAATCATCTTCATCTTCTTCTTTTCCTACAATTCACAAGTCATAATTCATAAGATTATGTTTAAAAAGCAAAACATAATTAAATGGAAGACATTCTATTTCTATACATAAATTCATTGTATATTTACCTTCCACTTCAAACCCTAACAACCAATTTCTAGTGCATATCAAGGCTTGCACATTTTTGGGAAGGAGAGAACTTCGAAATTTGTTGAGAACACGAGAACCAATACTGAATGTTGATTCTGATGCCACAGTTGTTATTTGAATGCTTAAGATATCACTAGCCATCAAAGCAAGATTCGGAAACCTACACATGTTGTCCTTCCAATATTGCAAAATATCAAGATTTGGATGGTATGTTGAGGAAAGGTTTTGCTCGTCCAAATAAGTATCCAATTCAGACTTACCCACATCCTTCTTATTTTGATTCTCAAACGAGATATACTTCTACATTATTTTCATGTAACAACAAATAAAGAATGAGAAATTAAACATAAAAAATAATGAATAATGAATAAATAAAAGAAAGAAATATACTTACATTCAAAATAGCCAATTGTGATGGGTCCATATTAGCAAATCCACTACTACTTCTCAAGGAGCTCTTTATGGTTCCTAGATAAGAAACCAACTTTATCTGCTAATACACACTCAGCAATATCAGCATCATCTTTGTCATTAGCATAACTGAGATAGACAGAACATGAGAGCGGAGCAAAGTAATAGACAGAACATGAGAGCAGAGCAAAGTAATAGATAGAACATGAGAGCAGAGCAAAGTAATTTTGAGTTAGATGATAATGATAATGTGTCACTATGTTGATAAGGAAAAGTTAACAATATAAAACAGAAAAAAGAACAAGTACTAGCTACCAAGGTAACACTTATTTTAGGATTCAGCACCTTAGTTGAGAAACGAGCCAAACTTGCGTGTCAATTTTTCTTTTCCTTGTTTTGATTGTCTAAATCCATCAGTTTCAATTAAACTATTTTCACCTTATGGTTGTAATTTCTGCTTTTAGAAAATAACATTTTTTATTCTATTGCAACTACCATAATTTTGTATCATGTCCAAGTGGTTTGCTTAGAGATAGATTTGAACTCTGAAGTGTGCCCTTTTTCAAATATCAAATACTGACTAAAATTCAAATTAACAACCAAACAAGGAAAAAGAACTGGTGAGGATTCAGTTACATTTATGATAGGCATCAAGCTAGTGTAGTATTGCAAAATGCAACAAGAGTCCTGTGACTGCATTTATATAAAGCCATTTGAAATTTTGAATCGCTTGGTGATTGCCAAAACAAAAACAAAATAATGTTCAAAGCAATCGAGATCTGTACACATTTTCCGCATGAAAAACAAACATCAAAAACAGCAAGCCATAGAAAAAACATGGTCAGATCTAATATAATTACCGAAGGAAATAATGGCTAGAACAATCAGAGACCCGCGAGCTCACGAGTGAGCCATGACTATCTCGCTCTTTCTCTTCCCTCTCGTTCACGATCACGGTGGAATAATGGTGAAGTTTCAGGGTAGAAGTGGTCACGATCACGATCACGGTGACTATCTCGCACTTTCTCTTCCCTCGTTCACCGGACAGTAGAAGTGGTTTTGGAGAGGCTGAACGGCGCAGAGTACTTTAGGGTTAGAGATGGGTGAGTGTATAAGTGAGATGGGTTAGTTTTTTTGGCCCAACATGCCTTTTTTTTTTAAACAGACCGGGTCCGCGGACGGGTCCGCGAATCCGCGGACCGAGTCCGTTAAGCCCGCGGGCTAAACGGACCGGACCCAAAAAGCCCGCATTTTTTTGGACTCGCATTTTAGGGTGTCCAAGTCCGTGCGGACGGCGGGTTTAACGGACTGTCCGTGGACCCGAGTCCAAATACCCACCTCTAACCACCACCATGGTATTACCTGGATGTTTTGGCGGAGCGAGGACAGTTGCACGAGCATCCACCTCTTGGAGTGCCACTTCCCGGAGTTGTGCCTGACTCACCCCCGGAGTATGATCCGGAGGAGTTCATCGATGACGAGCCAGAGTGTATAGTTCTTGATGAGGACGATGACGATGATTCTCCTGACAAAGGAGGGGAGGTTCTGGATGTTAGGCCTGATTCGTCTTCTGGGAGTGGGGGTGTTCATTCTGGCCTTCCTAATGGCCATATCTAGTTGGACCAGCTTTGTGTCTTCTTTTGTGGGGTAGTTTATCCTTGTCCGGATGGTTCCTGGTTTCTGAGAACCATGGTATTTTGTGATGTGGTTCCGAACCTTTTGCTTTATGATGTTTATATCTCTATTATCTACTCCTTTGAAACTATGTACTTATGATGTAACTGCTATTTTGACTTAGATATGTATGGATATGTATTTCTATCGTTAATGTCCTGTGTGTTCTTTTACCTTAAGGAAAGAAAAAAAAATTATCACCATTTTTGGTATACTTATTTAATAAGAAAATATTATTTTCCGAAAGTATCCAGCATTATAAATACGTTTTATTTTCCGCAAATGGGTTACCATGTAATGCCCAAGTTAGGGTGTTACATTAGTGGTGTCAGAGCTGGTCGAGTCCTTCGGGAATCTTTGGGTTTAGGTATGTTGTGTTGATGTCGTGTGTTCTCTGACAGAGACTTGTTTGAATTACTTCTTAAAAGTAATGTGTGATAATCAGTGAGTTTATGTTTCATTTTCTGGTTGCCATTTTACTGATTATGTCCTGCAGGTCAATATGGAACTAGGAGGTGCACGTGGACGTGGTCGTGGAAGAGGTTATGGTGGAATGGACTTTGCGGCACAGGCGATGACTGATGTTGCTGCTGCAATCGCTTTTCAGACTGCAACAATGGATGTTCAAAACCAACAAGAGCATATGAGAGCTGAACAAGCAGCCGATGGCAAGAATCTGACTGCTTTTAGACGTCAGAATCCATCTCAGTTCGATGGAGATGTAGATCATACTAAGGCTGATATGTGGATCCAGGAATTGGAGAAGTTATTCGAGCTGATTCACTCCCATAAGGTAGTGAAGGTGTCCTATGCCACATTTTTGCTGGTGGGAAATGCGGAGTAGTGGTGGAAAGGCACCAGGCAACTGTTGGAAGCCGAGCATCAAGAGATAACTTGGGAAGTATTTCGCAACCAGTTCCTGGACAAGTACTTTCCCCAAAGTGCTAGAACTGAAAAAGAACAAGAGTTTGTGTCTACATCAGAGGGACATGTCTGTCGGGGAATACGCGGCGAAATTTGACTCACTTGCCAAGTATTTCCGCTTTTTCCAGAACAACCCAGATGAAGAATGGAAGTGTGAGAGGTTTGAAGGAGGACTGCGCTTCGAAATCAAGGAGTCGGTACTACCACTGGAAATCAAGAACTTTCAGGCTTTAGTGGAAAAGTGTAGGAAGATTGAGCAAATGCAGAAAGGAAGAGACAACAGAGGGAATGTTGGAGGACCCTCTCGACTTAAGAATCAATTTCAGAATCAGAACCAAAGAAGGAAGCAGAATCAGAGAAAACCGTGTTCTCGACCACCAAACAACAACCAGAGTCAGCAACCATATCGTTCCGGTACTTCTGGAACTGGAACTGGAGGCCAAAGAAACCAAAACGAAGGCCAAGAGAGGAAATGTTATAAGTGTGGTGACCCAAGTCATATGGCTGATACTTGTCTGATGAGGGGAATAAAGTGTTTCAACTGCGATCGTTTTGGGCATATGGCAAAGGACTGCAATGCACCAAATCGTGAACCAGCTATCAATAACACCAGAGCCAACAAACCGACTGCTAAAGGAAGGGTTTATACTATGAGCGGAGCTGAGGCTTCGAACTCTGACGATCTCGTACAAGGTAAGTGACATAGCTGGTAATCTTTTAACATTACTTTTTGATTTGGGTGCGACCCATTCTTTAATTTCGATGGATTGTGTGAAACTTCTAAACTTGCCTATTTCTTCATTACCATATGATCTAATTGTTTCAACCCCAACTGCCAAGCCAGTTATTGTAAATTTTGTTTGCTTGAACTGTCCTATCATTGTTCAGGATAGATAATTTCTTGTAGATCTGATCTGTTTGCCTTTAATTCAGTTAGATGTAATCTTAGGCATGGATTGGTTATCTTCCAACCATATCCTGATAGATTGTGCTCAGAAAACTTTCGTTTTTCCTAAGGATGAGATTTCTGGATTTTTATCTGCTAGTCAAGTAAGAGCTTCTTTGAAAGGGGGAGCTCAAGGATACATGTTACTATTTTCCCTAGACGTTAGGAATGAGTTAGACTTAGAGTCCATACCCGTTGTCAACGAGTTTCTGGACATTTTTCCTGAAGATGTACCTGGACTGCCACCTGTTCTAGATATCGAGTTCGCGGTTGATCTGGTACTTGGCACTGGACCGATATCCATGGCACCGGACCAATATCCATGGCACCATATTGTATGCCGCCATCTGAGCTAGAGAACTTTAAGGAACAACTAGTGGAACTGATGAAGAAGGAGTTTATTATACCGAGTGTATCACCCTGGGGAGCTCCAGTTTTGCTAATGAAGAAGAAAGATGGAACTTCTCAGTTATGCGTGGATTTCCGCCAACTGAACAAAGTGACTATCAAGAACAAGTATCCACTTCCGAGGATAGATGAGTTAATGGACCAGTTGCGTGGAGCGATCGTTTTCTCAAAGATAGATCTACGGTCAGGCTACCATCAGATCCGTGTGAAGGAAGAAGATGTTCCTAGGACAACGTTTCGGACACACTATAAGCATTATGAGTATTCGGTGATGTTGTTTGGAGTGAGGAATGATCCTGCGATATTCATGGATTACATGAATAGGATTTTTCTTCCTTACTTAGATTAGTTTGTCGTTGTCTTTATCGATGACATTCTAATATATTCTTCAAACAAAGAAAAGCATGCCGAACATCTCAGTATAGTTCTTGAAACCTTAAGGGAGAAACAACTTTACGCAAAGCCAGAAAAGTGTGAATTTTGGTTAGACCAAGTTCAGTTCTTAGGTCATGTCATCTCGAGTGAAGGAATCGTAGTGGATCCGTCGAAAGTTGAAGCTATTTTAGAATGAGAAAGACCAAGGATGGTAATAGAGATCCATAGTTTTGGGGGTTTGGCTGGATACTATAGGAGATTCTTCGAGGGATTCTCCAAGATAGTAGGACCTCTTACCCAATTGACTCGGAAAGATTAAGCATTTACATGGACTGAAGCATGTGAATGAAGTTTTCAAGAGCTAAAGAGAAGGTTGACAACTTCACCTGTACTAGCATTACACGATCCTAAGGAACCTTTTGAGGTTTATTGTGATGCTTCACATCAGGGGTTAGGTTGTGTACTGATGCAAAATCGGAAGGTTGTAGCTTATGCTTCGAGACAGTTAAAGATTCATGAGAGGAATTATCCTACGCACGATTTGGAGTTAGCAACAGTAGTTTTTACTTTGAAAATCTGGAGACATTATCTGTATGGAGCTACATTCAACGTTTTCGGTGACCACAAAAGTCTGAAGTACCCATTCGATCAGAAGGAGCTAAACATGCGGCAGAGACGTTGGTTGGAATTCTTGAAGGATCATAATTTTCAACTACAGTACCACCCTGGAAAAACGAATGTGGTAGCAGATGCCTTGAGTAGAAAGTCAATACATGCATCTGCAATGATGGTCAAAGAGCAAGAGTTGTTGGAACAGTTCCGTCATATGCGGTTGACAGTGGAAACGTCACCAGGAAAACTTCGTTTAGGTACAATCATTGTTTCAAATGTATCGATGGATCAAATAAGAGAGAAACAAGAGAGTGATCAATACCTACAAGGAGAAAGGGAGTTAGTGCATCAAGGAGCAATGTCGGAATTCAAGGAAGGAACGGATGGAATCTTGAGATTCGGTGAAAGAATTTGTGTGACAGATGATGCCGAGCTTAGAAAATTGATTCTGGAAGAGGCTCACAAGAGTAAGTTAAGTTTACACCCAGGAGCCACAAAGATGTATCAAGATCTCAAGCAATTGTATTGGTGGTATAGAATGAAGAGAGACGTAATGGAATACGTTGCTTCGTGTCTAGTATGTCAAAAGGCAAAGATTGAACATCACGGGCCAGCGGGGATGCTACAATCTTTGGACATTCCCGAATGGAAATGGGATGGTATCTCAATGGACTTTGTAACAAGTTTACCAAGGACTCGGAAAGGGCATGAGGCTATATAGGTAATAGTGGATCGACTGACCAAGTCAGCTCACTTTTTACCTATCAATATGAAGTATTCAATGGAAATATTAGCTCAGTTGTACATTAATGAAATTGTTAGATTACATGGTATACCTTCGAGTATCATTTCAGACCGTGATCCGAGGTTTACATCAAGGTTTTGGCAAAGTCTGCAAAAGTCACTAGGAACAAAACTCAGAATGAATTCTGCCTATCATCCACAAACAGATGGACAATTAGAGAGGACGATCCAATTACTTGAAGACTTGTTGAGGGCGTGTGTGTTGGAAAACACTGGGAATTGGGATGAATTTCTACCGCTGATAGAGTTCACTTATAACAACAGTTTCCACTCAAGTATAGGAATGGCGCCTTATGAGGCTTTATATGGTCGGCAGTGTAGAACACCTCTATGTGGGTACCAAGATGGAGAAAGTTTGTTGTTAGGACCAGAAATTGTGCAACAGACAACATAAAAGGTGAAAATGATTCAGGAGAAAATGCGATCAACTCAGCCGACAAAAAAGTTATGCTGATAAGAGACAACGACCTCTTGAGTTCGAGGAAGGGGAACATGTGTTCCTGAGAGTCACGCCTACAACTAGGATTGGCAGGGTAATTAAATCCAGAAAGATCACTCCTAAATTCATTGGACCCTACCAAATTTTTTGTCGCGTAGGTCCAGTAGCCTATAAAACTTCTTTGCCACCTTTTCTTTCCAATCTTCATGATGTTTTCGGTGTTTCACAACTGAGAAAATATGTTCAAGATCCATCTCACGTAATCATACCCTATAATGTACAATTAAAAGAGAACTTGTCTTTTGAGACTTCACCTGTACGGATCGCGGATAAGATGACGAAGCAGCTCAGAGGTAAACAAATTTCTTTAGTTAAGGTTGTTTGGGATGATGCTACCGGAGAAGCTACATGGGAAGTCGAAGACAAAATGAAATTGCAATATCCTGACCTATTTCTAGGTGCGTAATTTCGAGGACGAAATTCTTTTTAGTGGGGTGGTAATGTAACACCCGATTTCTGTCTTTCTATAACTGTAAATACGTGTGAATATGTATTTATTTTTATTAAAATCCATAGAATAATTTTAGATAAACTAAAATTATTTTCTTGTTCTACCTCACCGAAGAAAGTCACGGTAAAATTTTCGGTTAAAAATCCAGACGAAAACCGGTCTGCGTTTTCACTGACAGTAAAAGTTTACTGAGCAGAAAACCTAATTTTGACCCGTGAACGAAACGGTTAGTGTTTTTGTAGTGTTTCCAATGGTCTTGACCATTTTTGAAAATTTTCGTTCGAAAATAAAATATAATATTTTATTCGGGTTGAAAACTACGATCGGAAACCTTAACCGGGCACGCAATGGAGCAGAATAGGGAGCTAAAAAGGGTTGAAGTGACTTGTTGGAAAAGGAGGACATGTTGATGGAAGTCTCTAGTCACATCCTAGAAAAGTATCATGATTACACTTTTCAAATTATAATATACTTTAATCCAAAAATCATTTTTCTCTCACTTTTTCCAACCAAACACCTCCCTAACCAAAACTTGCTCTCCAAGCTCAATCTCCTCCCCCCTACACGCCACTTTCTCTCTCTCCCTCTATATATACTCACTTCATTTTCCTTTCCTCACTTTACATTCAAACACTTAGAAAATTTTCTACAAAGCTTCATTGTTTTCCATTTCTTCAAGATATTCATCTTCTTCAAGCTAGTTTCTTTCAAGCTTCAAGGGTAATATTCTTTCCTCAACTCATCTAAGTTCCTCCATTTCATTTACTTGATGAGTTATGCTATGTTTTCTAGTTTGTGTTCTTAAACCCTTGAACTTATAAAATCTCTAGAAATTAGTAGAAAAATCTGAGGGATATTTCAATAATTGTATGCAATTGTTGTGGGTTATGATGTGGCCTTAAGTCTTGTTGTGATCATCTAAAATGATTATGTGATTGACCTATTTATGCTAAAATGTCTGAGCCTGATGATTTACTTGATGATGCACTGAGAATTTGATATATGGCATGAACTGTATTACTGTCATGATATTGATGTGAAAATATTACTATTGATTGATTGATTGTCTGAGAAGCCTGACACTCGTCGGTGCTCAATTAATTATGATGGTAAAAGTCTTAAAAAGCCTTATGAAAATTTTGGAACAAAAATGTGTATTTGATGATTTCTTGATGAAAGAATGAATATAAAGTCAGGATTTGTAAACAGAATATTTTAGTATGTTAGCAATTTCGAAGAATGAGACGGAAAATATTTTGAGAACTAAGTGTGAAATATTTTAAAGCTAGAGGGAAATCTTTTTTTCTTAAAATAATTTTAGTATAAGTGAAGATAATTTTTAAAGTATGTTTTATGAAGAAGAACTTTTGGAAATGGTTGACAATATTTTAGAAAGAAATTTGAAAGGATTTTGACAACGTTCTAAAGATGGTTTGGAAGAAAAAGAAGGATTTCAAAAAAAAAAATGGATTCTTTATAACTTAGCATTTTATAAATTAATTTCCAATGAAAAGAATTTCTAGAAAAATTTACTTTTGAAAATATTCCGCCAAGCTTGGATAAGTTGCCGAAGTTTCGTTTTGTATTTGTGTTTCACTGAACGAAAAAGAATAAAAATGTTGGAAAGTGAATCTAGTATGCGAGACATCGAAATACTAGTGTTATGTAATTTTACACGTAGATCTATGATCCGTGTCACGTTGTTGTGGACTGCGTGTCCTAATTACGTTGTTGTGGATTGTGTGTCCTAATCAAGTTGTGATAAACGTTATTAAAGGTGAATGTTGTTTTCTATGACCACAAGCGCAGACTTGTGCACCGGTTTAGGACGTTGTGATTGAGCACTCGGACTTCGTGTCCTGTGTTGATGTTGAAGAATCTTAAAGTTAAAGATTTTATGAACGATCGGTAGCCTTTAAGTTTCGACAAGGAAAGAATGTACACATAGCTAAACTTTGAGAACAAAATGATTTTTACATGTATTTATTTGGCAGACGTGCCATGTTGCGATGAGAAATCATTGAGTCATGTGTGGACAATGAATTTTGGGGAAATACGCCCTTGAACTACGATAACCATCGGTTCTTTGTGTGATCTGCCAATACGTACAATTAACAATTATCAATCATATCTACACTCATAACAAAACAATAATGTTTCATAGAAACATGACCACATCACCGCGTTTTCCTAGATAGAAGACATCTAAAACTTGAGGAATGACCTCTGAATTCCTATACCATGGTTTTACGAACAATCAGAGAGAGTGGTTCAGAGGATTGTTCCGGAGGTACCGGCCTTAGGTAACAAAGAATGCATCAATAGAAGAGGGCGTGCACGTTATAGACTTTTTCGAGAACATCCTACACTACCATAAAACACATAGTGTCTGGTCGAGTATGTCGGTGCATTCCAATATCACCACGTCACAAAGGAGCTACCAATTGGGCCTATGTGAGTATTTCATACCCCGACACCCCCTATAATAACCAAGATTCACCACTACGGAATTCGCACCCGCATTAAAGTGTTAGCTCCTTCTCCTAGGCACAACGGCCTTACTGAACATATTTTCACCATGTGTTTAGGCAAAATTACCGGAAAATGCGTTCTTCTTGTCTTTCCATCGGATAACATCTTGATTCCATTGGAATTCTTTCCACGTGCTTTCTCAGATGCTAAATGTTCTTAACATCGAGCTGAAGTTCTCGAGCAACCTTTCATTTTTGTGTAAATATATCTTAAAACACTTGATTAAAGTCCTAACGTATTATGAGATTGGAACACAAGTCCAATTATTTATTTCTCTGTACTTTTCGAATTGAGCCTTTTTCTTTGGCTTCCAAGAAAACAAATCATTCTGAAGACATTAAATTTTATGGAATATAGATAATGAATTATCCATATTTTATGACATAAGGTCGTGTTCCACCCCACGTCATAAATTATTATGTTCATATTTTCACTAAGTCGTTCTTGACTTAGGTTTTTTTGCATTTTAGTGTAAAAACTCGTTTTTGAAAACTAAAATCCTTTTGGCTTAAAACCAAAACCTTTAGATAAAATAAAATCAATTTTCAAGAATAATTTCCATCAAAGATACATAGGTATCAATTTCTCAAAACAGTTACTCGAAAATCCTTAAAAACGTTTAACGTCAGTTTCGCCGCTTTTTACCGAATTTAGACTCAAAAGCCATATTTTTGAAAACATGGTTCTTCACCTCAAATGTATTACTCTTCTAGGTTATATTATTACTCATATGAAAATGTTGAAATACTGATTTTACATCTAAATCTCCATATATACAAAATTTCTAAGAATTTGACCGAACGTCGTTAATTTTGTAAATCGCGTAAATCACTTTTCAACGATTTTACACTCTAATAGTCAAAAACTCATTTTGGAGTTTTAGAACAGTTATATAAGTATGAAAAACAGTTTCTAACTGTCCAATTACATAAATTTTCAAAAATTACAGTTTAGTCCCCAAACTCATTAATTACAAAAAGGTCATTATTCACTTAAAACCTTGTAACTTTGTATTTATAACTTCAAATCACACCAAACCAAATTATTTATAAATATTTTTCAGTTACCTTCAAATATCCAGAAATTATATTTCTGCCTCAAATATTTTTCAATAATTGCAAAAAGGTTCTTGTTTACAAAAAAGCTTATAACTTTTTATGTATTAATCCAATTAACACCAAACCAATTTCTATGGTTTTGTCTCATCAATAACTACAATATTAACACACAAGAACATGAATTTCAGTGCAGCCACTGAAATTATCAGAAATTGCATTTTAGTCCCTAAGGACTCATAAAATCATATCTTTCAATATACACATCCAAATCAATCCAAACCAATTTCTATACTCTTATATATTCAATCAATCCTCATCAAAATTATTCAAGCAATTTAAATCAACATGGAACCCCATTACTCACTTACGGCCGAATGGCCCAATTAATCATGTTAAGCATTTTTTTTTCATGTTAAATCAAATAAACAACCATCAAGTATCTAATTAGAAATCATTGAATCAAAATCAACATATATCAACATCAAGCATCAACCAAAATCCTCCAAGAGGATCACACACATATAAATCAATAAATTACACAACTTATAATTTACAAGACCATTTACACTAAATAAACCATCAACATATCTACTTTAAGGTAGGATAGTGGTAATCACCCCCATACCTCTTGTAGATCACTTGAAGATCAAACAAACATAAGCTAAAGCAAGCAAGGTAGGCCACGGTTTTATCCACCAAAACCTAGCCATGAGAAATCAATCAAGAAAACAAGTTAAAGAATGAAGAAAATCATCCTAACTCACTTGCACATAGGCTCGCCCAAGTTGGAAAGAAATAGCTAGGGATCTCTAAATTTTTCAAGCTCTTGTATGATGAATATAGAAGTCATATGAAGATCATAGAAATTGATCTCACGTTAAAATGATTTTTCTATGATTTTCTAGGAATTTTCAAAGTTCTAGATCTAAGAATTTTAAATGATGATCATGGCATGAAAATAATGAAATGAATGAAAAATAATACATGATTGATCATGTAGAAGAGAGGTTACCTCTTGATGAAGAGTAATGATCAAAACAAGCTTAGTTGAAAATTTGACAGCTTTGAGGGTGTGATGGTATTATGAGCATATCTCACGATTTATTCATCTAAAAATTACAAACGTTGGCTTGTTATAAAGGTAAGAAGGACTGTCACAACTTTTATGTTTAAGGTCTTGTTTGATTCAGATCATAACAAGGGATTAAAGAGCCTTCTTTCTACTGTTCTCTTGAGATATTGAGGATTTTGAGTTGTTTTGGTAATTTGGGTATATATCCCAATATACTTATCCGTTTTTTGTGATCTTTAGTTCGTTGGAAAGAAGAGATGAAGACGAACAACTTTAATGTATAAAGTTTGTCGAGTTTCAGAACAGAAAAGGGTCAAAATTTTGGTACAGTTTCGGATGAGTATGAGCATCAATGAAGTCTTTATGTGTTCTTTGAGAAAATGATGAACAACCTTCATGAAGAAGATGAAGTGTGCCTTAAATAGCAATGGAATGGGATCCAAAGATGGGTTGTGCGGTGGGAAACTAGGGGCAAAAGGGTCCAAGTCATAAAATTTTAGGGACAAAGAAGTAATCTCACAAAATGACAATTTTGTGATATAAAACCAACTTAAGGACATTTTGGTAATTTACCCTAAGGTAATGATGAAAAACTTGTGGTTGTAATTTGTAGATGATGTGGCTAATTTTCCACCACAAAAACAAGATGAATATGCCTTAACCATGGTTATAAATTAGCTAGGATATGTTAGGTTAGGAGTATTTTGGTCTTTTCACACTTAAACTCATAATTACATGAATTAAATACTCAGTGAGTCACCCCTATGACTCACCATCCTAGGTGGCAATATATCTCAGCATCTGATGTCGGATTTTGTCTCTATACGTCCGTTCTTGACTCCGTCGATTATCCGTTTGTTAATGATGCGCTCAAATGAAGTATAATAACTTATTTATTTTGAAAATTATCAAAATAACCAATTTTGTTGTAAAAATAATATAAACCTAAACCGTTTCGTTCACGAGTCCAAATTAGGTTTTCTGACCAGTAAACTTTTACCGTCAGTGAAAAACACAGATCGGGTTCCGCCTGAATTCTAAACCTAAAATTTCACCATAACTCTATATGATAAAGTAGAGTATAAATATGATTTTGTTTTATTCAAAATCATTTTCTAGGTCTCGGATAAAAATATAAACAAATATATGTATATATTTATCGATATTAAAGAACATTAAAAATCGGGGTGTTAGATTTGATACCTGAAAGATCAAAAGTGTAATTAAGCCATAATTTTATTATTGAAGAAGGCTAACCAGTGGACATTGGCTAAAAAATTCATTTAAAATGATGTATTAAAATTTTTGAGAAGTATTATTTTATGGATTTAATTGATATATACTGATAGTGCATAGGTTTTGAAATAGACAACTATAAACACGAGAAAGAGGGTTGAATTGTGTTTATCAGAATTTAAGCAAAGCTGAAATCTTTTCGCAAACAGAAAGCTAGATTTGGACGAGTGGAAGAATACAGGATGGATGGATGACTTTTGCAAATACACCACTGATAGACGCAAGAAAAACTAAAGCAATTAAAGAGTTTATGAAAGAGAGATTAACACGGTGATTTATCCTGGTTCACTCTTCAAATCAAAGAGCTGCGTCCAGTCCTTGGCAGCACTAAGATTTATCCACTATAACTGATAAGGTTACAGACTCAAGTATTATTTGCACACCTAGCCTCTTCAGGCTCAAGACAATTATTATTTTCACACCTAGCCTCTTCAGGCTCACTTAGGTTTGTTTGAGAGATTGAGTTTGTAAAAAATAGAACTTCTCACAAGCAGATCTTTCACTAACACTCAGAGAGTAGTTTAAATGTGAAGTCTAGGAAAGTCTCAAGTAATAACTTCAAATGTTTGAAGAATACGAGAATGAAAGAATGAAAGAATTAATGAGCATAGTAATGGCATTTTAATGCAGTGTGTATTCTCTATGTCTTCATCTTCAATGACTTCTGTATTTATAGTCTTCAAACATTTAGGATCCGTTAGAGACATTCTCTTAGATGTTGCCTTCAAGCAGAACTTCATTAAATGCAATAGAGTCATTCTTAGCACCCATTAATGCAATAGAGTCGTTCTGAGCAGCCATTAATGCAATAGGAACATTGGTTGTACTCTAACATGTAGGATCATGGCTTTAAGCATTGAGATACAACCATGTCAGAGTTGGGCAGAGAGCTTTTTGTACTTTGCTGAGTACACTCCCCTTTTTGTGGAATAAAGCATGTTGGACGCATTCTTTTAGATTATCCAAGGTTTCTTGAGAGAGTAGTCTTCTGATTTTTCTTGATAATCGTGAAACTGAGTAGGAGAGAAGACTTCAAGTCTCTTTCTGACTTTTGAAAAATGATTCTGATAATCAGAGAATTCGCGTTCATAAGATAAGTGCTTCCATCTTGAAAATAATCACGTCTATCTAGTCATTTGAGTTTTCATTCTGGCTAGTAGATGAGATCCATATTAAGGACTCAGCAAGTCCAAAGACTAGTGGACGAGCGCTTCTGTCACCTTTAGTGGACGAACACTTCTATTACTCTAGTGGACGAGAGCCTCTGTTACTTTAGTGGACGAGAGTCTCTGTTACTTTAGTGGACGAGAGATTCTGTTACTTTGGTGGACGAGAGTCTTAGTTACTCTGGTGGACGATAGTCTTAGTTACTCTGGTGGACGAGAGTCTTTTGCCACGTCACTGGACGGATACAATTTAACCTTAATGGACTCGCTGTTCTGATACTTTAATGGAGGCACTATTCTTATACTTTAATGGATGCGCTGTTCTGATACTTTAATGGACGAGCTCCAAGTGACACGCCATTGGACGGATAATTCTGATACCTCACTGGATGGACTTTTCTGATACTTTGATGGACGCGCTCCAAGTGCCACGTTAGTAGACGGATAATTATGATACCTCACTGGATGGGCTTTTCTGATACTTTGATGGACGCGCTATTCTGATACTTTAAGTAGACGCGGCCTTCTGATATTTTTAGCAAACGCGACCTTCTGTTACTTTTGGACGTGCGCTTCAAACATTTGCGATGGACGTGAGCTTCAATCACTACAGTGTTGGACGGATGATTCTATTTCCTAATCTGCACACTCGATAAATAGGTTAGCAACCAATATGAAGGTTAATTAAATCATTAACCAATGTTTAGTTCTCATCAAAACTTAGGGAAATGCACATCAGACATTTTAGAGACTTAACAATCTCCCCCTTTTTGATGATGACAAACTTTGAGATATTTAATGAACCTCAGAAAATATCAACAAAGAAAATAGCATATATAGACAGGTTGAAATTTTCTTAAGTGAACAGGTCATATCATATTCATTCTCCCATTCTATTTCTCCTATTCTCCCATTTTCATTTCTCCCACCATTCTCCCTATTCATTTCTCCGCTTCTCCCCCTTTTGTCAACATCAAAAAGGGTTATCAAGTTTTATTTATGAGATATGTTAAAGGCAAGATAACATGTTTAAGAAAATCATAGTAATGCAGCAAGCATATTAGACATATTCCACTTAAATTATTATATCATTACTCCCCCTGAACTAATGCTTAGTTGAAAGAACATGTATATAGGAGTAATGACAGATTTAACATAGACTCGTTAACATTCATACATGTCATTCAACAATGCAATGCACGTTTAGATTATATCTAATAAATAAAAACCTTTCTTCTGCGAGGGGTTTAGTAAAAATATCAGCCCATTGATTTTCAGTTTTAACAAACTCAGTATCAAAGATGCCTTTTTGAACATAATCCCTAATGAAATGATGTTTGATTTCAGTATGCTTACCCTTAGGATGCTGAATTGGATTTTTAGTTAAGCATATAGCACTGGAATTATCACACCATACAGATATGTTATGTTCATAAATAGAGTAATCCTCAAGTTGATGTTTTACCCATAAGAGTTGAGAGCAGCAACTAGCAGCAGAGATGTATTCTGCTTCAGCAGTAGACAAGGCAAAGGTTGTCTGCCTCTTGCTTGACCATGAGACTAAACTTGATCCAATGAAGTGACATCCTCCACTGGTGCCTTTTCTTTCTATTCTGTCTCCAGCAAAGTCAGCATCACAATATCCCACTAATCTGTATTCTTTTGATCTGAAATACAGCAAACCAAGATTAGTAGTTCCAAGCAAATATCTAAATATTCTTTTTACAGCCTTAAGATGAGATTCTCTAGGATCAGATTGGAATCTAGCACACATACAGACACTAAATTGAATGTCAGGTCTGCTTGAAGTTAAGTACAGTAGAGAGCCAATCATACATCGTCAGAGACAGTTTGATCTACCTTTTTACCTTCATCGTCTTTGCTTAGTTTTGCATTGGGATGCATAGGGGTTTTCATGAGCTTTGCATTTTCCATTTTGTATTTCTTGAGTATCTCCTTGGTATATTTTTGTTGATGAATGTAAATTCCATCACTTGTTTGCTTGATTTGTAATCCAAGGAAGAACTTCAATTCTCCCATCATGCTCATCTCAAATTCAGCTTGCATTAGACTTGAAAATTACTTGCACAACTTTTCATTAGTTGCTCCAAAAATAATATCATCAACATATATTTGAACTATAATAAAGTTCTCTTTAGAGCATTTTTTGAACAGAGTAGTGTCTACTTGTCCTCTAGTAAAACCATTATGCATGAGAAAAGAACCGAGTCTATCATACCATGCTCTAGGTGCTTGTTTCAAACCATATAATGCCTTTTTAAGTTTGAAAACATGATCTGGTTTATCAGTATCCTCAAAACCAGGGGGTTTTTTAACATACACTTCTTCTTCAATTATACCATTTAGAAAAGCACTTTTTACATCCATTTGAAACAGGGTAATTTGGTGTTGTGCAACATATGACATTAAAATGCGTATGGCTTCTATTCTAGCTACAGGTGCAAAGGTTTCCGTATAATCAATACCTTCTTGTTAGTTATAGCCTTGAGTTACTAACCTTGCCTTATTTCTGACAACTTTACCATCTTCATCCAATTTGTTTCTGAAGACCCATCTTGTTCCAATAACCGACTTGTTTTTAGGCTTAGAGACAAGAGTCCAGACATCATTTCTGGTGAACTGGTTAAGTTCTTCTTGCATAGCAAGAATCCAGCTTTCATCCTCAAGAGCTTCTTCAATGCGTTTAGGCTCCAAATCTGAAATAAAGGTCACATTGCTTGATTCTCTTAATGTGGATCTGGTTCTTACTCCTTCAGAAGGATTTCCAATAATAAGATCCTTAGGATGATGAGTGTTGAACTTCCAATCTCTTTTGAGATCATCATGAAGATCTTGACTTGTCTGCTGACTCGTTTGTTCCACTTGTCTTTCAGCCTCAGGCACATGTTCTGTTTTGGTTAGATCGGGTTGTTAACTTTCTGGTTTGTTTATATCAAGACCTGCAAGATCATCTTCTAGATCTGATAGTTCTTTATCAGTCTTTAATCCATCATTGAATTTAACATGAACAGATTCTTCAATAATACAAGTTCTTGAATTGTAAACTCAAAGCTTTAGACTTTTCAGAATATCCTACGAAAATACCTTTATCTACCTTAGAGTCAAACTTTCCAAGATTATCTTTGGTATTCAGAATAAAACATTCACATCCAAAAGCATGAAAATAAGATATGTTGGGGCTTTTTCCTTTCCATAATTCATAAGGAGTCATTTTTAGAAAAGGCCTAATAAGTATTCTGTTTTGCACATAGCAAGCATTGTTTCTGACTACGCCCGGAAGAACTTAGGGAGATTATTTTCATTGAGCATAGATCTAGCCATCTCTTGCAGAGATCTGTTCTTTCTCTCAACCATTCCATTTCTTTGTGGAGTTCAGTGCAGAGAAATTGTGAGAGATTCTATTCTCCTCACAGAACTGTCTAAACTATTCATTTTCAAATTCTCCCCATGATTACTTCTAAGGGTAGAAATACAGAAACCCTGCTCATTTTGTACTCTTTTGCAGAATACCGAGAAAGCCTTAAAAGACTCATCCTTGTGTGTTAGGAAGAGTACCCATGTGTATCTAGAATAGTCATCAACTATGACAAATCCATATTTTCTTCCAGCCCAGTGGCAACACTAATCGGTCCAAACGGATCCATGTGTAACAACTGAAGAGGTCTAGAGGTTGATACTTGGTTTTTAGATTTGAAACTTGATTTTATCTGTTTACCTCTCTGACATGCATCACATAAGACATCTTTCTTAAAGCTAATATCAGGCAATCCTCTCACGAGATTATTCCTTTTTAATTCAGAAATTAGTTTCATACTAGCATGTCCTAGTTTCTTATGCCATAACCATCTCTCATCCTCTTTAGACATCAGACAAGTTACACTTTGATCTGAGAGATCAAACAGTTCAATCTTATAAAGATTTTGTTGCCTTTTAGCTGAAAAGAAGGTTTTGCCACCACAGTCTTTAACTATGCATACATCCTTGGTAAAGGAAACATCAAAACCACTATCACATAATTGACTTATGCTAAGCAGGCTGTGTCTTAATCCTTTAACCAAGAGAACATTAGATATAGAGGGAAGAGGGGGTTTACCACCAATAGTACCAATTCCTATAACCTTCCCTTTCTGATTCCCTCCGAAGGCAACGTGTCCTCCTTTCTTAAGTTGGAGGTCTAGGAACATAGACCTTTCTCCTGTCATATGTCGCGAGCAGCCACTGTCCAGGTACCAGCAGTGGTGTTTTCTTTGTCTTGTTGAGGACATCTGCAACAAAGATTATTTGATCTTTAGGTACCCATATTTTTCTGGGTCCTTTTCTGTTAATTCTAGGAGTCTGTGAGGACTTCCTTCTCTTCTTATGGATACACTTAGACATAACATTCCCAGTTTTTCCACAGAAGTTACAAATAGGTGTTGATTTGGTTATAGTTGACTTAACAGATACTTTAGAAGCTTTAGTTGATACTTTATGATGTGTCTGATGGATATATCCAATACCTTCTTTGTTAAGAGAGTGCTTCTGACTACCAAGTAGCTTAGTCAGATTGTCTCTACCATTAACAAATTTGGCAAGATCAGAAGTGAGCTCTTCCACTTTCTGTTGAAGTTTTTCAACTTCTTCAGATGGTGATGTTTCACTTGAGATCTTAGCTTCATTAGACTTTTCAGTTTTCAGCTCACTGTTTTCTTTAGCCAGCTTCTCGCACTCTTGAGATTTCTGTTTATACTCACTGGTGAGCTTTATATACTCTCTCTTGAGGGATTTGAAGGCTTTAGATAAGCAGTTGGATTCCTCCATCAACTCCTTATAGGCATCAAGTAATTCCTAATAGTCAGGATGTCATCGTCAGAGTCCAAGTCAGTGTTGGCCATCAAACAGAGATTGACTTCTTCCTCAGTTTCTTCATCAGAAGATGTTGACTCCATATCCTCCCAAGTAGCCATCATTCCTTTCTTCTTCTTCTTGGAGAATTTCTTAAAAGAGGCCTTCTTGAGTTGAGGACATTCAGCCTTGAAGTGACCGGGCTTCTTGCACTCATAGCAAACAATTGGACTTTTGTCTGTTGAGGTGGATTCTTTGAAGTTCTTGTCCTTGTTGAACCATCTGAATGGCCTATCCCTCTTGAACTTCTTTTTCTGTAGGAGAAGCTTTATCTTCCTGGTCAGGAGAGACAATTCTTCATCACTCTCAGAATCCTCGAGTTCGATAGGTCAAGCATCACCTGGATGACTCATCTCGCCTTGAGCCTTGGAACCTTTTGCTGACTTTTGATCAGCTTTCAGAGCAATTGACTTGCCCTTCTTTGGTGCAGCTTCATCTCCAAGTTCTTGCTCATGCACAGTGAGTGTTCCAAGAAGTTCATCCATAGTCAAGGTAGTGAGATCCTTGGCTTGGGAGATAGCAGTGACCAAAGGTCTCCACTATTTAGGTAGACTTCTCAGAATCTTACCAACCTTCTCAGCATTGGTATAGACTTTGCCAAGAGATTTTAAAATGTTGATGATAGTTTGAAATCTTCCTATCATCTGAGCAACAGATTCTCCTTCCTCCATGATGAACAGTTCATACTTTCTAACAAGTATGGCAATCTTTGACTCTTTGACCTTTGTTGTTCCTTCATGTGTGACAGCTAAGGTGTCCCATATTTATTTTGCAGAGTCACAGGCACATACCTTCTCAAACTCCTCCGGACTGAGAGCACAAATGATGTTGTGTATCCGGCTTTGTGGTTTAGCTCCCATTTTGATTTTTTTCGCAGTGATCCCACCGAGTTTTTGGTTTGTCAGTGTTATCATCATTCTTGGGAATTAATGGACCATCTGTGATGACATCCCAAAGATCAGAGTTTGTGGATAGAATAAACCATTGAAATCTATCCTTCCAGTAGTTGTAGTTTTCTCCGTTGAAGTAAGGAGGTGCAGTTGGGAAGCTCCTTGATCCGATGACTTCCACTTGAACTAGCTCAAGCCGTCATGTCTATTCGTCGGGACCTTTTACCTCTACCTTGTTAGATGCTCAACCGCGAGGTGAGCTCGATACCAACTGAAATAGACAACTATAAACACGAGAAGGGGGGGGTTGAATTGTGTTTATCGAATTTAAGCAAAGCTGAAATCTTTTCAAAAGCAGAAAGCTAGATTTGAGCGAGTGGAAGAATACGAGGATGGATGGATGACTTTTGCAAATACACCACTGATAGACGCAAGAAAAACTAAAGCAATTAAAGAGTTTATGAAAGAGAGATTAACACGGTGATTTATCCTGGTTCACTCTTCAAATCAAAGAGCTACGTCCAGTCCTTGGTAGCACCAAGATTTATCCACTATAACTGATAAGGTTACAGACTCAAGTATTATTTGCACACCTAGCTTCTTCAGGCTCAAGACAAGTATTATTTGCACACCTAGCCTCTTCAGGCTCAAGACAAGTATTATTTTCACACCTGGCCTCTTCAAGCTCACTTAGGTTTGTTTGAGAGATTGAGTTTGTAAAAAATACAACTTCTCACAAGCAGATCTTTCACTAACACTCAGAGAGTGGTTTAAATGTGAAGTCTAGGAAAGTCTGCGTAATAACTTCAAATGTTTGAAGAATACAGAATGAAAGAATTAATGAGCAGAGTAATGGCGTTTTAATGCAGTGTGTATGCTCTATGTCTTCATCTTCAATGACTTATGTATTTATAGTCTTCAAACATTTAGGATCCGTTAGAGACATTCTCTTAGATGTTGGCTTCAAGCAGAACTTCATTAAATGCAATAGAGTCGTTCTGAGCACCCATTAATGCAATAGAGTCGTTACGAGCGACCATTAATGCAATAGGAACATTGGTTGTACTCTAACATGTAGGATCATGGCTTTAAGCATTGAGATACAGCCATGTCAGAGTTGGGCAAAGAGCTTTTTGTACTTTGCTGAGTACACTCCCCTTTTTGTGGAATAAAGCATGTTGGACGCATTCTTTTAGATTATCCAAGGTTGCTTGAGAGAGTAGTCTTCTGACTTTTCTTGATAATCTTGAAAATGTGTAGTAGAGAATAATCAATTCTCTTTCTGGCTTTTGAAAAACGATTTTGATAATCCTCAGAGAATTCGCGTTCATAAGATAAGTGATTCCATCTTGAAAATAATCACGTCTATCTAGTCATTTGAGTTTTCATTCGGGCTAGTAGATGAGCTCCATATTAAGGACTCGCCAAGTCCAAAGACTAGTGGACGAGCGCTTCTGTCACCTTTAGTGGACGAGCACTTCTATTACTCTAGTGGACGAGAGCCTCTGTTACTTTAGTGGACGAGAGCTTCTGTTACTTTGGTGGACGATAGTCATAGTTACTCTGGTGGACAAGAGTCTTAGTTACTCTGGTGGACGAGAGTCTTTTGCCACGTCATTGGGCCGGATACAATTTGACCTTAATGGGCCATTTGTTATGATACTTTAATGGACGCGCTATTCTTATACTTTAATGGAGCACTTTGTTACGATACTTTAATGGACGAGCTCCAAGTGCCCACGTCATTGGACGGATAATTCTGATACCTCACTGGACGGGCTTTTTTGATACTTTGATGGACGCACTCCAAGTGCCACGTTAGTAGACGGATAATTCTGATACCTCGCTGGACGGACTTTTTTGATACTTTGATGGATGCGTTATTCTGATACTTTAAGTAGACGCGGCCTTCTGATATTTTTGTGTAGATCGTGCCTTCTGTTACTTTTGGACGTGCGCTTCAAACATTTGCGATGGATGTGAGCTTCAATCACTACAGTGTTGGACGGATGATTCTATTTCTTAATCTGCACACTCGATAGATAGGTTAGCAACCAATATGGATGTTAATTAAATCATTAACCAATGTTTAGTTCTCATCAAAACTTAGGGAAATGCACATCAGACATTTTAGAGACTTAGCATGTTTTTTACGCTGTCAACCAATTAACAATTGATATACCATTATAAATGCTTGATTTTTATCCCAACCACCTTAAAAGACATCAATTTCTTGATTTCTGATTGGTTGTCAGCATAAAAATCTTTACACTGACAATACATACAAATTAAACTCTTATATTATTTTATTTATTTTAAATGAAAACTTGTATTTTTATTGAAATTCTTAACCAAATAAGGATATTGGTTAACAGAAACTTTTTTTTGGTAACATGGTTAACAAAACCTTTTATTATTTAAATATTCGGAGTTCCATGCATACATCTGCCTCACATTAATACGGGAAATGTGCAGTAAAAATAATACATATAATTATATTAACTATATTAATTAATAATTATACATAATAATGAAGGTCAAAAGTTGATTAACTGAAATATAATCACTTAAAAAATTATATTATATATATAAATGTTTTAATCTTAACTATTAAATAATTTTTTGACTAAACTATTAAACAAATTTTGATAATCAAGATTTGTTATTTTTATATTCATTTATATATTACACTTTTTTTTTTATTTATTCCCCCAAAAGTAATTAATCACAATTGAAATGTGCCTCAAACGAAAGTCAGAATCCTGGGATACGATGAAAAGATATTACACGTATTTATTTATTCGAATTTACTTTTCTAGATACGAGAATATTGAATGACAGTAGTGTCCTCAGCACGTATTATATTGACAAAATAGTTTATTTTGATCCATACGTTTATTTAATTTTTCAAATCGGTTCTATACGTTTTTTTCCTCTCAAATTGATCCCATACGTTTTAAAACATTTTTAAGTTGATCATTTTATTTAAATTTGACCTAACACGATCGATTTTTGCTCACATGACTATCACACACCTATCCTTAAAACTAAGATGTTACGTCAAATTTTCCACTTGTTCCGTTTTCGATCAAAACACTTCTCACCTACTCCTCCTTCCTTCCTTCTTTCTGGTCGGTTGATCCCAATCTCTGAGCTACAGCGAACTAAGATTCTCAGCCACGGCCATGGGTAACATTCACTTATTACCTCCTCCCAACTAAATACGATTAAACAATTTTCTTATGATTTTTATTTATTTTATTTTATTTTTTGCTTCTGAAATGTTTGATTGGTTGCTTCAGCGACTGAAAACCCTTTCAAGAGCATTTTGAAGACTCTTGAGAAGCCTACTGGTGATGGTGAATTTGGAAAGTACTATAGTTTGCCAGCTCTCAACGATCCCAGAATAGGTGACAGTCATTGAATTTCATTTTCATTGGTTTTCTTTTTGTATGTTATTAGATATCAATGTAAAAAAGAAATCTGGATTGGATTCGATAGGCTCTATTTATTAATTACATTTTTCTTAGATATGTTGGTGTTTTGTTATTGTTGATGGGATAAAAGAGAAGGTGAAAAATGTAATGTAGCAATTTTGTTAATGATTGGTGAATTAAATTTGATCTGGACCGGTATAGAATTGATGGTGACATTCATGTGTGTCTGTGGCAGATAGACTTCCTTACTCTATCAGGATACTGTTGGAATCTGCAATTCGTTACTGCGATGAGTTTCAAGTTAAAAGTAATGACATTGAAAAAATTATTGATTGGGAGAATACCTCTCCAAAACAGGTGGAAATTCCATTCAAGCCGGCCAGAGTGCTTCTGCAGGTGAGAGCATGAAGATATTGATACTGGGGAAGGGGCGGGGTGTTTTGTATTCTACACAAGTGATATCATTTCTACTAGAGTTTGCTAATGTCGGCTTTATTTGTTAAATTCATTGAGCTTTGGATGTCAATCTCAGGATTTTACTGGGGTGCCTGCTGTTGTTGATCTTGCTTGCATGCGAGATGCAATGAACAAGCTTGGTGGCGATTCAAATAAAATTAATCCCTTGGTAAGCCAATTGCTTGTCCACAATAATGGATTTAGATTAATATTGATTTTTAATTTAATTATTTATGGATTGAGTATAGGTAATG
This sequence comes from Sophora flavescens, assembly GCA_030762895.1. Taxonomy (NCBI): domain Eukaryota; kingdom Viridiplantae; phylum Streptophyta; class Magnoliopsida; order Fabales; family Fabaceae; genus Sophora; species Sophora flavescens. The sequence continues at coordinate 37,567,986 of CM061064.1, forward strand.
ATTTTAAAATTGTTTGCCTTCAGGTACCAGTAGATCTTGTCATTGATCACTCAGTTCAGGTTGATGTGGCAAGATCAGAAAATGCTGTTCAGGCAAATATGGAGCTTGAATTCCAGAGGAACAAGGAAAGATTTGGTTTCCTCAAATGGGGTTCAAATGCATTCAATAACATGCTCGTGGTTCCACCTGGCTCAGGGATAGTCCACCAGGTAATTGCATCATTCAGCAACCACTGCTATATATGTCTGGATTTGTAATATTTGATATGATTTTGTAATATCTACTTTCTGAATGATTTCTATTTTACATGTGAAGAAAAATTCTTGATCCAGCGACTCCAGCTTGTCTTGTAAATTAAGTTTTACTATTTGAAATTGTACAGGTCAACTTAGAATACCTTGGTAGAGTTGTGTTCAACACAAACGGTGTGCTTTATCCTGACAGCGTTGTTGGCACTGATTCACACACAACTATGATTGATGGCTTGGGTGTCGCTGGATGGGGAGTTGGTGGAATTGAAGCAGAAGCTACAATGCTTGGCCAGGTAAAAATTACATGTTAATTTGTTGTAGAGCTATGAGTTTCTTGTAAAATTAGAGAATAGAATTAATTCATTCATTGGGTATCTTTGATAAATTTCTCAATTCTCTCCTCTGCTAACTAGCAAATTATCAACAATGTGTATTATTCATAATAATAGATTTAGACTTGTGTAGTTTTGTCCAATTGACTCTTTGGGTAGTAAGTTCTTATTAGTGGTATTCATTTACGTTTTTCATATTTTTGCAGCCAATGAGCATGGTCCTACCAGGTGTTGTTGGGTTTAAATTATTAGGAAAACTACGAGATGGTGTAACTGCTACTGACTTGGTGTTGACTGTTACTCAAATACTTAGAAAGCATGGGGTCGTTGGCAAGTTTGTGGAGTTTTATGGTAAATACTATTTTATGCAAGTGATGCAATGATATCTTTCTTCTACTTTTTTAGTATCACTTGTCTAGCTGTTTAATCTTTCCTTAGATAATTGTTTTTTACCTCTCTTATGCAGGGGAAGGCATGAGTGAGCTATCTTTGGCAGATCGTGCCACCATAGCAAACATGTCTCCTGAGTATGGTGCAACCATGGGCTTCTTTCCTGTGGATCATGTCACATTGCAATATTTGAAACTGACTGGCAGAAGTGAAGAGACTGTAAGTTAACACCTGCACCATGCTATTTTATGTTGTCTAGTGTCTACACATGCTTACAGGTCTTTCTTGCAGGTTTCTATGATAGAATCCTATTTAAGAGCTAATAAGATGTTTGTGGACTACAGTGAGGTATGCTATATATACATTGTTTTGGGTTAGTTATATCTGAAATGTCTGTTTAGAACCTGGTTTGACTGAGATTTTGCTTGTGCAGCCCCAAGTGGAGAGAGTGTACTCATCATATTTGGAGCTCAATCTTGAGGATGTTGATCCCTGTGTTTCTGGTCCAAAGAGGTAATGATTCATCATTTTTCCACTTAAAAGTGGAGACAAAAGACTCTTCCACTATGAAGCACCGACTCCGACACGGACACCGCGACACGACACGACACCGACACCGCTAATGTCCAAAACATAGGACACCGGGACACCGCTTATATATATATATATATATTTAAATATAAACAATTGAACACCATAAGATTTGAATATTCATTTCAAGATAACTTTGAAGCATTACTACATCACATCTTTCCAATGATTATGAGTCTCACAAAAAAATAATAAGAGACATCATTATACAATTTAAGCACTTTGTGTCTTTGCAAAAAGATTCCTCCATAAGATCAAACATATCTTTCACCTTTAAGCTATCCAAAAAAACTAAGAAAGGATCTAATCTATTTAAGGTCCTTCACCCCCTTCTTGACCAACATCATTGAAGAAAACAACTTCAAGGTTCGGTTCAACTAGAGACAAATTGGCAACTTCAAGAATTCCACAATCATCAAGTGCTCCAAAATCATCTCCTCCAATAATGAAAAGAGTCTTGTTCTTTACTTTTTTTTAAAAATAAAATAAATTGAGCAGTGTCTTTGAGGTGTTGGTTCCAAATAGAAGTGTCGGCAAAGTGTCCGAGAAGTGTCCGAGCCCAAAAAAATAATTCTTAAATGGGACACCTGACAAGAAGTGTCGGACACGTGTCGTGTTGGTGTCGCACGAGTGTCGGTGTCGGACGCGTGTCCGACACGCCGACACCCCCAAAAGCTAGGAGTGTCCGTGCTTCATCGTCTTCCATTCTTGTATTTTGCATTTACTACACATGCTTCTTTATTAAAAAACCTACATAAAAGTCCATCGCTTCTACTATAAAAGAAACTACCACCAACTTCAGAATGCTCGGATTTGTTGATAATGTCATTCCTACCCTTGTTCAGCCATATATTTTGGGAAAGGGAAGATCACATTCATTTAGTGTAGCTGAGTTGAAGTTTAAATTTGACCACGAAATTTCCTTAAGCTACCAACTTCGTTAACAAATATGTGAGTTCTGATAACGCTTTGGAGTTAGTTGTAGTTTTTTTTTTTTATAAATACAATGAAGTTGTGTAAGGCTTCATAGTGGAGGGAAGGTTTGTGTAGTAAGCACAAATAACAAGGGAGGGGAAAGTAACTTAGTTTAAAAGCAAATATACTTTTTGTCTAATAGCAAATATAAATTTTCAGTTTTTCCATGGCGTAACCCATGTTTTAAATCTTTTCAGGCCTCATGACCGTGTCCCTTTGAAAGAAATGAAGGTAGATTGGCATGCCTGCCTCAACAACAAAGTTGGGTTTAAGGTATGAACATTTTGAATCGTGCACATAGTTTTTGTTGTCTAAATATAAAGTGGCATAGCTTATCCCTAGCATGTATGATGTCTAATTTTTCATATCTTCACCTTCAGTTAAATATTATTTTTTTATTGGCACTGCACTGTTGGTACACCTCTCTCTCTCTAATGCACACACACGCATATACACACACAGAGGGGGGCTGTTTCTTCCTTATTATATAATCATTTCAATTTTCTTTTTTGGGTCTGCGGTGATATCATTTTAGTCAAAGGTGTTGATGCGAGGCACCAAAACGGGTCAGCACCTCTTGCTAGGGCCTCATTGATAAATTTATAGAACTCAAAAAGCCCAGCCATCCAACTTACTAACGGTGATGCTAATGAGTGTACGATATTCAAAATATTAAAATTACTAATTGTCAGTATTTGGACTTGGTTTCATAACATGAACATCTGAATCTTTCATCTTTATTATGAATTTTTAAGCTTGATCGCTTAATTAATATGATAAATGAATGCGAAGTAGCCAAATATTTTACTGTTTATTCTCTTTCTAATGTTGTTGCCTTTCTTAACATGAGTGAGGCGTGTCGTGCTTCTCGCTTAAAGGCATTAAAACCCCTTAGTGCCTCAGAAACGTCTTCCACCTTTGACTACCTTGGGTGAAATTTGAATTTATATCCCTGCAGACTCTTTGCTCATTATTACCTCATTACAATCCCCAATGTTCCAGAAAGTCAAATAGTGCAATTAATTATATACTTGTCCTAGCTATATCGTATTTAGTATTTTTTTGCCTTATTACAACCTTAATCATTTTTGTTGTTTGAGGTGTATAATATTGTATTGTACAGGGTTTTGCTGTACCAAAAGAATCTCAGAACAAGGTTATAGAGTTCACATTCCATGGGAAACCAGCGCATCTTAAGCATGGTGATGTTGTTATAGCTGCTATCACCAGCTGTACAAATACCTCAAATCCTAGTGTAATGCTTGGAGCTGCATTGGTTGCTAAGAAAGCATGTGAATTGGGATTGCAGGTTAGTAGATGTCTCTGCATCGTTATAACTTTATGATTTAACTTTATAATTATATGCTTGCACATATTAACTTTATGTCCCTTGAGATACTCCAATGCCATAGTTGGGCTATTAGATAGACAAGCATGATCAGGATTTTACTTTTAGTATCTAATTGCATTTATATCTTTAAAACTTTGGTGAATGCAATGAGATTCCCTCCTCTAATTTCCTTAAACAAATAAATAATCAAGAAGGAAAAACATGTATTTATTGTTCTGGTTATTGTAGGACTTGGTAAGTATCCTTGCATTCTTGTTGCTTTCTCCTTTCTGAATAATATTGAAGCTACGTTAGCAATTGTTTTAGGCTGTCAAGTCTAGTAGTTAGAGACATATTTGATAGAATACATGACGAGCTTTCATTTTTTTTTTTCCTAATAATTTGTTGTTGGCTACTGATGGATTGCCATTATTTCATTATTGGATCTTGACTATCAGGTGAAGCCATGGATTAAAACAAGCCTTGCTCCAGGTTCTGGTGTTGTAACTAAGTATTTGCAGAGGAGGTATTCGTTAGAATATAGTGAAAGTATTATGATCCCAATAACATATTGGCACTAACATTCACGACACTGTAATATCATTATTCCTGAATCATATATTGCTCCTTCAGTGGCTTGCAGAAGTATTTGAATGAGCTAGGGTTTAATATAGTTGGGTATGGATGCACCACATGCATTGGAAATTCAGGGGATATAGATGAAGCTGTTGCATCTGCAATTACCGAAAATGGTACATATCATTTTGTAAGCAACCTTTTTTAAATTACTTAGGAATCTCTCAGGTTTACCTTAACATTAATTTTCTGAATATTCTAGATATAGTAGCAGCAGCTGTATTGTCTGGAAACAGGAACTTTGAGGGTCGAGTTCATCCATTAACAAGGGCTAATTATCTTGGTTCTCCTCCTCTTGTTGTTGCCTATGCCCTTGCTGGCACAGTATGTGACTAGTAAATTGAGTCCAAGCATTGCAATTCAAAGCTTGCTCTTGCTTTCTAATTTGGATACTGTTCTGCAGGTGGACATTGACTTCGACACTGAACCCATTGGGGTTGGGAAGGATGGAACAAAGATCTTCTTCAGGGATATTTGGCCATCTAGTGAAGAAATAGCAAATGTAAGTGGCTCAATGTGTTTAACTATTACTTTTCCATACAAATAAAAATAGATTGTGGACAGATTTTTCTTATCTTTCAAATTTTCAGGTTGTACAATCAAGTGTGCTGCCTGATATGTTTAGGGAGACATATAACGCAATCACCAAAGGAAATCCCATGTGGAATAATTTATCTGTTCCGTCTGGCACTCTTTATGCCTGGGACCCTGCATCAACTTACATTCATGAACCACCTTATTTTAAAGATATGGGCATGTCTCCCCCAGGTTCTCATGGAGTTAGGAATGCTTACTGTTTGCTCAACTTCGGAGACAGTATTACCACTGATCACATCTCTCCAGCTGGTAGTATACATAAGGACAGTCCTGCAGCCAAATACCTTATAGAACGTGGGGTTGATAGACGAGACTTCAATTCCTATGGAAGTCGCCGTGGTAACGATGAAGTGATGGCACGAGGAACTTTTGCCAACATTCGCATTGTCAACAAATTCTTGAGTGGAGAAGTTGGACCTAAAACCATTCACATTCCTTCTGGGGAGAAGCTATCAGTCTTTGATGCTGCAATGGTAATTTTTCTGAACTATGCAATGTGTGGGTGTACTGCCAAAGGTTTTTACTTCTCTAATGATATGTCCTTCACCTCAAGAATAATGATGCTCTGTTACATCATTGTTCATTTGTGTTACATATGATTTTCTAGTTGGAAAAGATTCTTGACCTTGTGACTGAATCTATAAAAAAATATATTGGCACCACATCTTCAAATAATGTATTACTTCTATTTGGTATTGACACTTCTTTATTATCAGAAATACAAGAGCGAGGGGCATGATACGATTATTTTGGCTGGTGCTGAGTATGGGAGCGGAAGTTCCCGTGACTGGGCTGCAAAGGGGCCAATGCTACTGGTACGTCCTGGGTGCCATTCTGCTCCGACCAATTTATTTTTTTATATTCTGATGGTTTATGTAATGCTGTATTCATTCAATATTATTCCTAGGGAGTGAAAGCTGTCATAGCCAAAAGCTTTGAAAGGATTCACCGAAGTAATTTGGTCGGAATGGGTATCATCCCTCTGTGTTTTAAGCCTGGGGAGGATGCTGACACTCTCGGATTGACCGGCCATGAACGTTACACCATTGATCTTCCAAGCAATGTGAATGAAATACGCCCTGGTCAAGATGTCACGGTGGCGACAGATAATGGGAAGACATTTATAGCTACCCTGAGATTTGATACAGAGGTAATATTAGTTCTTTCGTTTTTATTGATGGTAGTGTTCCACTGTTCTGTCTCCCGTGCCTTTACCCTTATTCCTTGATGTTCTCCTTTTTCCCGCTTATGTTTCGGTTACTTCATTGCAGGTTGAACTTGCTTACTTCGATCATGGAGGCATTTTGCAATATGTCATCAGAAACTTGATCGATGGTAATCATTGAATCGGGTAAAAACAAGATCTGTATGTCTAGTTGCTAGCATCCAATTCCAACATCAGTGATTTTTAAGGTATGGGTCAGCAATGGTCCTTTCAATGTGGGAGAAAATCCATGCTATTCAGGTATTGTACTAATAAAACAAGGAACTTGATGCCTACAATGAAGGGTTGTAATGACTGTGTTAATTGCTATAGAAATGTAATTCATTGTTCTTATTTCTCTTATTTGTAGGCGATGAAAAAGTCTTTGTTCCTGGTTTTACGGTTTGAGTTTTTAGCAAACATTTACCTTCTGATGCTGCCACCCTACTCTAAGAGATAATAATATAGGGAAGGAAAATACTATAGAAACAGAGTTTCTTTTGTCAGAATTTTTGCATAAATGGGTTGCTTGAACAGAGGAGTGATCCCCACTGCTTTGACCTGTCAAATTAGTACCCTCAAATCATGACAGATTCTGGTTGATTTTTATCAAATTTTTTCTAACCGTGTAGCTTTACCTGATATTTTTATTGAAGATTTGGAGCACCAAGCTTTAAGCATTATGTTTTCACAATTGAGCTATAAAAAAATATGACCTGATACTGCTGGAAAGGGTTTTTTGACCTCTATAGTGTAACCTCCATTGCAAATTACCAATCTGGTACAAGTTAAAAAGTATTAACTAATTTGGTGTTAGTGGTACATTCATATATATGAATTTGAAGTTGTATATTCATGTTCAGTTTCACTTTTTGATTTTTATAATTAAATAATAAAAGTTGTACTTATCATGTACGATTTCATTTTTTTTGACTTAGTTTGTTATATACAACTTCACTTTCACTGGAGTCATACATGATAAGTATAAATTCTATTATTTTATTATAAAAATTAAAAAATGAAGTTGTACATGACATATAACTTATCCAAAATAGGTAAATACTTTTTAACTTATATTATATTGGTAATTTGCATTGCTTATTATATTATAGAGGTCAAAATACTGCTGGAAAGTCGAGCCTTTTCGTAGCTAAGCTAGTTAATCCGAGCATTACGTTGCCTCTGGCAGCAAAGCAGGCAGCTCATCTACCATTACCAAGCGATCAGCACTTTTGACAATCCCCTGTTAATAAGACAATCATCTTCTAATCTATTAACAAATTAACCAAGGAATTTTGAGACACTGTCAACCAATTTTTTTGATTAATGTTTTCTAATTTTCTAAAAGAAAAATCATGTTCCTGCTTAATAATTTGTTAGCTAGGAATTTCTTCATCCTAATTCAACCAAATATTTTTTGTTTACTTGCAGTGCTTATTAAAAAATTTATGGGCCAAGTGCCATCATAAACCCTTTCAATATCATCCAGTCACCCCAGCGATGCCGCAGGATAATTTTTACGTTCTTCAATGCATTGACAGTGCCCTGTATTTTTCTTTTTCGTGTGGTCATGGCAATGTTTTCTCAGCATACTTCGTGCGTAAACGAAGTCTACCCAGGTTAAGCAATTGAACCTCAGCAAAATAAAATAAAAATAAAAAGAAAACAAAAGAAAGAAAAAGCTCTTTGAACTTAGTTTATTTGTTTCAATGACTTAAATTTAAAGTTTAGTTTGACTCGGTGGGCATCTGGAAGAGTTTATCATGAAATTAAACTTATTAAAATAGCTTATACAAATAGTTTAGTATCTTTTTATAAACCCTTATTTACTAATATGAAGCTTAAAAGTGGCTCAATTAGTTCATTTACGGTTTGATAATCTTTTTCTTTATCAAATTTCTTATTGAATTATCTTTTCGTATTAATTTAATATTTAACCAACATTTTTATGTTAGAAGATAAAATAAAAATACAAATAAAATATAATGTTGTTGCAATTATACATAAATAATTCTCCAAATAAATATAGTAAATAAAATGGTCTTGTTAAAAAGTACCAAAAGACTTGTCACAACAACAAAAAAAAAAAAGTACCAAAAGAACTTTGGTTTAGGAATATCAAATAGAAAGTTTAGAGATGTAACAGATTACTACACGGGTAAATGAGCTCTTGGGAAAAAGCTTTGTACTCGTTACATCTGTTGGGTTTCATACATTTTCTTCAACCACCCCTAATGCAAATCCACATGCACATAATTTTTTTTTATTACATATGCTACCAATCTAAATAAAAAAGGTAGGGGAAAAATGAGTTAGGAGTACATAGAACATCCAAAGTTACAGAATGCCGTATCATGCTGCAAACGCTTCCCTTCAAGACCCGAAGCATATCGTGCAAAAGTCTTACCGAGACTTTAAAATAGTACATGATTGGCATGATGAACTGACTCAGAAGCCTGAAAAACAAGTCAATCAACATGAGAGGTGAACAACAATAATTAGTGTAACATCCCAAAAATTGACTGCTAGGTAATTTAATATGAATTGAATTATTAGAATGATTATATTTCAAGTTTAGAAGTGGTTAAAATCTCATAAATGACTTAAAAGAAGTTAAATAGATAATTTTGAGTGATTTAGACCCAATTTTGCATAATAGACTTCCTATAATCCAATACCCAACTTTAGATGGATATTTCATAGCGAAAACGAACTTGTTTGGACTCGAGGTCTTCATAAGAAATGTAGCTCTGTCTCTTAGCTTTCCATAGACACTAAATTCGCCTATATTGGATTCTTGTAGCTCAAGTTATGATAAATTTCGTAACTGCTGTTCAGGCTCCAGCATCAGCATCGTTTTTCTAACTTCTAGCCCATTTTTGATCCTCCAAACGTCCGTTTCATTTTTTGTGTTCAGCATGAAAGATGTAGATATTTCTTTTATCTTTCCAACGATATAAAGTTTATAATTTTTGAATATCTATAACTCAAGATATGTGCGAAATGCAACGCTATGTGCTAGTAAGCAGGCCCTGAGGTGATTTGGTGCGTTTTGGGCTTTGGGAGGTCTATAAATAGAACTTTAATAGTCATAGGGTGCGTTTTTGAACCCTAATTGTACCTAGAAACTCAAGCAACTAGGAAGAGGAGAAACACAAGGATTTGGGAAGGAGAGGGGACCTCAGGCGTGAAGTTGGGAGATCAATAGAGTAATCCTAGAAGTTCTTGGGACGCACCTTTGGAGGTCTTCAAGAGGTAAGTAAAATATTATCTTTCTCACACCTCCATGGTATTTTGAAAAGGGGTTTTGGGTTCTTAAAACTAATAATGTTTTTTTGGGAGATTGATTGGGAAAAATTGGAGTTTTCTATATTAGGATTCAAGAATGCTAAATTGAATTGGGGGTTTTATAATAAATGACAATTGATGAGTTATTAGTTGTCAGATATGTATGATTACATGTTTTAAGACTTGTGTGGTGGTTTGAAATTAATGTGTATGCTATATGTGATTTGGAATTCCTATGTGTTGTTTTGGCATGAGATATATCATTGTTATTAATGCATGAGCTCGATGACATGTTTGAGTTCATTATAAATGACCATATCATGATGTCTGGATAATATATTGGATTATTGTGATGCATGTATTATTTGTATTGATGTATGAGTACCTTAGGTAATGAGTACATTTGCTTGAGATACCTCTATCGAGGAGATGGCAAAGAGCCTAACTCGTAGCGATGGCAGATTGGCCTAATGCGAGGCAATGATAAAGGGCCTCCCTCATGGGGAAAGTAATGTAAAGACATTGCATGGTTGGATACCTCCTTCGTAGAGATGGCAAATTGCCTAACCCGTAGAGATGGCAAATTAGTCTAATGCGAGGCGATGACAAGGGCCTCCAACATAGAGAAGGCAATGTTGGACATTGCAAGGTTGTAGATACTTCCTTCGTAGAGATGGCAAAGGACCTAACTCATAACGATGGCAGATTGGCTTAATGCGAAGTAATGACAAAGGGCCTCCTACAAAGAGAAGGCAATGAGATGTCATTGCACTTTGTTTGATTTGTTAATATTATTGTATGTGTCATGGTTAATTTATTTTATTATTTGAAATACTTTGAGATTAAATTATTTTGAAAATGGCGGATTACCATGGTTGTTTTTCCGGTTACAGCGCCGGCTGAAGGCAACATCTTTTCGAAAACCTTTTAGAACCGTGTTTACTTATTGAGATTATAAATCTCATTAGTAGTGGTGTCTTTCAGAGTTTACAGGTGATGAGATAGATGATGCAGCGTCTTGAGAAAGTCTTGAAGATATTAGTTCTAGTTTATTATTTTTTTATTTCTTTTGTGTTTATTAGACGCCTGTGTTTTGAGGCAATTAATTTTATTCATGTAAGGATTTTCTTATCAATACTTATTTTAAAATTATTGTGGTATTTTCAGACATATATAATTTGTGAAAATTTTATTGGAGTTTTAAGCCTTACTAAATGTTTTAAAGAATTTTATTACATTTTTTATTGGGTTACTAATGTAATGAAGGGCGTTATAACTAGCATATTAAATTTATTAAATTAAAAGCAAGTGCTCATAATCATGCTTTGCAAGACAAACCATTAAGCTGTAAATACAGCTCTTGCAAACAATGTAGAATATATATGAAGTACATAGATATCAGTTTTCGAGTATTAGTAATCTCAATCTTGAAAGAAGAATTGAACAGCGCAGAAGATTCTAAACTACCTCCGCACATTATTGGCTAAACCTGTCTCAAGTTCAATTGAATCCAACAACTCCAGAACTTGATGAACATGATAGTGCAACACAAATCAACACTTAACATTTAACATAAAACTGCATGCAATGCAAACAATCTATCAGTTCAATATCAGTCAACACAACACAAATGTAAATATTGCCAGATAAACGTGGTTATCTTGCCTTAATGGTAAAATAATAATTTAGATAGTACTACAAAAAAGAGGAGATAAGTACCTACAGTAATGTATATTCAAGCTTTGTATTCATTGACACGTATCCATTTCGTACTTGACCACTTATTACCCTTAATTACTGGACAGCCACCTGAAAATTATCAAGAAAACAGTTTTGTCAAGTTAAGCTCCTCTAAATGTGAAAAACTTGATGATGATGATGATGATGATGAAACTAACCATGCAAGCTTGATGGATCTAAAGTTGCATCTGGCTTCATGCTCCAGAAAAGTAAAGCATCGCCTCTCTTCGGCTTAACTGAAAGTCCTTTTTTCCCACAATCAGAAAGCTCATTCCACCATGGCACAGAGCTAAAATTTCCCTTAGCAGCTGGGAACACTGTCTCACCCCCTTCTTCAACATCTGTACTGTATCATTAAAATACGAAAGGAACACGCATCATCACCTGTCCTCATATCCAAGACAAATTGAAGTTAACAACTAAGAAAGCACTTGGTGTCACTTACAGGTACATCAGTACTGTTGCTATACGCTGACCCCCATTCTTAGTGTTAAACTCATCCAGAAAGTAGTCATAGTGAGGCTCATACTTTTGTCCAACTTCATAGTGTAGAACTTGAAGTCCTTCACCATGCTCTGTATGTTTGAAGCATAGCTTATGTAATGCTTTGGTGAAGTATATGATGAAAAATAACCTACTATCTTAGATCGTAGAACAGAAACCCAGATAGAAAAATGCAACTGAAAACATCCCATCTTGTTTGCTAAATGAAAAAACAGTTTCTAAATATCCAGTGAAAATTTTGATATAAAGATTTGAACTAGACTGAATAAGTTCCTCATAAATTGAGCAAAACAGTCACATTAATATGAAGAGCAGTTGCTGCAGCAAGTTGCTTCCAAGAAAGAAAATTGAGGCAAAACATGCTAGAATGGCAGCATCAAAAGTTGACAGCCGGAATTCAAGCATATTTTATTGAAATTAGAAGCAGATCCTAGCCTTGGATATATTTCTAGAACTAATATTGTAATTTCATTTAAAATATTAATTGCCAAAAAATAATATGGATGTAATGTTATCACTGGTGTCCCGAGGAATCTTTTAGTATAGCATGCTTTTTCTTTCCTTCCACGTACAAAATAAATCCCCAAATTGCACAAGAGTCAGCAAAAAGAATTATGGAGCACATACACAACTTCAATTCCACAGAACTATAGTCTGGATTCATATACGTCAGTCTCATGCATACTTATCACTATAATTATAATCATTCAACACAAATGTATAGCCTCTCCAACTACTCAAACTTCTCAATCGCATGATTAAAGTCCATGTAGATTGTATGGTACACAGAGAATTAAAATTGCATGCTATTGTTGACTTAACAAATAGGCGACCCAGAAAAAACAGCACCAGTAATGAATCCTTAATTTTATTTAAAAAATAAAAATCATAAAAAGGAGACAGGAGGTGCAAAGTACTTACCAACAGGAATGAAAGTGAAGTCAGAAATTCTTTTCTCAATATTCCTCACAATCTTATCACGTCCTCTGGCCAGAAAAGTTCCAGAACTTGTTCGTACTCTAAATTTAAAAGGAATACATAAAAGATAAGGATTTCTGTTAGGCAAGTCTTGCGGCAAGGGCAGTCTAAATATTGCGAAAGACAATGAGCGGAAACTTTAAAAAGAAAGTTATGAAATAATCTAACCTGCTGTCTTTACTCTTTCCAGTTTCGCTATCAACAACTGTTGACTTATGCATATTTGGCTTGGCTATATTGATTAGATATTCGCATTCCTCCTTAGTCTGAGCAGATTAATCAGCTAAATTTTACTATTTAGAAAGTCGAGACATTGTAATGCATCATATTAATGCTCCACAAGAGCATGAGCAAAAACCAAGAGTTAATCAGAATGACATCTCATACTGTTAAAGTCATACTCATACCATTTGAACGTTCTGTCAAGGACCAGTTAGCTAAGGATAACACAACAATTTTTGGATGCATCCTAACCTTCAGAGTATTGATAATAAAAGAAAGACCAAATTCATCAACCAAAACTAGAAGGAAATAGAAGACACTTGACTGCTGTATCGAGATGAAATCATGGTACTAAACTCTTAGTTCCATTCCTCTTCATGCTGAACCTTGTTAACCTAGTCATGCTTACAATCTAATCCGGTGATATTACCTCGTAGCTCGTACCACCAATTTTCTGTTATTTTAAAGTCACAAGGAAAGCAGTAGTCCACAATAGGATGTGTTTCCTTTTCTTTCTTTCTTTCTTTCTTTTCCTCCCAACATTTTTACTCTTTTTCATAAACCTTGAGTCCATGTGACATTTGTAAAGATAACAGGGTTGCTGGCTTGAGAGTTAGGGGAAAATAGGGAGGCGAAAATTTGGAATGAAAATGACTTCACAATTGCATGGTATCACAATGTGGGGAATGTTGAAAACAGAAAGCAATTAAATTAAAAATAGAAAGTTAATCAAGAATTTGAGTTTCTGTTACACCCTATGGTTCTGATGCAGAATCAAAAATAGAAAACAGAAAGCAATTAAATCAAAAATAGAAAGTTACCAGAAAGTTATGATAAACAAAAGCTCTAGGCTCCCATGATATGACTTCAACCCACTGCTCTCCTTTCCCATCCTCTTCATCATCACCGTCGCTTCTGCTGCTAATAACAAGAACACAAAAATGAACACAAAAAAAAAAAAAAAAAACCTAACATAATTGAATTGAATTGAATGCGAACCTATGAAGAGTGTTGTGAGCAATGGAGGTAAGATCGTTGGGTTTGGGCAAATTCTCGGGAGAGGTATTGGGAGCGGAGAAGATACCGAGAGCGAGGAGAATGAGAACGACGAAGGTGAAAGCGACGAGCAAAGTGAGGATCAACGTAGAAGAAGAAGATGATGATGATTTCCGTTGCGGCAAACGAGAGTACCTGGGTTTTGCCATTGTTGAAAGAGAAAGACAGAGTGCAAGAAGAAGAAGAAGAAGAAGAGGGTTAAGATCTCTAATTCAATTCAATCAATCCAAGATCTGAAATTATTATAGTTTAGCTGGCACAGGAAAAAACAACTGTTCCGACATTTTTGTCAAAATATTCTTAGATTAATAGGATGTGTGTATGTTATGTTGGTCATTTTCAGATTAAATAAAAAACGAATTCCATGAATGAATTTTGAATCCAGCTATCATTGGGCAACTTGTTCGAAGCTAACAAGTAAGTAGACAACTCAACCATTTGACAAATGAAAACCACACTTCATTTGTGTACTTCTACGCACCCAGTTCAGTTTCTCACAACCATAGGCAGAAAAGGAATTTCGTGTTGTTGTGACCAAATACCATTTTCTTTACAACACAGTAAATATTAAATTACCGTCTGATGATTGGTCCAGTGGAAAGCATATTGACGTCACAAGAAGGAAAACGTAAGTTCAAATCCTTATGACAGACACTCCAGTCGGAAGGTTGCAAAAACCAATTATTAATATTTTGCTCTAAACGGCAGATCGACGACTAATCCCATAACTAGTCCAAAATGAAGCTTGTTTTGCATTATTACTATTGAAGGATATTACTTTCGCATATATTGATATACTTGTTTTGCATCTCCTTCAAGCCAAATGTTCATGTAAAGTATTTTGCAAAAATCAAACCCTCTTTAACAGCCATAAATTCACTATTTCAGTTTCGTATAACAACCCCAGGCATGTTCAACTGAAAAGATTGCAACATCTATATTTGCTTTGTATATATCAATTGGGTGTTTAGTGGATGTTATAAGAGAGGGACGTGATTGATAAACTCGTGGATCCTAGTTTCTAGTGGTCCCTAATGAGTTTAATTATTTGTTACATCAGCTTGTATATACAAAGGAGTACAAGAAGTTCTTTCAGTCATGAAGGGGCCTTGGCACCCGCTAGCTCCTTGGCTAACCATCGATCCACCAGATAGAGTTACATGAAAGTGATTATGTTATTCATGTTAGGGGCCACCGCTTCTCTTATCATCTCAGTTGCACTTTTTCTCAGCCAATAGAAATATAGAATTTCAGGTTGGCTTGCTCGTTTCTCAGCAGATTTCTAGTTGGATGTGCTATGCGAATCACATCATTAAGGATAAATATCAAAATTGATCAATAGATAACTTCAATCATCTAAATTAATTATGTAATTGGTTTAGTGTACCAATTTGTGTATTTCAAATTTATGTAAGAATTTCTCTATAGAGGAAATAGATAATAATGAAATAGCCTACTACTTTATACGTGGCAAATAGTAGAAAAAAGTTGTAGAATAAACATCCAATAAAGTGATTTTATCTCTAAGGTGAGCAAGTAAGAATTATTCATCCTTAATTTTGTTAGAAAATTGGGTTTGGTTGTGCAACAAAAAAGAGAATACAAAATAAAATGCGCAATCTTCAAGGCGTGTGAGGACACTAGGCTTTAGGTTCGATTCGCCCCCACCAATCTCTCCTCGTAGATTGGATGCAACAGGTGTAACCGGCGAATCCCCTTCAGGATACAATGGAGTGATCTTGGTTTGGTTTGCACATCCTAAACCAAGTGTATCGTCAATGGCAGTTTACAGAACAATAGTCTTCTTAACTCTCTCTGCGTACAAGGGAGAAAAGAAGGTGATTTGGAGTGAAGATGGCTTGGGAAATTCTGAGATTTTCGTGTCCTTCACTGCATGCAGATGATTCTATTTATAGACTAACTCATGTCACTTGGTGAAGCAAAACAACTCTTCAAAGGATTTCAGAACCGGTCAAATTCGTTACATAAGTACTGTCATGAGCGCACAATTACAAATTATGTTTGTTAGCCTAGTGGCCAAAAGGCGCGCCCCTTCGTGTATACGTCCCGGGTTTGAATCCGCTCAACAGCACATTATCATTTTATTTTTTCAGAACATTATACAACGGTCATAATAAACAAAAATGAGGGAAGCAAGATTCGAACACTGACCCAAGCACCAAACAAATGAAGTCGCTACCGAGTAATGATAATTAGGTGCCGTTAATTAGATTTAACCGTTTAAGAATTTTGAAAATCTCTCACAATCCCCCACCATTTTTCAAAATAAATCCAAATCCTATTATTCCGGAAATCGCATGCTTTCAGACAAAGGTATCTTGGCGATTTGAACCTTTGCTTAGTCAACCATAGGTTTCACTCATCCCCGAATAATTTGGTAGACAAACTTTGAACCAAATATTCATTAGTACAAGCGTGCATGACTTACACATGAAATCTCGGTATCATTGAACGACGTGGTAGTGTGACACATTTGGTAAGGCCTTGTGTCGTGTATCCTTTTCATGAGAGCTTACAGAGTCAAGCCCAACTCTAAGAAGCGGCCCCACTTCACTCTCATATAGGTGGACTTTACCAAAAGCACCCCCATAAGTTGGGCACCTCAACACATATATGCTATAGGTGCATTAAGAGCAAAAGCTCACCCCTTTTTTTTTTGTCCTTGTGGTTTCCAAGTGCTTTTAAACATTGGGATGTATCTATTCGTCAAGTACTTGCAATCACTCTCATAGTGTACTTTGGCCCATTGAACTCAAGACTTGATGGTACTAAAGTGTGAGTCGGGTTTCCACCATTGGTGATCATATAGATATGGGCTTGAGTCCCATCCTTAATGATGTTTTCAACACCATATCCATTGTCAGTCCTTTCGTCAAAGGATCCGCAAGATTCCTCTCTGTTTTCACAAAGACTATGGATATTACTCCATTTGTAATCAACTCTTTTACATAGCTATGTCTTAGCCCAATGTGACTGGACTTTCCATTATAAACCTGGCTATATGCCCTTGATAGTGTTGATTGACTATCACAATGTATGGATATTGGTGCTATTGGCTTTGACCAAATCGGTATCTCATACATCAAATTTCTAAGTCATTCAGCTTCTTTGCTTCTTGTTGCCAATACTATGAATTTTGCATCCATGATGGAGTCAGCAATGCAAGTTTGTTTCTTGGATCCCCAAGAAATATCACCCCCACCAAGTGTGAAGACTCAACCACTTGTTGAAGCATGATCTTCTGTATAAGTCACCCAACCGGCATCTATGTAACCTTCTAATACTGAAGGATACCCATTATAGTTCAAACTATAATTCATTGTCCCCTTCAAGTATTTAAATACTCTTCGGACAGCATGCCAATGGTCTTTGTTTGGATTACTTGTATACCTACTTAGTCTCACTACAGCATATGCAATGTCTGGTCTAGTACATGTCATGGCATACATTAAGCATCCAATTACTTTTGAGTATTCAAGTTGTGCTACTGGACAACCTTTATTTGGTTCACTACAGCATATGCAATGTCTGGTCTAGTACATGTCATGGCATACATTAAGCATCCAATTACTTTTGAGTATTCAAGTTGTGCTACTGGACAACCTTTATTTGGTACTAAATTAATGTTATGATCAAAGGGAGTAACGACAGATTGACAATCAAATTCATTAAATTTCTTTAACACCTTTTCTATATAGTGAGATTGGGACAAACCTATGTTCTCACCATCTCTTATTATTCTAATCCCTAGTATCACATCAGCTTCCCCTAAGTCTTTCATATCAAAATTACTAGAGAGGAAACTCTTAGTTTTTTTCCCACCTCATCTAGATCAATACCAAATATTAAAATATCATCAACATATAAACAAATCATAACACATTTTCCATTATGGAATTTACTATAAATACACTTGTCAGATTCATTTATTTTATATCCACTAGCTAGTACAACTTGATCAAACTTTTGATGCCATTGTTTAGGAGCTTGTTTTAGTTCATACAATGATTTATTCAATTTACACACCTTCTTTTCTTGACCATTAACCACAAACCCTTCAGGTTGTGTCATATACACCTCTTCATCTAATTCCCCATTAAGAAATGCCGTTTTCACATCCATTTGATGAATGACAAACTTATAGATGGATGCAAGTGCCAATAGCACTCTAATTGAAGCAATTCTTGCCACAGGTGCATATGTATCAAAATAGTCAATGCCCTCTTTTTGTGTAAATCCCTTAGCAACTAGTCTTGCCTTAAACTTATCTATGGTTCCATCCACCTTCATTTTCCTTTTGAAAATCCATTTACAACTGATAATCTGCCGGCTTATCATGTTTTATCTATTATTTTAGAGTGGATTAATCAATTAAGTTGAGTTGAATACTTGATTTAGCCCAAATTAGACTTTGTTTTCCTATTTTTGTTATTTTAGAGTCAATGTGTGCATTTAATTGATTTAATTAGATCTTAGATGATTTTCTCAAGATTTTTCTTATTTTTATTTTTAAGAAAGGACAAAGAAGAAGAATATCAATTAGATTGAAGATTGCCAAGTAAATTGTAAGGGCCCACATGATGGATTTGAATCCAAATCAATTTGGATTTGGATTATTATGATTAAAAGATAATTCAATTGGCATTGAGATAAAAGATTGGATCCAAATTAATCAATTTGGATTTGGATAATAATTGCCTATCACAATAATAAAGGATATGATAAGATTTGGCAATTAATTTGGAGATATTGATTTGGATATGAAGATTAAAATGTTCAAGATCAACCATGATGGAGCTTGCATGAAGATGGAGTTTGAAAAGTAAAGAAAACTGAGCCAAACAGAGCTCATCACGGCCTAGCCGTGACACCCATCACGGCCATGATCGAGCAAGGCTGAAAAGAAGAGAACGAAAAGTCGGAACCTGTCATGGCCAGGCCGTGATGGCCATCACGGCCGTGACAGGCCATCAGTGCCAAGTTTTCCTAGACAGAATCTGTCACGGCCTGGCCGTGACAGCCATCACGGCCATGACGCGCAATATCTGGAATTTTAAAACCTGATTTGATCTGATTTTGTAATTGCTTGGGATTCAAGTTAATCTACTCTATAAATAGGGCAATTAGGCTCGAAAATAGGGGGACTTGGGCTGCTACCTTAGGCAAAAACTAGGATTTCTCTTCTTCTCAAATTTCTTCTTCTCTCTTAGGTTTTCTTTTATGCTTTTGTTAATCAAGCTTGCCATGACCATGGCAATGCTTGAGTAGTCTTTTTGTTTATAGGGATTGGGGTTATGCCCAAGATTTGTTTTATGTTATGAATTGATGTTTTACTTTTTGTCAATTTTAATTTGCTTTCGATTTAATTCCTATTGCATGAATTACTTGTGAATCTGATGCGCACTTATTTGCATGCCATAGATACTCTAAGGAGGAACCTAGCGATGAACTTAGGTATCAGATCTATAGGAATCAAACTTAGGACTTAAATCACGAGAGTTAGAAGCGGTCCTTCGAGGGTTCACAAATTGTCACAAAACTTAAAGGGTTCAATTTAAATTCAATTACCACGGGAGTAGGGGTTGGTTTAATTGGGCACGGTTCTTGTAACCCGAGAGGGAGCATTAACTTATTTAGGATAAATTCGTCTTCAAAGCAAATTTCGATAATTAACAAGAGGGGTAGTCAATTTAGTAGCATGAGCGGTCTTGTTGGTAACCCAATTCCTGGAAATCTCTTTTCATATTTAAAAACCTGAAAAACATTTTATTTCTTTTATTGTTTCTTTTATTTTCTTGAAATCTTTTCAAACCTATTTCTCAGTCTAAATAGTTGTTTAATTTGTGAAGTGACACTTGGTTTCCCAATCCCTGAGTTCGATACTCGGTTTCTCATCGTTTTATTATTACTTGCTTCGATCCGGTACGCTTGCCGGAGCCCATCAACAACCTATAGGTTTGGAACCAGGTGGGAGGTCTACTAATTTCCACTTTTTATTCTCCATTATTGAGTCTATTTCCTCTTGTATAACTTCCTTCCAGAAATCAGCATCTTGAGACTTTATTGCCTCTTCGAATGTTTCTGGATCACTTTCTGTATTATAACATATTGGTCCATAATTGTCTATGGACTCTATTGTTCCTTCAACAAGGAACAAGAAAAAATCTGGTCCGTAAGTTTTCTCTTTCCTAGCTCTCTGACTTCTTCTAAGTTCTGAACTCTCTAAAGTATCATTATTAAATATATTGGTTTCTAGATTATGTGCATTACTATGAACATCATTTTTGTGACTTGGAATTGACTTAAACATATCTTCTTGAAAGATAGCATCCCTAGACTCAATTACTGTATTTACAGGATATGAGTCATTAGATTCTATAACCATGAATCTATATGCTTTGCTATTTTTAGCATAGCCCAGGAACACACATTCAATTCCCTTTTCACATAATTTCTTTCGTTTTGGTTCGGGAACTTTTACTATTGTCCTACAACCCCAAACTTTGAAATAGTCAAGGTTGGACTTTCTATTTTTTCAAAGTTCATATGGGGTTATTTTGTTCCTTTTATTTGGAACTCTATTCAAGATATAACAAGCCTCGACAAGGCTTCTCCCCAATAACCCTTTGCTATACCAGAATATGATAACATTGCATTTACCATTTCTTCTAATACCCTATTTTTCCTTTCAGCTATGTCATTTTGTTGTGGGGAATAAGGTGTGGTTGTTTGGTGAATTATTCCAGTAGACTCAAAGTAACTAGGGTTATAGAACTCTCCTCCTCTATCACTCCTAAAACATTTAATAAATGTTTCATGTTGAAGTTATACTTCTGTTTTAAATATCTTAAATTTATCTAACACTTCATCCTTTGAATGCATTAAATATACATAGCAATATCTAGTACAATCATCTATGAATGTCATAAAATATTTTTTACCACCTATAGTGGGCCAACCATGTAAATCACATACATCAGAATGAATTAAATCTAACACTTTAGAACTTCTTTCAACTCTAGGAAAAGGAAATCTAGTTATCTTAGTTAGCATACAAGTTGTACATGCATTCGAAATTCTACTTGTTTTAGGAATTAAACATGAATTCATCATTTCATTCATTTTCCTAAAATTAACATGTCCTAAACGAGAATGCCATAAATTACAAGACTCAACAATATAAGCATAAATAAATCCATTATCATTAATAATATTAAGTTTGAACATATTCTCACAAAGGTATCCCTTTCCTACAAACATTCCTCCATTAGAGAGAATAAACTTGTCTCCCTCAAATACACATTTGAACCCGTACTTATTAAGTAACGGTATAGAAATTAAATTCTTCCTAACATCTGGTACATAATAAGCATCTGTAAGAGTGACCACTTTTCCCGAAGTGAATTCTAGTTCCACTGTCCCTTTGCCTTTAACTTGGACAGTTGATGCATTTACCATATATAGAACGGTTCCATCTTCTTCATTAATTGTCTTGAAGAGATCCTTGTTCTTACACACATGGCGAGTTGCACCAGAGTCAATCCACCATGATCCAACATCTTCTATCATGTTGATTTCGGAAATGACCTCAACAAGATTGTCCTTTGTTGCACTAGATTCCTTCTCTTTTTCCTTTTTCAGGAAACGACAATTCCTCTTGAAATGTCCCGATTTTCCACAATAGAAACAACCATTTTTCTTTTTCTTTTTCTTGTAGTCATTATCATTGTTGTTTTCATGAGATTTTCCGAAATCTCGATTCCTCTTTTTAGAGGACTTACCAGATTTCCCTTCCTCTACTACATGCACCTTCTCATGAACAGAATGTTCTTTAGTATCATCTTGTTTACGATACTCTTCTTCTAAACGAAGGTGATTACCCAATTGTTCAAGAGAAATGTCATCTTTCCGATGTTTAAGACTTCTTTTGAAGTCTTTCAATGAAGGAGGAAGTTTGTCAATGATTGAGGAGACAATGATGGTTTCATCCATGTGCATACTATGTTGTTTGTAGTTATTGAGAATACGTTCAATTTAATGCATGTGTTCCATGATAGACATACCATCAACCACTTTATAATTATTAAAACGACTAACAAGAAATTTCTTACTTGTTGCGTCTTCCATCATGTATCTTGCCTCAAGTTTCTCCCATAGTTCTTGTTAAGTCTCTAAAATGTCTGATGTGCATTTTCCTAAGTTTTGATGAGAATTAAACATTGGTTAATGATTTAATTAACCTTCATATTGGTTGTTAACCTGTCTATCGAGGGTGCAGATTAAATGATAGAATCATCCGTCCAACGCAAGTGATTGAAACGCACGTCCAACACTGTAGTGATATAAGCTCACGTCCAACACAAGTGATAGAAGCTCACGTCCAACAATGAAGTGATTGAAGATCACGTCCAACGCAAGTGATAGAATCTCACGTCCAAACTATAGTGATAAAAGTCAACGTCCACTTAAGTGATATAAGCCAGCGTCCACTAAAGTGATGAAAGCCAACGTCCACTAAAGTAAAAGCCAGCGTCCACTAAAGTGATGAAAGCCAGCGTCTACTAAAGTGACAGAGGCGCTCGTCTACTAAAGTAACACAAGCGCTCATCTACTGAAGTGACAGAAGCGCTCGTCCACTAAAGTAACAGAAGCGCTCGTCTACTGAAGCGATAGAAGCGCTCGTCTACTGAAGCGATAGAAGAGATCGTCTACTGAAGTGATAAAAGTGCTCGTCCACTGGAGTAACAAAAGCACTCGTCCATTAAGGTAACAGAAGCGCTCATCCACTAAAGTGGCATATGGAGCTCGTCTACTAGGATTACGTTCTTTGGACTTGATAAAACCTTAATGAGAGTATCCGTCCAATGACATGGCATATGGAGCTCGTCTACTAGGATTACGTTCTTTGGACTTGCTAAAACCTTAATGAGAGTATTCATCCAATGACATGGCATATGGAGCTCGTCTACTAGCCCGTCCGTATGTAAAATCTTAAATGGATAGATGGACGCGTTTATCCTATGAACGTGAATTCTCTTAGAATTATCAGAATCTTATTTCAAGAACCAGAATCAAGAAAAGTCAGAAGTTACTCTCTCAAGCAACGTCGGATATTAGAACCAAAGAGCAGTTAAAGAATGCTTCCAACATGCTTTATTCCCTAGTACCTCTGGTCCTTACACAAAAAGGGAATTGTACTCAACAAAGTACAAAAAGCTCTCTACACAACTCCGATATGGCTGTATCACGATACATAAAGCCATGATCCTTCATGTTAGAGTACAACCAACGTTCCTACTACATTAATGGCTGCCCAGAACGACTCTATTGCATTTAATGAAGTTCTGCTTGAAGCCAACATCTGAGGGAATGTCTCTAACGGATCCTAAATGCTTGAAGACCATAAATACAGAAGTCATTGAAGATGAAGCACAGAGAAGTGAGAATACACATAGCATCAAAGAGCCATTACTCTGCGCATTAATTTCTTCATTCTTTCATTCTGTATTCTTCAATCATTTGAAGTTATTACGCAGACTTTCCTAAGCTTTACATTTAAACCACTCTCTGAGTGTTAGTGAAAGATATGTCTGTGAGAAGTTGTATTTATTACAAACCAAATCTCTCAAACAAACCCGAGTGAGCCTGAAGAGGCTAAGTGTGCAAAGAATACTTGTCTTGGAGCCTGAAGAGGCTAGGTGTGTAAACAATACTTGAGTCTGTAACCTAATTAGTTATAGTGGATAAATCTTGGTGCTATCGAGGACTGGACGTAGCTATTTGCTTTGAAGAGTGAACCGGGATAAATAACTGTGTCAATCTCTATTTCCTTAAACTCTTTAGTTGCTTTAGTTTTCTTACGTCTATCAAGTAGTGTGTTTGCCAAAAGTCACCCGTCCATACCGTATCCTTCCACTCGTCCAAACCTAGCTTCTGTTTTCGAAAAGATTTCAACTTTGCTTAAATTCTGATAAACACAATTCAACCCCCCTTCTCGTGTTTATAGTTGTCTATTTCAGTTCTTTGGAGGATCCCGCATTTTGATACACATCGAACAATGAGTCGGGCATGCCATTCAAAATATGCCCCATGCAAATGTAGTCATCATTAACCCACTTGTTCCTCTCACGAGTCTTATTGATGGTCTCATCTTCTCTTTCCTCTGGTCTTGGTGTGTTCAACACATATGCCACCTTCAATGTTGTAAGAAGGACGTGCATCTTCTTTTGCCAACGATGAAAGTTTCCACCTTCGAACCTCTCAAGTTTCATAAAGTCAGAAGTCATCTCCTTCAACGTTGCAGCCATTGTTACAGAAATCGAACCTAAAGATTGTTAGAAAATTGGGTCTGGTTCTGAAACAAAGAAGAGAATACAAAATAAAATGCGCAATCTCCAAGGCGTGTGAGGACACTAGGCTTTAGGTTCGATTCGCCCCCACCAATCTCTCCTCGTAGATTGGATGCAACAGGTGTAACCGGCGAATCCCCTTTAGGATACAATGGAGTAACCTTGGTTTGGTTTGCACATCCCAAACCAAGCGTATCTTCAATGACAGTTCTTTAACAATAGTCTTCTTAACCTCTATGCGCACTGAGGAGAAAAGAATGTGATTTGGAGTGAAGATGGCTTGGGAAATTCTGAGATTCTCATGTCCTTCACTGCATGCAGATGGTTCTATTTATAGACCAACTCATGTCACTTGGTGAAGCAAAACAACTCTTCAAAGGATTTCAGAACCGGTCAAATTCATTAAATAAGTACTGTCATGAGCGCACAATTACAAATTATGTCTCTTATCCTAGTGGCCAACAGGCGCGCTCCTTTGCGTACACGTCCCGAGTTCGAATCCACTCAAATTTGAAAATCTCTCACAAATTTGATAAAGTGTATAAAGATCTCAACCCACAAAATGATCCAAAGGTAGGTATACTCATATTTGTTCACTTTGAAGACAAACTCAATTTCAATAAGTCTTTTCCAAAATTGCAGCTTTCTTTTTACTATATGGCCTGTGTTGCAGTAAATGGCATGCAACTTGTGGCTTAGATTTCATGAGAGGTAGGCAGTGCCAATTCGTGTTTGCCCATTTGGAAGTGCAGAAAAGGCAATGGCAATTTTTAATAGGAAACATTTGCAAATGAAATAGTTGCTTGACCTTCACCAGAACTCCATTCCTGAATGAATAAAACTTTTTAGCTTTGACTATAAAAAGACAGAGATTGTCACTGTCAGTAAGATACAAACCACCAAAGAGATGTCTCAACCTGATCTTTAATAAATATAAGTTTTGCTATATTATCCAACAAAATCCTCCTATTGATCCTACTAATACTAGGTGGCTTCTAAGGTGAGGGAGCAAGTCCCTCACCTACACACCACCAGTTTATAGATAATTTCAACCAATTTTTATATATATATTTTTTAATTTCATTTATTTCCCAAATGATTCATTTTATATATGTTCCTTTTCAGCCTATACTAACAGGACATCATCTAATTACAGAAGACATGCAAATGATTCATTTTTCTATAAATTCAAAATGTCACGGACAAAACATGCTAGGGTCCATATTGATCTCACAGAACACTAGCCACAGATAACTAATCTTACTGGCACACCTTTTCTATTTCCTCCAAGGATTATTATATGTGGCCCTGCCAGACATATTTGTAAAGATGGTGCTTGTGCCACAATTTCAGCTTCTCTTGCAGCATGCTTCATAAACACCTCCATAGAAAGGGAAATGCATTTAGGAATTAGGACACACTAATTTGGAAAGTACCAAGATGGTCTTAAAATAAATAATTGGTGAATAGCGAAGGTGAAGCTGTTGAAGTTAGGGGCAATACATATGAGCTGAGTGAAGTACTGGCACAGTCTGAACTTTGGGAGGAATCTTTTTCACTCGATCAGCACACCGCAACACCAACACATATGCGCCCTTGTTGCCTTGGGTATTTTGGGAGGAGTCTTTTTCACTCAATTCTTTTTATCAAACTTTCAATTTCAATTTCAAATAATAATATTCACATTCACATTTCACCCATTTAGAGAATAGTGGCTACTTAACCATGGGCCGCAATTATAGGAACTTCCAGTAGTGATAGAAGATAGTGTCCACAGTTTGAAGTGTAACCATATCGTTATACATCTTTACAGCAAAATCTTCACTGACCTGATATTATTGATATCAATCAGTTCCATGCAAAAATAATGCAATAGTAGGTCAAGGATGTGAAGGCCTGCCCAAAATATGCTGCCAGTGGACATCAATGACAAGGTAGCAGAGGTGTTACACGATTTAGATATGAACCTCATTTTAGGAACGAATTTCCATGTTCCTACAGGAAAATCTACAACCTGCCATATCCAGATTAGTAGTGCCAACATGTATATACATAGAAGAAACATGCACGATGGTCCATTTAATTCAAGAATACACCGCATTCTATTAAAAAGAGGTAATCTATTACAGCTAAATGAAGTAGGCCTTCTCTAGGCAACAAAAATGAAGTGAGAAACATCTGCTCCATTGTTTTTAAGTTATACAAGATCCTAAATGTTTGGATTAAATACAAAGAACTGAGAACAGAGGTTCTTTCAGAAAACTTCATTCAGTTTTTGTCATCATACATTTTACCAAGTGTAGAATACGAAAGTAATCATAAAAGAGGGACGAGTCTTTGCCCTCCAGTCCATCCCGGCTAACCCTATTGCTACCAGCCAGGTTATTACATGGACTGCCACCAACAATGAGATCAAAACCCCCAAATGTGTTGATCAGCTGCTCCAAACGTTCCCCATCTAGCTGCTGTACATCGTCTAGATCAATTAAATTACCTTTCTGGTTTGTTTGCTCCCACCAACTTCTAACAATATTCCTATTCACGTCTGATTTTTCAACAGACACAACATTCTTAAGAGGGATACCAAGCCGATGAAGAGCAACTTCAGCACCACCAATTCCAGAAAAGAGAGAAAGAAGATTGATACCATTGGGATACATGTCCTTCAGAACTGACAAGTGGTATGCCACTGTGTCAACCTGAAAT
Organism: Sophora flavescens; assembly: GCA_030762895.1. Lineage (NCBI taxonomy): Eukaryota > Viridiplantae > Streptophyta > Magnoliopsida > Fabales > Fabaceae > Sophora > Sophora flavescens. Next base: position 37,595,156 of record CM061064.1, read on the forward strand.
AAACTGAACCCATAAGAAAAGAGAAATTGCAAGGAAACTTATATGCACAAACCACTTGGTTTTTAAAGTAAATTAGTCTATTTATATAAACAATCAGAATCTAAGCAGTTTCATAAAAAACAAGAAAATAAAATTAAAACTGCATATAATTTCTTGCACTTCGCCAACATTATTCTGAATATGAATAATATCATTTAAAACAGTGAAATTTGTAACAAAAAAAATTTAAAACATTATTAAACAGTTCCGAGGAGTATTACCTTTCTCTATGACAATAAACACATCCTAGAAGATCTCTAATGAAGACTGTTATTATAGGAGGGAAAAAAAGATGAAGACAATATTCTCATACCTGGAATGAATTGCCAAGTGACTTATATCTGTCTGTCCTACTTATTCCCCTTGTGTGGTTCCTTGGGAAGCCCAACAATGTCTCTACTTCATCAGCCTCTAGTGGAGCAACCTTATTCCTTCCCACCCAAACTAGATTCCATCTCCGACATTCATCAAGAACATACTTTTGGATACGTGGAGGTGGTTCTCCATCATAATTTTCTACCGCCTTCCTAATCCTTTCTGTTAGTTTTGCACTGCCTATACATGTTTGCAAGCAATTAAGTTTGGTCCTAGGGTCCCATGAGGGCCACCACTTCCTTGTTAGGGGCAATGCCTCATTTATCGTGCGCGGTGGAAGTGGAAGAAGAGGGAATCTATTTTCGATGGGGAGATTGTGAACATAGCCCCTTTTCCTGGCAGCAGCACAGAAATACTTTGAATCCACAAATTCAGGCTCCACATCATACAAATATCTTGAAATTGTTTGCCAAACACCCTTTGGTGCAAGTGCCACATTCTCATAGTAGAAGTAAGGAGGCCCAATGGCATCTTCTGGAAGTTTTCTGTGTGTTATGAAGTTTGACTCAGTAGGAACCCCAAATCCAACCATTGGGTTCGGAAGATGAAGTGCCTCCTCATCATCTTCATTGAATATTTTCTTCTCACATACCCTTGGCTTTTTCCTTCCCAACACTTCATATTCATAAAATCTTCGCTTTTTAGCTTAGGATGGTCACCATATCGTGACTGTGAAAAATAAAGTGTAAAACTACTTATACATCTGATCTAATAAATGAATGAAAAAAAACTAAATGAGAGATAATAGATCATGAATTTAAGGAAACAAACAATTTACAAAAAGTGAAAAACTATATGCATTAAATTTTTATTTTATACATTATCGAGATACTAATAAGCTACCTTATCTTCAGGAGGTAGAAGGGCATCTTCTGCCTTTGCTAATTGAGCAACACCTATAAAATCTACCAATTCTTCAAGTGAAGACTTCGGACCTGCAGTATTTCATTAGAACGATCAATGATAAGGTCAACAAAATGGAGATAAAAAGTTCATCAGACAGATAATATGTAAATGTATGAAAACAATCAAACAAAAAGTTCTCACGTGAGGTTATTGCGGTTGACGAACTTAATTTGATTCAGATGTTATTTGGGCAGAATAACAATATTAATGATCCAATAATTTTTAATAAAGCTGGGCACAAAATTGACCAAATTCTTAAACAGTATCATTATTTAGAGAGAACTATAACACATAATCTAGTTGATAGAAGTAGGACTACGATCCCATCCAAATGAAGCACAGTAAGAGAAGCTAATCATTCTGATTCTTCCCATACGGTCATTTTCCAATTTTTAGAAAAATACATTTTTATTTCTTGAGAAACAGCATTTATCAATTTGGTTCCTACTATACTAAGTTTCCCAATTGAATCCGTAAATGAATTCATTTGTTCCCACCATGGTGCTAAAAGTAAAGGGATTGTTTTGGATAAAATATATATTTACTAAGAGAAACAGGATAAGGACAAAAAGAAGCAAGGAAAACATCCTCTAGAAACCAAAACCAAAAGAGAATAAAAAGATCACCCCAAAAAAAAATAAACAAAAGAACAGTGTATAAGCTGAATAGGTCTCTCCAACTCCTTTGTAAATCTGTAAGCCAAACCAACCACCCCACCCCACCCCCAAAAAAAAAAAAAAAGTCCACGTGCTGAGACACATAAAGTCAAGAATGTCCAACAAAAAAGAGGAAACTGCAACATTTTAATATCTTTGTTCCATCCAAAGCCTCTGAAAAGCATAGACAAAAATTGATTCAAGAACTCTGAAGAAACTCAGCTCTTCAAAAATGGCAAACGGATCCAAAACAGCCAAGGTTTTGTCATGTTTCTAAAATGCTTTCTTTGGAATTTTCTTTTTTTTTTAAAAAAAAAAAACCATTCATACTAGTTCCCTGTGTTTGATTCAGGCATGTCGAGCTCTTTCCCATTTAGGATACTGATAAATAATTGTATGAACACCAGTAGTTTGAAATGCAATATTATAATATTATGTGAGTGCATAAGAATGAAGAATGAACATTGTCATCTTGAATCACAATGACAAGTTGTTGAATCAATTATAAAATGCATAAACATTGCCAAGCTTATGAAAATAGCTAAATAAGTTGTTTTTAGTTTATTCGGAAAAAAATTTATCAAATAAGCGGTTAATTAAGTTGTTTATCTAGGCGCACCGATAAGAATGAACCCTAAAAGCTCACCTAATCTTTCTATGGCAACCAAAGCCTCCTCCTTCTTGTACCCCATTTTCACCAAGGACAATAAACTATCATCATTCTCATAAACAGATTTTGTGATTTCCTGCAAGATAACCAATAAGTAAGCCATAACTTTAAATACATATTACATAATAACAACCAAAGCCTTGTACCACTTAGTAGGGTCAGCTACATGGACCAGATGAAGACAATGTGTTCTATTAAAATCCAAATCTTCCGAGAGGCCATTTAGGTCTAAATCTTTTCTAATGGTTTCAGTTAGAGATTTTTTGCAACTAATTGTTTCCGTGCATATTTGCCAGACATCCCATAAATGCATGTGAAAGCAAGAGGAAGCGCAATGAAGACATTATCATTTTTCTATGAAGTACTTAAAACATAAAAGAAGAAATTTACAAGCTACTCAAATGCCCAAGGAAGGAACACAAACCATACTAATTTATCTAATGTTTTAAAATGACTGTATGTCAATAACTGTATATCTTATTGCAGAAACCATCCTAGTAGATAACACCATAGACACGAAACAGCACGATCATAAGATGAATCAAATCATAAAAACACTGAACACAAAACATAAATGCAGAAAGATCAGAGACTACCTCATCATCAGAGAAAGTATCAGTATCTGAGGAATCATTCCAGGAGCTAACTGCACAGTCTGAAGAGCATGGATCTGGCTCAATTTTCGGTTGTGGCGGAGAACTTTCCAGAACCTGCAATCAAGAAAACAACAATGTCAAGATAATTGAAACATTAACAGTTAAAATTGAAATATGCAAAAAGTATATTAAAGACGTCACTGAAAAGTCACCAAGAAAACATCAGCAAGATCCAGGCTTTGTTTGTGAGTTTGGAGGGGAAGAAAAGAGAGGGGATCGAAGGGGAGGGGAAGGAGAGTATTATCCCTCCCCTTGTTTGTGAGTGCATATTGTATGAGGGGAAGTAAATGGGAGGGGGGGTTATAACATTTTTTTACAATCTTACCCTTATTTTAGAAAATTAACATAGGTAATATTTTTTAAATAATATTAATACACCTTTCAAAAAAAAATATTAATGCAAATTAGTAAAGACTGTGAGGGTAAATTAGTAATTTAATTATTTTCCCCCAAAAAAACCCCAAATATGGGTAAACCAAAAAAATGGGCTTAGGCGGGGTTTGGGGGGTTTTCTAAAATCCTCAAAACCTTCCCCTCCAAATTCTTAACATAAGTAATATTTTTTAAATAATATTAATACACCTTTCAAAAAAAAAAATTTATTGCAGATTAGTAAAGACAGTGAGGGTAAATTAGTAATTTAATTATTTTCCCCCAAAAAAACCCCAAATTAGGGTAAACCAAAAAAGTGGGCTTAGGAGGGGTTTGGGGGGTTTTCTAAATTCCTCAAAACCTTCCCCTCCAAATTTTTAAACTCACAAACAAGGAAGAGATTCTCACAAACCTTCCCTTTCCCTTACTTCCCCTCCAAAACAAAACTCACAAACAAAGCCCCAAAGAACCAAAAGGAAAAAGATGTGGGAAAAGAGGGAAGGTAATGATAATGCCAAAGAAAATAAGTCATTGTTTGTGGCAACAAAAATAGGAAATACAAGTATCATTAGCACATATGGACATGTAATATTGGCTACTTGCCTACTTGTAATATTAGCACATATTGACCTTGTAATATGAGACAACTACCGCAGAGTGAGGATATAAGATATTGGTTAATGGTATAACTTGATAATAAGTCCAACAGACAAGGTCACATTGATGTCAATCAAGACAACGATATCAACTCACCGAGTATGTGAGAAGTTCTTCAAGTAGTTTATCTTCGTTTTCCTCACCTGGATGTTCATTAAGCAACATAATTCGTGAACCTTATAGCTTAAAATCAATACTTAAATGGAGTAAACCAGTGCTTTTACCATGTTCCTGAATTACTTTGTAAACCATTTCTCTAGGAAATCCCATATCAACAAAGTGATCAAATAGCTTGGAACTAGATGGACCTGCAGATGAGCTTGCCTTAAGGGAGAAAAGAGAATCAAACATCAGATCCGTAGTAAAAAAACTCCATTTCCTTTGCAGAGTCCTATCTTTACATGCATGTTCCTCAAGGATGTATGAGTATTAGGTTTACAATGCTTTCATACATAGAGTACTCGAATAAACCATCAAGATAGTAGTGACATTAGTCAAGCATAACAAATGCATCATGTCTATTAAGGATAGCAAGCAGTTGTCTAGTAAAAAAAAATAAAATAAAAAGAATCTTCTATATTTTGATGTGCAGAATCAAGAACAAGATGTGGCAGATACAAAAGAAAAATAACAGCATGAGATTTCTTTTTAAATGTTAGTATGTTAGTTGTTATATTAGTTTTTTCCTCCTTTGCAAGGGACCTCCAACTCCTTATACTCTTAGCTCAAACCAGTTGAGCTACCCCCAACAAAAATAACAGCATGAGATAATTTTAATAATACACCTTATATAAGCAGATTCCACTGTAGCCTTAGAATATTAAATCAGATATACTATGGCTGGGGAAGTAGACGTACGGAGCCTTATCCCCGCAAGCGGAGAGACCAATTCTGGGATTTGAAGTTGTGATCCTCAAATCATAAGGCAACAAACTTATAATTGCGCCAAGGCTTAACCTCTAAAGGGCGACCAAATGCACGGGGCTCCCACCTGGTTGGGATATGGGAAGGGTAGACGTACGCGGCCCTACCCCCCACAAGCGGAGAGGCTCTTTCCACAAAATCGAAACAGTAAATACCTATTATATATGAAACTAAATTTGTAAGGTCTCAACTCTCTGGGCTTTTTTCTACAATGACTAGCAAGGTTAGTTGATCATTTTGGTTTACCATGGTTGGTTTCTTATCACTAATAACAAATTACATCAGCAACATTTGGATGAGAAAAGGCCAAAAACAAATTATAGTTGTGCTGCCTTTCGTCATAGAAGATAATTATACTTGCTACAATTACAACGGCCAAGTTTTTCCCCACTAGATGGGGTCAGCTATATTGATCAAATGATGTCATAATGTCCAATTGTAAACCAAGTCTATAAAGTACAAACAAACCATTTTAAGCTAAATCCTTTTAACGGTTTCGCTTATAGTTTTTCATGGTCTCTCTTTATCTCTAACTATTAGGCTACCCTCTATTTGATCCACTTTCTTCAATGGGGTGTCTACGGGTCTTCTCCACACATGTCCACATTACCTAAAGGCGAGATTCTACCATCTTTTCTACAACAAGCGCTACGTCAACATTCTCAACTATACTATATTAAGTCTATTCTCTTGTTGGCTTTTTATTGTCCAATGTTCAATCATACACAATATCACAAGTTACGTAGTTGTGACTAAATTTTCCCTTAAGCTTGAGTGATACTTTTATATCACAAATAACACCCGAGGCACTCCTCCATTCATCGACCCCACTTGAATCATATGTTCTCATCATCCTAATTTCCCATCGTCTTGTATGATGGACCTAAGAAACTTAAACTGTGCGATTTGTGGTATGGTATGGTCTCCAATTTCCACTCATCCATTTCATCCACCCCACTTGAATCCTATGATTTACATCATCCTCTATTTCCCATCATTTTGACTCCACAATAAGCGCTACCTTAACATTCTCATCTTTGCTACGTTTAGGTTATTCTCTTGTTAACTTTTACTACCCATCATTCAGTCCTATACAACATCACAAGTCTTGTAGTTGTGTAATAATATTTTTCCTTAAGTTTGAGTGATCATTTTCTATCACAAATAACACCCAAGCAAGATGCTTAAACCAAGTGACTTGTGGTATGACATGGTCTCCAACTTTCACTCTTCCATTTCTTTAACCCCGCTAAAATCCTATAGTTCACATCAGTCTCTATCTCCCCGTCATCTTGTATGGTAGACTCAAGATACCTAAATCTTGTGACTTGCAATATGGTATGGTTTCCAACTTTCATTTATCTAAGCTAGAATTAGTGCGCCTACTGCTAAACTTACATTTTATATACTTCGTCTTAATTCTACTTAAATGAAAGTCATGTGCCTCCAAAGCTTATTTCCACATCTCTAGCTTCTCATTCATTGCCTCTCTCGACCTTCTAACTAGAACTATATCATCTGCAAAAAAAAAATGCCACCAGCTTTTGGATATGCTCAATAAGCACGTCCAAGATTAAAGTAAAAAGATAGAGGCCAAAGTTGGCCCTTGGTGCAGTCCTATAGTTACAGAAAAATCTTCTGCAGTCTCATCTTGTGTTCTCAACCAATCATGACCTCATTACACATATCTTTGATTGTTGGAATGTCAACAATAGGAACTACTTCTTAGACCTCATAATTGTGTTAAACAACTTTATGAACCAACTTATGTCTTTCTGTCTCAAGCCATTCCATACCTCAACAGGCATATTATCCTGAATTCTAAGATAGAGAGTATAATTTTGGTCCTTATTATTTAGCATACCAAAGTGCACAAAAATCTCATGTCCTTCATTAAATAGCTTTAGAAAGTAACTCTTCCATCTTCCCTTGATATCTTGTTCTGTGATCAAGACTTTACCCTCAACATCCTCAATGCATTTCACTTAGTCTAAGTCTCTTGTCTTTCTTTCCCTACCTTTAACAAGCCTATAATTACTTCTTACCACAACTTTGCTGCCTAAGGACTGACACTTCTCTCCTCTCTAGCTCTCGCTTTGCTCACCACCTTCTTAATATCTTTCTTAGCCCTACCTTATATATTTCCCAATTTTCAGCATTTTTACACAAGGATCACACTTTATAAAACTTCCTTTTAACTCTCATCTTACATTCCACCACCAAGATTCTTTATCATTAGGTTCAAAGCCTCTTGTTTCACCGAGTGTCTCTTTTGCTACCTTGTACCTTCTTAATTCCTTTAGCCATCTCATCCAGCATATTGTTAGCAATCCCTTGTGCATTCTAGAACCCTTCCTCCGGAACCCCATTTGTCCCACAATTATACTTGCTGAAGACAATGTATTTGCACTATCTTTAACTTTCAGGTTTCTTGTGTCATCCCTTCTCTGTGTAATTGGTCCTCTAATTTGATTTCTTAATGTTGAACTGCTCATAAAGATAGCTCGTACAAAAAAAAAGTGCCTAAAAGCTTACCTCTGCAGACCCAGTAATAGCCACTCCATTAGGAACAGTTAAACATAAAGATGAAGATTGAAAGTTCTCAATTTCAAGCTCATCGTCAGTGTTCCAATCAAAATTGTCACTCTCCGCACCAGAATCATCTCCACCCTGCAATAATTGTTATAATACATTAGAAAAAGAAGCAATATTAAGTTGCAAAAAAAAATTTAAATATTTAAGAAAAAAAGGGAGAGAAGAAAAGTTTTTTTTACCTACATCATCATTCTCCCATAGCACATTACAATTGTACATGAAAATGAGAACCCATATGCAATAAAATATACTCATGCATGGATGTGTTGTGATTTTGAAATTAACTAGTAAAACATACCATCTTCAATCTATCAGCTTCGCAAAGATACAGATCTTCAGCCTGCCAAACCACAGAAGGACCAGGATAAACATGAGATAAAACTAACCACAGCTAGGAGTGTGGCAGTCAGGCCAAGCTATTCAACAGGCTTCGTAGGCGGAATCCAATAAAAACTCAATTGGACTGGATTAGCATTCAAAACATATAGATATTCAATTTGATAAATGAAGAATAGCTCGGTTACATACAACAACAACAATAACAACAACAACCAAGCCTTATCCCAATAGGTGGGGTCGGCTACATGGATCATACGGCGCAATAATGTTCTATCATGAATCATGTTAATAGTTAAATCATTGGCTTCCAAATCTTTCTTAATAGTTTCTCCTATAGTTTTTCTTGGCCTACCTCTGCCTCTAGCTATTGGATTGCCCTCCACTCGGTCCACTCTCCTTACTACAGAATCTAAAGGTCTCATCCATACATGCCCAAACCACCTAAGTCGAGATTCAACCATCTTTTCTACAATAGGTGCTACCCCAACTCTCTCTCTAATGCTATCATTCCAAATCCTATCACGTCTAGTTTTTCCGCTCATCTAGCGCAACATTCTCATCTCTGCTACATTGATTTTACTCTCGTGTTGATTTTTTACCGCCCAACACTCCGTCCCATACAACATCGCCGGTCTAATAGCTGTACGGTAAAATTTTCCCTTTAGCTTAAGAGGTACCTTTTTATCACACAAAAAACCCGAAGCCTTCCTCCATTTCGACCACCCTGATTGAATCCGATGGTTTACATCTCCCTCAATTTCTCCGTCATTTTGTATAATAGACCCAAGATATTTAAACCGTGTGACTTGTGGTATGTTGTGGTCTCCAACTTTCACCTCTAAGCTAGAGGTGTTTCGCCTTTTGCTAAACTTACATTCCAGATACTCCGTCTTACTTCTACTCAAGCGGAAGCCATGTGTTTCTAAAGCTTGTCTCCAAGTCTCCAACCTTCCATTTATATCATCTCTCGACTCTCCAACTAGGACTATATCGTCTGCGAAAAGCATGCATCGTGTCTTTGGCTCTTGAATGTGCTCCGTAAGTACATCCAAGACCAAGGTAAAAAGATAGGGGCTTAAAGCTGACCCCTGGTGCAGACCTATGGTTATTGGGAAATCTTCTGTGGCTCCACCCTGCGTTCTCACACTAGTCGTGACCCCCTCATACATATCCTTGATAGCTCGAATATAGGCAATCCGAACACCTTTCTTTTCTAGGGCTTTCCACAAAACCTCTCTTGGCACCCTATCATACGCTTTCTCCAAATCAATGAAGGCCATGTGTAAATCTTTTTGATCCCTTCGATATTGTTCCATCACTCGTCGTAGCAAGTAAATTGCTTCCATGGTCGACCTCCCGGGCATAAAACCAAATTGGTTGTCGGTGATTTTGGTTTCTTTTCTTAGTCTCCGTTCAAGCACCATTTCCCATAGCTTCATAGTATGACTCATAAGCTTAATCCTCCTATAATTTGTGCAATTTTGTATATCTCCCTTGTTCTTGTAAATCGGAACTAAAGTGCTTCTCCTCCATTCGTCCGGCATTTTCTTTGACCTCATTTATCTTTTAAAAGATTCATTTTGGTCCTTTATCTTTCAAATGTTACTCAAAATGGTCCTTCCATCAGATCTGTTACCGGATTCCGTTAATGACCCGTCGGAGATCCGTCAGAATCTGGGTATTTCACCGAAATGTTCTTCTCAAAACTCCTTCCCCTTCATCTCATTTCTTCTAAAATCAAATTACACATACCCATCATTCTCAAAATCCCTTCCCCTTCTTCTAATTTTTTTTGAAACCCTCTTCACTCTCCTCCCCTCACAAACCCTAGCATCTTCTTCTTCTCAAAAAGTATTATCTCGGTCTTCAGTTGAATTATTCATTCTATTGATGAAAAATAGTTGTGTTATTGGCATCAAATTGCCTATATCTCTATACTTTTATTTCTCAAAATGATGTAGGACCTATTTAGTTTCCCAAAGCAATAGATAACTTTCTATACTCAGGCAGCAAATCCTTGATATATAGTCCTATTTTCTTCGCTTCGATGATTGAAGGTCGTCCTATGAGGAGGTCCTAAGTAGGAAGGTGTCATCACTCTTAGGAAGCCTTATGTGGGATGGTGCTATCTAAGCTTAGGTTTCACTTCTTACTTTATTCTTAACTTTTAATGTCATTTGTCTGCAAAAGTAAACAACGTGGACGATTAACCACTTTGTATTTGATTCTGCGAAAAAAAACTTGGAAAAATGTAATTATTTGTAGCCGTCAAAGCTTGCCATGAACCTTCCTGGTTCTTAAAAAAGATAGAGGAAAATGCAATGTTTATGGGACACCCACCATAGTTGGCAACTACTATGGTTTTTGAGAAGAAGAGGAGGCTGGGGTTTGTGAGGGGATGGGTTTCAGAAAAAAATAGAAGGGGAAGGGGTTTTGAGAATGATGGGTATGTGTAATTTGATTTTAGAAGAAATGAGATGAAGGGGAAGGAGTTTTGAGAAGAACTGCTCAAATTCCGGCGAAATACCCAGATTCCGACAGGTCATTAACGGAATTCGGTAACTGATCTAACGGAAGGACCATTTTGAGTAACATTTGAAAGATAAAGGACCAAAATAAATCTTTTAAAAGATAAAGGAGCAAAAAGAATTTTCACCAATAGATAAAGGGGAAAAAAAGTATTTTAGCCTTAATAAATACATTAAGTTTATTAGTTTAATATTTAAATTTTTACAAATCAAATCAAAACAAGCTTCGCGACCTTTTAGTTGAGCTTAATTTGAGCATAGTCATGATAAAATTCAGGATGAGATTGAACATTCAAACAAATTGCTCCAACAAAATATACCAAAGATGATCTCCAAACAGCAAACTCCAAAAGGTAGCAGCAACTAGGCATTGTAAAAATGCAGTGGCAACCATTTCTAAGCTAGAATACATAACGCACAAACTAAGACAAACAAGATCTACTAATATTTAACATATCATTAATTGCCCACATTTATAGTAACATTTTAAAAACTAGGTACTGAAGAAGACTTTGGCAGGGTAACTGAGCTCGAAGGCCTCCCATATTGGGTGACATTAGTCTCAGGATTCCAAAAGTCAAGATACCCAGTCTTACCATCCACAAGACCTCGTCATGGTTTAGGAAGTGGCGGGTCATGTGGGGCATAACGCAGACCCACTGAAGAGGCAGTTGCTGTAGCAGCCATCCCAAGAGAACCAGCAATGTAATTTTAACAAAACCACCACAGAATAAACCACAAAAAAATCAGTGAAAATTGACTCAAACATAAAAGAACTCTGTTGGAATCACCATTCACCCATACGACACAATAATGACTGCGGTTATATTTCATTTGTCACTGACGCTCTTTTAGCAAAATCTATACCCCCAACTTAACAAATTTAATTTAATTAGTGGCTAACAGCAGCTTAACATGCGTCATTACCTAAATAAAGCAAACAGGGAATCATCAACAAACCTAGAAATGAAGAATCAAATTCTCCAAAATGAAAATCTCAGCCAATCTGAGCAGAAAACAAGCTCAACGGTTTTCCCAGAAATGATCACAAACCCAAACCCATACCATTCAAAGCTACTGATTTTCACTATAAATCAAAACAAACCCTAAAATGGGTAACCCAAAAAAACTCAGAAGCTGAACATCATCGATCCAGCATGTATTACGTTTAAGAAAAAAAATGACAATCGTTTTTACAGAAAACCCAAATCTGATGCAAATTTTTGCATGCAAAACAACACTAATTACAAATCCTAAATTCATTCATTCAATCACACCCCAAACCCTTCACGGTGTGAGTGATACCGTAATAGTGGTCATGCATGCACAAAGCAAACCCACTACAGCAACGCAAACCAAAAAAATAAATAAACAAATTAAAACCTTAAAATTACTTTCCAAAAAAAGGTTCCACAGCGACTAAAAATCATACAATTATAATGACTCGTTAAGTGCATGTTACGTTTAGCTTAAATTTTAGATAAAAAATCTCTTCTTTTTTCAAAACCTCCAATACTAAATTTTCAATTACAAATGGTTCTGAACAGAAATAACCTATTTAAAGAATTCACCAACAATAATCCAGACATTAGCAAACAAAACAAAAAAAAAAGCAGCAGTAGAATCTCTACCTCTCGAATCAGCGAAATGCACCAACGCAAAACCCTCCAATCCCAAAGCTTCCTCCGCTAGAATAAAAAATGCACGTTCAACTCTTCCGAAAGCACAAAACTCACAGAAATTCAACCCTCGCATACCAATTTTACTTTCACCAGCAGAAGATTGAAGGAAGTAGCGAGTGATACAGATAAGAGACGAGTCACAGCACAAAAAGAAACGCCAACATGCAAATACTAGTAACGATCGTTGTTGACAAAGTGTACACCTTAGTTGATCAGAATAAATATTTGCCTAATTCAGGTTTCACGTCTAGATATTTGCCTAACGTGCCAACTCATTAATTATATAAAAAATTGAATTAATTAGATATTTATATTTAATTAATCAAATATTTAACCAAATATTTATATAAAAAATAAGTTTCATATAACCTACTAACCATATAATAAATCGAATTAACCAAAAATTTACACATAATTAACCATGGTGTCATCATTACTCTATTTTTCTCACTCACGCACTTTTCTCTATTGAAAATTTCACTGTTTAAATCTTCGGAGGGTCCATCTTGATTGAGAAATCACAATGGTGGAAATGTGGTAGTAAAATTATTGAGAATCGTTGGATCTAAGTTTGGAATGATTAATATATCACTATATTTCAGAAGGGATGGAAAGAAAGGAAAAGTTATTTGAACGAGTATGATACATATCATACTCTAGAGATTGGGTTAGGTGAAAATGAGAAAATTACTTATTTTTTCATTTTCATTTAAGACAATATCTTCGTTGAAGGGTGTGATGTGATGTTGATCAACCTCTATAATAATTGAGTTAAAGAAACTTTATTTTTTGTAAAGGAGTTAAAGAGACTTTTGTTTTAAGGTATGAAATTATATTTTTGGAAATCATATTTATGATAATGTTATCATTAGGAATTTTATTATTAAGTACTTTAAAAATTATATTTGATTATCATTTAAAATTTTGAAATGTTTTTTGAAAATAAATATAATTAAGAAAATTGGATTACAAATTATCCAACATTTCATAAAAAATAATAGTTTTTGTAATAACGTCTTTTTTATGGTTATTAAAAATGATTGGAGGTTGACCGAGTTCTATGGTTTTCCTGAGCGGGCTAGGAGAAAGTGAAGTTGACACAGGCAAACACAAGAAGGGGGTTGAATTGTGTTTGTTAATAATTTTCGAAAACAACCTTTAAAACAATTTTTGCACACAAGAAGATTAAAATCAGAAGCAAGCAGAAAGAAATAGATCTTTTAAAAAGCTTTAACAAAAGCAATATCAAAACCCCTCAGTTAGTAAGAAACAAATAAAGCTGCAAGAGTTTAGGAATAGAAGATTCGCACACGATGTTTTATCCTGATTCACTCTCTTCCAACCAAGAGCTACGTCAAGTCCCTTCTACTTGAAGGTTTTTCTCCACTATTTTCCAGAATAGATTGCAACCAAGTATTCAACACCTCTCCAGGCTTACAAGTATTTCTTTCTGACCAAGCCTCTTCAGGCTCTAACTCTAACAAAGAGATTTAACTTATGATCTTCTTAACTCACTATGTGTGAAGATATGAAAGTTTAAGATCAGATGAATATTTTCACAATATTCAAACTAAAGAATACAGACTCTTGCTCTTAAAGAAATATGAGAATGAGTGATGAGTGATTATTGAATGGTAAAAGTTGAGCTAGCAAGGTTGGGCTGGCAAGAGACGTTCGTCAGTATCGCAGGTCTTCTATTTATAGTGACCTTCTTCTTCACTTGTATTTCTTCAACGGTTATTTTGAATAATCCCATTTAGAGATAGCATTTAATGCATGATATCCGTTGTGACTGATAGATTGATTGTGGCAAGTTGAATAGTACTCTTGTTATCGAGGTAGCATGAAATTGGAGGCTCACTGCTCTGAGTATAGCAGCTTGTGAACTTGTTGTTCCTCCTTTGTATACAATCCAGCTTTTCCAGTCATAAAGTTGTCATCGTACAGATCGTTTTGCAGTATCTCATTGTACGATTATGCTTTTTGCATTTCTTGATGGTACTATGTTTCTTTTACAACAAGGTAAAACATTAAAGCAGATAAAACAAATATGAAGAACAAAAATTCTATTGAAATAAATATCAACCATTTGAAACAAATTCAAGAGATTCGGAATGCATTTATTCATTCAAAGATGGAGCACGTCTACTTGAAAACTCTGTCTACTTAGTTATATGTGAGACCAAGTCTGTTTCAACAAATTATTTTGCTCGTCCGGTGACATGGCATATCCTCTCGTCTATCAAGTCTTTGGACTTGCTATACCTCAATGAGTTATCATAATCTCCATCTGGTGACGTGGCAGTTAGATCTCGTCTACTATCAAGTCTTTGGACTTGCTGAATCTAAGAGGTTATTTTGATTTCCGTCTAGTAAGCATTTAGGGTCTCGTCTACTTAAGAAAACCAGTCTACTCAAATAAATAAATAAATAACTTTTACCAAAACATTGAGCAGCCCGTCTACAAGGGTGGACACGTATTTTTCAATGAAAACTTATCCCAAGTTTCTATTACGTATATTTAAATATTCCTGCATAACTGAAAGCACATGTTAGATCTCAACTAACACTTTACCAAACAAATTTAATCCTTTTGTTAACATCAAAACGTCGAGATTATTTAGTCCAAAACCACTTTGGTTCCAGCAATCTCCCCTTTTTTGATGATGACAAAAACTAATTGAATTTGAAAAGCAAAGTCTAAGAGAGCCTGCAGGGCTCCCCCTAAGACAAAGCATTCAGATAAATAATCGGTAAAAGCATATGAGACAAACTTCATATAAGTTAATAGATAAGTGCAACAGCTTATCAAACTTAGAGTATATATGAAGGAATAAATAAGCATAGTCAACAGATATCAGAGCAAATAGGCAAACATAAGTATCAGAGCAGTTATCAAGTAGAAAACAGAATATGCATATGTAGACAAATACGAGCTTTTCACAAATTGACATTTTATATATATAAAAAAAATCTATTTTCTTTCCTTTCTCCCCCTTTTTGTCATCAGCCAAAAAGGTAAAAGGAGTGGACCATCTTTGTCAGTATATATAAAAAGAATTCAGGTTAGGCAAGAGGAGGTGGTGGAGGTGGTTGATTCTGAGTTTGGTTTTTCTTGAAATCAGTCAGGAATTCCAACATTTTGTTCACAACCTCTAAGGTTGGAGCTATGGATATATGAGCTCTCTGAGAGACTTCTTCAGTGATCTTTTCAGTCATCTATTCAACCTTTTCTTCAACCATTTTGCCAACTCTTTCATCAACAATCTTGCCAAGAACTTCTTCAAGAATTGATGGCAGAGCATGTTGCCTTGAACTCTCAGCAGATTCTTGAAAAATGCTTAAGGCTCTGGAGTGTTCAGGGTGATCTGAAGGGTGCATCACAGCCAAAGCTAGTAGTTGAGAAGAGTGCTTTCCAGATGAGCTTTGTTTGGAGATGGACTCAACAGTTTCTTCTTCAGGACCACCTAAACCAGCAAAAGTGGCATTCATGCCAGGTCCTTCAACAATAATATCATCTTCAAAAAGCTCTGAATGAGGTGAAGAATGGGCAGGATTAATGACAAGGAGTGGTGAAGGGGTCACTGATACTTCCTTTGCCCATATGATGGGGTAGGAGAATTCCACATCTCGACTTGTTATGGGAAGTCCACAAAGGTCTTTATAGATCATGTAACGAAAGTTAGAAAGACCACACTTTCCTCTGACTTTGGGAATTTCCTTCTTCTCTTCTTGGGTCAGTCTAGAGAAAGATGCTTCTCGTGTGCAGTGAATAATGTGAGATTTCCATAAATCTGCGGCACGTTGTTCATTGATCAACCCAATGGATTCAGAATGCAAATAGAAGTCCAGCATGGAGTACTCAAAAGTTTCTTGATTCAGATCAAGCATGTCTGATTCAGCTTCTGGCATAACTCCTTTGAATCTTCTATTCTTCTTGTCCTTGTCCTTGTTCAGATCTATCATATGCAGTCTTGGACAGATTCTGTAAGGCACGATTACAACTCCGGTTGCTTCACTATGTCTCAGCCAGGATGGAGGGACAAAATGTGTGGCTCTATCAACTCTGAAATGACTGAATTCTCACTTCAGCATTTTATAGATGAACTGATCCACAAAGAAATCAGAGGCCCTCCCATAGCCACTGAGATGCTAGAAGGATACCCATCTTGTGTTACTGTCCAAGATTATAGGGACATGTTTTGAAGATCTTGCTCTTCTTTCAGGAATGGTAGGAAGATTCTTTCTTAGAGGGTCTGTCTCTCAGACACTTATCACATGTCTCTGAACTCCATCAGTGAAGGGTATGAGAGGTGGAGTTTTAATAAGGTTATGATAGATTTTTCTGGGGGGGAATTTGTTCAGGGGTAGGTGAGTGACTAAGGGTCCTATGTTGTTGTGCATTTGTGAAGGCACTATTTTGATTAATTTGTAGTCAGGATGGGGTAAGTGGAAGGGTTCAACAGGTGGGCTTATTTCTTCCTCATACTTTGGTAGGGGGTACCACCTATTAGGAATATGTTCAGGTTCAGGTTGGTGAGTGAGAAACAGAACTCTCCATTCCCTTTTTACTTTGGTCAAATCCTCGGATTTGCCATCATAAATAACAAAAATTGGGGTGAAGGGAAATAAGGTTCTTAAGGGTTTTGGGAAATGGGCACCAGGGGAAATGCTATTATCTGTTTGATTGAACCAGGGATCATCAGCAAGGATAATTGGTTGAAATTGTGGTCTGGTTGAGGTGACTATTTGTGAGCGAGCAAGTGAATATGTAGGCAAGTTTGTGGTTTGGTCAATTTGTGTTGGTTGGGGTGATAGGGGTGTGAGAATGTATACATCATCAGTTGTGGTTTGATTTAACACATCATTTGGAGTAGAGACAGCAATGTTATCATCAGAGGTAACAGCAACAGGAACAACATCAAATCTATTTTCTAGACTAGACACTAAGGCATCTACTACTATTTGTTGAGACAGGCACAACGGCCTCAGCAGCAGCAGCAGAAGTTTTATGCTTCTTCAGGATGGTACTGATAGGAATTCTATCCTCATCGGCCTCCTCGTCCTCATTGTGTGAGAGGATAACTCTTCTTTGCTTCTTCACAGCAGGAGCATCAAAAGGTTCCCTGATAACAATGCCACCAGCTAGTCTCTTGGGGGCAGGTTTCCGTGCTGCAGTGGTCTTTTTCCTGATATTCTTCTTTGGCTCCATAGCCTCAACGGTGTTTTGTTCCACCATTTCCTCTTTCTTTTTCATCAACTCCTCAGTTTTGGCCATTGCAGCAGCAGCATAGGCGCTGAGGTTCATGTTAGTGATAACGCTCCGACAAGCGAACCAGATCGAAGCAAGTAATAATAAAACGGTGATAAATCGAGTATCGAACTCAGGGATTGGGAAACCAAGTGTCACTTTACAAATTAAACAACTATTTAGACTGAGAAATAGATGTGAAAAGTTTTCAAGAAAATAAAAGAAACAATAAAAAGAAACCAAATATTTTTCAGGTTTTTAAATATGAAAAGAGATTTCCAGGAATTGGGTTACCAACAAGACTGCTCACGTTACTAAATTGACTACCCCTCTTGTTAATTATCAAAATTGTTTTGAAGGTGAATTTATCCTAAATAAGTTAATGTTCCCTCTCGAGATACAAGAACCGTGCCCAATTAAACCAACCCCTACTCTCGTGGTAATTGTATTTAAATTGAACCCATTAAGATTCGTGACAATTCAATGAACCCTCGAAGGACCGCTTCTAACTCTCGTGATTTAAGTCCTAAGTTCAATCCCTATAAATCCGATACCTAAGTTCACCGCTAGGTTCGTCCTTAGAGTATCTATGACATGCAAATAAGTGCGCACCAAATTCACAAGTAATTCATGCAATAAGAATTAAATCAAAAGCAAATTGGAACTAACAAATGGAAAACAACAATTCATAACATAAAACAAGACTTGGGCATAGCCCCAATTCCTAGAAATAAAAAAAGACTACTCAAGCATTGCCATAGTCATGGCAACTTTGAATAACAAAAGCATAAAAATCCTAAGAGAAAAGAAGAAATTGAGAAAAAGAGAAATCCTAATTTTTGCCTAAGGTAGCAGCCCGAGGGATCCTATTTTCGAGCCTAATTGCCCTATTTATAGAGTAGGTTAACTTGAATCCCAAGCAATTACAAAATCATATCAAATCAGCTTTTAAAATTCCAGATATTGTGCATCACGACCGTGACAGATTCTGTCCTGGAGAACTTGACACTGGTTGGCCTGTCACGACCGTGATGGCCATCATGGCCTGGCAGTGACAGGTTCTGACATTTTCGTTCTTTTCTTTTCAGCCTTGCTCGATCATGGCCGTGATGACCTCTGTTTGGCTCAGTTTTCTTGTTTTTCAAGCTCCATCTTCATGAAAGCTCCATCATGGTTGATCTTGAACATTTTATTCTTCAATTCCAAATCAATATCTTCAAATTAATTGCCAAATTTTTTCATATCCTTTATTGATGTGTTAGGCAATTATTATTCAAATTCAAAAAGATTTGGATCCAATCTTTTATCTCAATATCAATTGAATTATCTTTTAATCATAATAATTCAAATCCAAATTGATTTGGATTCAAATCCATCATATGGACCCTTGCAATTTACTTGTCAATCTTCAATTTAATTGATTTCTATTCTTTTCTTCTTGATACTTTCCTAAAAATAAAAAATAAGAATAATATCAGAAAATTAATCAAAATCTAATTAAAATTCATTAAATACACACATTGACTCTAAAATAACCAAAATAGGAAAACAAAGTCTAATTTGGGCTAAATCAAGCATTCAACAAAATTTAATTGATGAAATCTGCTCTAAAATAATAGATAAAACATGATAAGATGGTGGATTATCAGTTAGCTATATTCATTTTACCAAAGTCTGCAGCTGACATTGGTTTTTGAGATAAGATTCTAGCTTACTCTTCAGGAGTCCTTGCAGCAAGAATTTCATGGATTCCTTGAACCTTGAAAATCTTAGACAGAAGATGGCAATAGGGAAATACCGAAAGTTTGGTCTTGTTGATCACAGCATTTCTGAATCTTACGTACAGGATTCTAGGAAGATTGATTTTTGTCTCCATAAGAAGATGGCAAAGGCAAAACTTATGTAGAGTTGATAGGTTTTCCTTAGAACCAACCTTATGAAGAACCACCTTGTTTAATAGTTGATGAAGAATGCGAACGATGTTCTTCATTTCAACAGCCTTCCATGAGTGAGTTCTGACTGTGTCTTATCTCATGAGACAGACTTCAATGGTCTCAGAGCCACCCAAATCAGCTTCCCATGACTCAGTAAAAACCAAACCAAACTGAGCACAGAAAATGGCATCAGCAATAGTCTTCTTCGAGACTATGGTCCTCTTTCCTAACACAACAGAGGAGAAATCATTGTCGGTCTCTTGAACATTCTTCCAGAAATCCCTAATTAGGTTGGGAAAGACAGAGACTTTCTCTGTGAAGAGTCCTCCCCACCCAACAGCATTAACATACTTGCTTATGTCTAAGTTGTAGTCTTGCAATATCCTAAAGTTGAAGTGGTGCTCAATGGCGATGTTGATCTTGTCCGCGTTGAAGGTTGAAGAAGAAGCCATTTTGGTGAGAAGAGTTAGGGTTTGGAAAATAGAGAGAAGAAGAGCTCGAGAGTTTCAGGGAAGTGTAAAGTTATCTCAGAGGGAAAAGATTACTTTTAAAAGATTCTTGAAACCCAAAGGTTTAGCAAAAGGAAAGTCTTTTGACAAGACATGTCATTACGGATAAAACGACGTTGGTATTATGGAACTCTAAAAGGTTTTGACGGGATTGATGAAATTACTGACTCAGTAAGGAGAAAAAAGGATAAATTTGTCAATGAGACAAAATAAATGCATTTAATAAAATTAAAATATGCTTAAACACAGGCAGATGTGGACTCATATGAAATTATACAATGGACGCGGTAACCAACAACAGTGGACGCGACATATAGTAGACGTGCAGCACAACATACAATAGACGTAAAAATTTAACAGGCATTGGACGTGCATAAGTAATAGACGCAAGATTAACAAAACAAATTTTTCTCAATGATGGGCGCCTAAATTAATCCACACATATCTTATTAAGATGCTTCCTACTAAAGATAAATTTGTCCTCTGCAAGAGGTTTAGTAAAGATATTTGCCCATTGATGGTCAGTATCAACAAATTGTATATCAAATACACCTTTTTGAACATAATCCCTACTGAAATGATGTTTAATCTCTATGTGCTTAGCTCTATAATGCAAAATTGGATTCTGAGATAGATTTATTGCAGCAGTATTATCACACATAAGTGGAATACTGCTTACAAACACATTGTAGTCCTCCAATTGATGTTTGATCTAGAGAAGTTGTGAGCAGCAACTTGCAGCTGATATATACTCAGCTTCAGCAGTTAATAAGGCAATGGTACTTTGTCTTTTGCTTGACCATGAGACAAGATTAGCTCCAATGAAGTGACATACTCCACTAGTGCTTTTTCTTAAAGCTGAGTATAAGTGATTCTCTTAAAACACCACAGAAACCAACTAATCTATCATCTTCATTTTTCTTAAAGCACAAACCAAGATTAGTAGCATCTTTTAAATATCTAAAGATTCTCTTAACTGCAGATAAGTGATTCTCTAGGATCAGATTGAAATCAAGCACACAAACATACACTGAACATAATATCAGGCCTAGACGCAGTAAGATATAAGAGAGATCATATCATACCTCTGCATACCTTTTGGTCTACCTTTTTCTCTTTATCATCTTTGTTCAATATGGAAGTAGGGTGCATAGGAGTATTCATTGGCTTACAATCATCCTTCTTAAATTTCTTCCGAAGCTCTTTTGTGTACTTAGTTTGGTGGATGAGCACCTCGTCCAAGGTTTGTTTTACTTAAAGTCCGAGGAAGAATCTGAGTTCTCCCATCATGCTCATTTCAAATTCTTTCTACATTAACTTAGAGAATTCTTTGCACAGAGACTCATTAGTACCACCAAAAATAATATCATCAACATGTATTTGTACAACTATGAAATTAGACTTAATGGACTTTCTAAATAAGGTTGTGTCAACCTTTCCTATATTGAATCCATTTTCCACAAGAAGGGAACTTAGTCTGCCATACCAAGCTCTAGGAGCTTGCTTAAGTCCGTACAAAGCTTTCTTAAGCTTATATACATGTTCAGGATGGGTTTCACACTCAAAACCCGGAGGTTACATAACATAAACTTCTTCATTAATAAAGCCATTTAGAAAAGCACTTTTAACATCCATCTGAAAAAGCATAATACTATGATGTGCAGCAAATGAAAGTATAATTCTAATAGCTTCTAATCTAGAAACAGGTGCAAAAGTTTCAATATAATCAATACCTTCTTCTTGAGAGAAACCTTGAGCAACAAGTCTTGCTTTGTTTCTTATTACCTTTCCATTTTCATCAAGTTTGTTTCTGTAAACCCACTTTGTTCCAATCACTGATTTGTCTTTGGGCAGGAGAACCAGAGTCCAAACTTCACTTCTTTCAAACTGATTGAGTTCTTCTTGCATAGCTAGAATCCAACCATCGTCTAGCAGTGACTCGTCTACAGTCTTTGGTTCCAACTCAGACTAGTGCAGAAACATCTTGTTCTCTGAAAGTTGATCTGGTTCTTAGCTTGTCATTGGGGTTTCCAATGATCTGATATAGTGGATGATAATTCTTGAAGTACCGAGATTTTTAAACTGAATCATGATGAGAAGTAGAAGTTTCTGGTTGTTTAGTGGGGTCATCTGCTTGATCATCAACTTTTATCTCCGGCGAGTCTCTTGGAATGTTTAGATAAAGATCTGCAAAAGCTTCATCTAGATCTGATAATTTCTTATCAGGCTGTTTGTCATCAAACTTGACATGAATACTTTCCTCTACTATCAGAGTCCTAGAATTATAAACTCTAAAGCCTTTAGAAGTTTCAGAATATCCTAATAGTATTCCATTATTTGTTTTAGCATCAAACTTACCAAGTTGATTTTTAGTATTCAGTATATAGCATTTACAACCAAAAGGGTGAAAATAAGATATGTTGGGTTTTCGTCCTTTCCACATTTCATAAGGAGTCTTATTCAGGATAGGTCTAATGTATATTCTGTTCTGAATGTAGTAGCCAGTATTAATAGCTTCAGCCCAGAAGTGTCTAGGGACAGAGTTGTCATTGAGCATAGTCCTAGCAATTTCTTGAAGAGATATGTTCTTTCTCTTTACCACACCATTTTACTGTGGTGTTCTAGGTATTGAGAAGTTGTGAAGGATACCACTTTCTTCACAAAACTTATGAAATAGCTCATTTTCAAACTCTCCACCATGGTCACTTTTGATTGAAATGATACACATGCCTTTTTCATTCTATACACGTTTGCAGAATACAGAAAAGACATTAAAAGACTCATCCTTGTGAGTTAGTAACATAACCCATGTCCATCTAGTGTAGTCGTCTACTATGACAAGACCATATTTCTTACTACTGACAGAGGTAGTCCTTGTTGGACCAAAAAGATCAAGGTGTAGCAACTCTAGTGGTCTATTGATACTAACAACATTCTTAGATTCAAAAGAACATTTGACTTGTTTTCCCTTTTGACATGCATCACAAAGAGCATCAGATTTGAACTTAAGGTTTGGTAGTCCTCTCACAAGGTTATGCTTGTTTAGTTTTGAAATTAATTTCAAGCTTGCATGACCTAACCTTTTGTGCCAAATCCATCGCTCATCTTCAAGGGACACTAGACAAGGGACACTTTGATTTGAAAAGTGATCCATCATATTTCTTGACAGTGCAAATGTTCTTATCAAAAGAAACCGCATATCCACTGTCACATAATTGACTTATACTCGGTAGATTGTGCTTCAAGTCATTTACTAAAAGAACATTATCAATGGAGGGAAAAGGATGTTTACCAATTTTACCTATACCAATGATTTTACCTTTTTGATTTCCTCCAAATGTGACCCAGCCACCATCTTTGGGCTTAGGTTTTGGAACATAGACCTTTCTCCCGTCATATGTCGTGAGCATCCAGTGTCCAAGTACCAAGACATCTGTTTTCTTCCTGTTGTCAAGAAAATCTGCAACATGTATTATCTTATCTTTAGGTACCCAAACTGACTTGGGTCCTTTCTTGTTATTTGTCACTGGACGAGTATGCTTAGCATGTTTATTGTGTATGCATCTAGATGTAATATGCTCATCCTTACCACACACTTTGCAAAAGGTGTTGGACGAACTAGACGTAGCCTTAGCATATTTATCTGGAACTTTTGAAGTTCTATGCTGTGTATGTGATTTTGCCTTTTTGTGATATGCTTATTGCTTATCTTTGTCATAATCAAGGCCAGATTTATCATGAGATGACCTAGAGTACCTTAAAATGAGACTAAGCTTATCTGAACCAACTACAAGCTTTGACAGAGAATCTGTCAAATATGTTACATCTTGTTTCAGTTTTGCAACTTCTCAAGAAACATCAGGTTCACATTCCATTTTGGTAGCTAGACTAACTTTTACTGATTTTAGTATGTCATTTTCATCTTTGAGGTTTTGTTTCTCAGTGCAGGCCCTATCATATTCTCTAGTCAATTTAGAAAATTTATTTTTGAGACTCTTATATTCTCGTGATAGTATAGACGACTCATGCAACAGTTCATCAAAAGCATTTTGAAGAGTGGACGAGTCAGAGTCCATTACCTCAGCATCAGTGTATTCATTTTCTAATGCAGTGTTTGCCATGAGACATACATTTGACTCTTCCTAAGCTTCATTTGCTTCATCTGATGATGACAGATCAAGATCCTCCCATGTAGCCATTAAGCCTTTCTTCTTTTTGAAGAATTTCTTTTTATCCTTTAGCTCAGGGCAGTCAGCTTTGAAATGACCAGGTTTCTTGCATTCAAAGCACAAGGGTGGACCTTTTTCCTTGGAGTCTGACTTCTCCTTGGAAAACTATTTGTTGAAGTGCTTCCTTCTGAAACCACCTTTCTTTCTCCGTATATGTTGAATCTTCCAGGAGATGAAGGACAACTCATCCTCGTTTGACCCTTCATCCTTGTCAGAAGATCCAGACTCATCTGATGACTCAGCAGCTTTGAAAACCTTTGATGAGCTTGCTTTCTTTGCCTTTAGGGCAATAGATTTTCCTTTTCTGGAATTTTCTTCTTCATTAAGTTCAAGTTCATGAACCTTGAGAGATCCAAGAAGCTCTTCCAGAGAGAGAGTATTCAGGTTTTTAGCTTCCTGAATAGCAGTAACTTTGGGTCTCCATTGCTTGGATAGACTTCTTAGGATTTTTCTAACATGATCTCTATTTTCATAGACTTTTCCAAGAGATCTGAGATGGTTGGTGATGGTTTGGAATCTTCCAAACATTTGGTCTATTGTTTCATGTTCACCCATCTTGAACAGCTCATACTGATGAACCAGCATGTTGATCTTTGATTCCTTTACTTGTGAGGAACCTTCATGAGTTGGGGCAAGAGTATCCCAGATTTCTTTATCAGTATTGCGGCTGTCAACTTTGTCATGTTCAGATCTGGTTATAGCACACATGAGATAGTGCTTAGCCTTCAATTTAGCTGATGCTGGTTTTTCTGCTCTCGAGTCTATTGGGCTCTAGGAACAGCAGCTCCATCTTCATCTCTTGGTTTAGTGTATCCGGTTTCAATCAGCTCCCAAATATCTACATTCTGTGCATCTAAGAAGGCCATCATTTTCTTCTTCCAGTAGTCATAATTTGTTCCATCAAAGAGATGAGGTATGTTGATAGCTTTTCCTTCTACATCCATGGTTGTTAGATCGTACGCCCTCAGCACTTGTTAGATGCTCAACCCTTTCGAGGCTGAGCTCTAATACCAACTGAAGTTGACACAGGCAAACACAAGAAGATGGGGTTGAATTGTGTTTGTTAATAATTTTCGAAAACAACCTTTAAAACAAATTTTCCACATAAGAAGATTAAAATCAGAAGCAAGCACAAAGAAATAGATCTTTTAAAATGCTTTAACAAAAGCAATATCAAAACCCCTCACTTAGTAAAAAACAAATAAAGCTGCAAGAGTTTAGGAATAGAAGATTCGCACAAGATGTTTTATCCTGGTTCACTCTCTTCCAACCAAGAGCTATGCCCAGTCCCTTCTACTTGAAGGTTTTTCTCCACTATTTTCCAAAATAGATTGCAACCAAGTATGCAACACCTCTCCAGGTTTACAAGTATTTCTTTCTTACCAAGCCTCTTCAGGCTCTAACTCTAACAAAGAGATTTAACTTATGATCTTCTTAACTCACTATGTGTGAAGATGTGAAAGTGTAAGATCAGATGAATATTTTCACAATATTCAATCTAAGGAATACAGACTCTTGCTCTTAAAGAAATATGAGAATGAGTGATGAATGATTATTGAATGGCAAAAGTTGAGCTAGCAAGGTTGTGCTGGCAAGAGTCGTTCTTCAGTATCTCAGGTCTTCTATTTATAGTGACCTTCTTCTTCACTTGTATTTCTTCAACGGTTAATTTGAATAATCCCGTTTAAAGATAGCATTTAATGCATGATATCCATTATGACTGATAGATTGATTGTGGCAAGCTGAATAGCACTCTTGGTTATCGAGGTAGCATGAAATTGGAGGCTCACTGCTCTGAGTATAGCTGCTTGAGAACTTGTTGTTCCTCCTTTGTATACAATCCAGCTTTTTTCAGCCATAAAGTTGTCATCGTACAGATCGTTTTGCAGTATCTCATTGTACGATTCTGCTTTTTGAATTTCTTGATGGCACTATGTTTCTTTTACAACAAGGTAAAACGTTAAAGCAGATAAAAAAAATGTGAAGAACAAAAATTCTATTGAAATAAATATCAATCATTTGAAATAAATTCAAGAGATTCGGATTGCATTTATTCATTCAAAGATAGAGCTCGTCTACTTAAAAACTTCGTTTACTTAGTTATATGTGAGGCCAAGTCTGTTTCAACAAATTATTTTGCTCGTCCGATGATGTGGCATATCCTCTCGTCTATCAAGTCTTTGGACTTGCTATATCTCAATGAGTTATCATAATCTTCGTCTGGTGACATGGCAGTTAGAGCTCGTCTACTATCAAGTCTTTAGACTTTCTGAATCTAAGAGGTTATTTTGATTTCCGTCTATTAAGCATTTAGAGCCTCGTTTACTTAAAAAAACAAGTCTACTCAAATAAATAAATAAATAACTTTTACTAAAACATTGAGCAGACCGTCTACAAGGGTGGACGCGTATTTTTCAATGAAAACTTATCCCAAGTTTCTATTACATATATTTAAATATTCTTGAAAGCACATGTTAGATCTCAACTAACACTTTGCCAAGCAAATTTAATCCTTTTGTTAACATCAAAACGTAGAGATTATTTAGTCCAAAACCACTTTGGTTCCAACAGAAAGGAGTCGTAGAAAATGATTCGGGATTTGACTGATATGTCCTCTCTCCCTTGGTGCATCATTGGTGACTTTAATGACATTAATTCGACTGAGGACAAGTGTGGCAGCGTTGATCATCCTTCTTGGCTCCTGAATGGCTTCCGTGATACTATGGGAGAGTGTAACTTGGTTGATATTACCCTTAAAGGCTACCCGTTCACTTGGGTTAGGCGTAGAGGGAATGAGGTTATGGTGGAGGAGAGGCTGGATAGGACAATGGTGACTGGTGCTTGGTTGGATACTTTCCCTCATGGTCGACTGCTTAATCTTTTGGCAGGGTTGTCGGATCATAATCCTATTTGTTTAGTGTTGGAAGAGCAGCATAGATTATTCTTTCCCAGGAAATTCAAGTTCGAAAATTCTTGGTTGAAGGAAACTGAACTTCATGATATAGTCACAACTAGTTGGACAGCAGCGGAAGATGCTCCTATAATGGAGAAGTTGACTCACGTAGCGGATGATCTGTTTGTTTGGGGGGAAAATCTGAAGTCCAAGTTTAAATATGAGATTCGAAACTGTAAGGATCATGTGGAGAGGGTGAGGGAGCTTCGGGATACTGAGTCGGTTGAGCAGTTTTTTTCGTTAAAACAACGTCTATCCTCTCTTCTTGTCCAGGAAGAAATGTTTTGGAAGCAAAGATCCAAGGTGGTTTGGTTGAAATAGGGTGATCAAAATACAAAGTTTTTTCATTCTGTTGCTACACCTAGAAAGAGAAGGACCACGATCAAGAAGCTTATAGATGGAAATGACGTGGAGGTTGACTCGCATGTTGGGTTGTGTGATATCTCAAAAGAATATTTTGATAAGCTTTTCGAAATGAAACAGGGGCAGTACTCTCTATTTATGGATTTGATTGACTCTAGAGTAACGGATCATGATAATTATGTCCTCCTTGCTGCTTTTGTTCCAGAAGAATTTCGTGTGGCCCTTTCTAGTATGCATTCAGACAAGGCTCCGGGTCTTGATGGTCTCAATCCAGCTTTTTATAAGTGTTTCTGGGACATGTGTGGTAATGATATTGTCCAAGCTTGTTGTTTCTGGCTTGAAGAAGGAGTTCTCCCAACAGGTATTAATGATACTAACATTGTGCTTATTCCAAAATGTGAGAATCCTGGTTCTATGGGCGATTGGAGGCCTATTTCTTTATGTAATGTGATCTACAAGATTCTTTCTAAGGTCTTTGCCAATCGGCTGAAGTTGGTTTTGCATAAATATATATCTATTGAGCAATCTGCTTTCATTTCGGGAAGATCCATTCTTGATCATGTTTTGGTTGCCAATGAAGTTATTCACTATTTAGAATGCAAGACTAAAGGAAGGAAGGGAGAGATGGCTCTAAAGATAGATATTAGTAAAGCCTGTGACAGGGTGGATTAGGGTTATTTATAGGTTATGCTAATAAATCTAGGTTTTGCTTCCCGCTGGATTAACTGGATTATGATGTGCATTAATACTGTTACCTACTCTGTTAGTATCAATCATGATTCGGTGGGGCCCATTCTTCCAGGTAGAGGTCTTCAGCAAGGGGATCCTTTGTCTCCTTATCTCTTCATTATTGGTGCTGAGGGTCTTTCAGCTCTAGTTAAAAGAGAGGACAGCAAAGGGGATTTGCATGGTGCCAAGCTTTGCAGGCGTGCTCCTATTGTGTCTCATTTTCTATTCACGAACGATAGTCTTTTCTTCTTCCGGGTAAATGATCGCGAAGTTTCTACTATGAAGAAAATCCTCCAGGATTATGAGTTAGCATCGGGGCAATCCATTAGCTTGAAAAAATCAGAGGTTCTCTTTAGCAACAATGTGTCTTTGGAGGCCAGGGAGAATCTAATGTCTCTTCTTGGTGTTCGAGCGAGTCTAGGCACAAGTAAGTATTTGGGCTTGCATTCAGTGATTGGAAGAAACGTGAAATCCACCTTTAATTATCTGAAGGACAGGGTGTGGCAAAAAATTAACTCGTGGTCTGGTAGATCTCTTTCAAAAGGTGGGCGCGAGGTTCTTATCAAAGCAGCCCTTCAGGCTATCCCGGCTTATTGCATGAGTATATATTAAATTCCTCCTTCTCTTTGTGATGATATTCAAAAAATGATGAACTCCTTTTGGTGGGGAAAAAGTAGTAATGGTAATAGAGGTATTAATTGGCTATCTTGGGATAAAATGGTGGTAAGTAAGGAGCACGGAGGTATGGGTTTTTGGAGCCTTCAAGCTTTCAACTTAGCTATGCTAGGAAAACAAGGTTGGAAATTTATATCCAACCCGGATGCTATGGTTACTCGTCTTTTCAAAGCTAAATATTTCCCAAATGGGGATTTTGTGGAGTCTTCTCTTGGTCGTAATCCAAGTTACTCATGGCGTAGTATCTGGAGTTCCCGAATTTTGGTTAAGGAAGGTTTGAGATGGAGTGTCGGAGATGGCTCAGATATCCGTGTTTTCAGTGATTCATGGCTCAGGGGAAATTTGAATCATAAGCTCACGGGTCCAACTCCTCTTCATCTGTTGGACTTAAGAGTGAATGACTTGCTACTGCCAGGTGTAAAGAGATGGAATCTTCATGCGTGTTGCATTAATGCATGTTGCCCCATGAGGTTGAGGTCGTTCTGCATGTTCCTTTGTTTACTTCAACGGTGAATGGCAGTCGTGTGTGGGTCGCTAGTGATGATGGATGTTTCACAGTCAAATCGGCCTATGAGTTTTGTATTAATAATATTGTTGATGCATCTATTTTCTTTGTTGAAGGAAACTGGAAGATGATATGGGATTTGAAAGTCCCACACAAAGTGAAGGTCTTTGCATGGCAAGCCTGTAGAGACTGCCTTCCAGTTCGGTCTAGGCTTCAATCCAAAGGAGTTATATGCCCGGAAAATTGTTTATTCTGTTCAACAGGTATAGAGAATGATTGGCATATTTTCCTATCATGTCCGAGCGTTAAAGACTGTTGGGAGGAGGCGCATCTATGGCAGCATATTGAGCCTTTGTTAGGAGAAGTTGAGAGCTTTTCTGAGGCCCTTTTGAAGCTAGGTAGCTCGTTAAACTCGGAGCTAAGGGTGCGTTTTGTTATGTTGCTGTGGAGTCTATGGAGAAAGCGCAACCTTAAGCTCTGGGAGGATAAAGTTGAAGATGTTTCACAGGTAGTGTTTAGAGCGACTAGTGTGTTGGAGGAGTGGATGGCTGCTAGATCAACTCAGGAGGTTGCTGCCCCAGCAGCTACTATAAATATAGGGTGGGTTCCTCCCCCCTTGGGTGGTTGAAGTGTAATATTGATGCGGCTTTCTTCAAAGATAAGAATATCACTTCTTTTGGATGTTGTTTGCACGATGAATATGGTACTTTCGTGCTTGCAATGACTGAATGGTCTAATCCTTTGCTGCAAGTCAGGGAGGGGGAAGCTACTACTCTCCTAGCTGGATTGAATTGGATGATGGACTTGGGCATGGACAAGGTCATCTTCGAAGTTGATAGTAAGGGTGTTACTGAGGCGGTCAACTCTACAAGTCACTTTGCTGCAGAGTTTGGTGATATTATCGTGAATTGTAGGGAGTTGCTTAGTTCTAATTTAAATCTCAAGGTTGAGTTTGTTAGGAGACAAGGTAATGTTGTTGCTCATATCCTTGCTAAGGCACCTACTAGATATCACAGTTTTCATGTTTTTGATGTTATTCCCTCTTGTATTGTTGCTACTGTTGCTTTTGAAATGATATGAGTTTGTTTTAGTTAAAAAAAATGAATAAATTAAAAAAATAAAATTAGATATGATGAAGTAATATCATGGGATAATAACTAGGGTAGTTATTGTAGTACATGTATTTTCGGGGAAAATAATTTTCTCAAGCTCTCTCATAGGGATAAGAATATACTAAAATGTTGTGGTGTTTCGTTCATGAGAATAATTAACTTCGTAAATATTTTTAAAAAAAATTTAAAACAAACGTGAGATGTGTTATTTATTTGACATTTAGGGTTCATCCAGCACATGAAATTGGAATTGCATTTCAAATTTATGATTCTAATTCTATTTATGATGGAAATGAACTTATTGAGAATCATGATTCTATGTTTGTGTAGCGTAAAGAATTAGAGTATAAATTGGGAGAAAATGACATCATTTACTCAAAAACACTATTTGAACCAATGTTATTAAAACCGAATCGGTGATCGACTCGGTCAGGGCACTGGGTTAATGGGTCGCTGGTTCAACCGGGAGTCACTGGTTGACTCGGTTTGATCCGGTATACATTAAAAAATTCTAAAATATTCATTGTTGATATTAGTTGGACGGTGTGGACGGTGCGGATGGTATTCCTAGGATTTAACTTATCATTTATTTCCTTGTAAATTGTAAATTGTATTTACTATTTAGTGTATATATATAGCAAAGTATGATGAATAAAAATAACTCAAGCATTTCACAACCTCTAGTCTCTTGAATATGGTATCTAGAGCCACTTTCTATGTACTTTAGAAGTTTCTGCATCTGGTCAGCAGAACCTAAAAGTCCCTGAACGTAGTCTTTATCCCTAAACCCAAACAGGAACCTCAACATCCGAAAGTCCCTTCCACCGACCTGACTACTATCCGCCGCCGCCGGATAACCAGTAACCGCCGTTCAGCCAGCCACCAAAGTCGCGTCTCCGGAATCCCATTCACGTGCCTCCACGCATACTTATTCTTGTCAGCGCGTGTAACCCACGCGCCACCTTCCGGTGGTCACAAACACTGCGCGCTCGCCCAGATCTGGTCGCCGGTCTCTCCTCTTTCTGCCTAGGTCATCAGTTCTTAGATCATCCAACTCTTTGACAAGTGGGTCTCCTCCATTTTGGGGCTCTGTTCTTGTTCTCCGTTTCTGATCCTTGTTCGCTGGTCCCTTCATTTTCTCAGTTACTAAGATAGCTTCTAACTCTCAGAAAAATGATGGTCCTGCCTTCTCCATCTCTGAAACGCCAACAATTACTTCATAGAAATTGAATGATAAAAAATATTTAGCATGGTCAGCCTCTGTAGAACTTTGGTTCCTTGGTCAAGGATATCACGAACATCTTGAAAAGTCCTCAGACAAAATTTCATAAGAAAGTCATGAGCAGTGGAAGAAACTTGACTATCGACTTTGTGCTCTCTTGTGGAAATCTGTGGAGCCAACCATCCTCACAAATTTCAGAGCCTTCAAAACTTGTCACCCTTTCTGGGAAAAGGCTCAAAGCGTCTTTGCTAATGACATTCAACAATTGTATGATGCTGCCCAAAAATTGGCCACTCTTAAACAAACTGATCATGACATGGTTGCCTATGTTTCGAAAGCCAAATCTGCAGTAGAGGAGTTAAAATTATCTTTGGAAGCTGATAAAATCGAAGACATGAAGAAGAAACTTGATAACCTATATATGGTATTGGTTCTGCGAGGAATGCATCCAAATGTTGATCATGTTCGCGATCAAGTCTTAACCGGCCAAGAAGTTCCTTTGTTAGAGAATCGATTACTCGACTCCTTCGGGTCCCATCATAAAAAACAGAAGGAAATTCAGTTGACAGTTTCGAAACTTCTGCCATGGTTTCCAATCGAGGGGGGCGAGGAGGTCGTTCAAACAGAGGAGGACGAGGTGGAAGAGGAGGTCGCCCTCAGTGTTCCTATTGCAAAAGAATGGGCTATCTCAAGACACTTGCTACTCCCTTCATGGATTCCCCGGAAAATCCGTGAATATTTCTAAGTCCGAAACACCAGAGATAAAATTTTCAAAAGCTGATTACCAAGAGTACCTCCAGCTAAAGGCTGCCAAGGAATCTCAAACATTGTCTGCTATAGGTGCTCATAACTCTATTGCCCATGTTTCTCAATCTGGTAATGATCAAAGTCCATGGATAATTGATTCAGGTGCCTCTGATCACATTGCTGGTAATAGTTCTTTATTTTCATCCATTTCTCCTCCTAAAATTCCTCATTTCATTACTCTAGCTGATGGTTCTAGAGTTGCAGCAAAAGTAATCGGTCATGTATCACCCTCTTCTTCTTTGTCTTTAAACTCTGTTTTGTTCATACCTGGTTGTCCTTTCAATTTAATATCTCTGAGCCAACTTACTCGTTTTCATAATTGTTCAGTAACATTTGATGCTAACTCATTTGTCATACAGGAACGTGCTATGGGTCGAACGATTGGCGTAGGACATGAATCTCATGGTCTTTACTACCTAAAGCCTAATCCTTCTTCGATTTGCAGTGTTGCCGCATCACCAAAACTCATTCATGAACGCTTGGGACATCCACATTTGGCTAAATTAAAAATAATGGTTCCAAGCCTTGAAAAAATAAAGACTTCCACCCGTGAGTCATGTCAGCTAGGAAAACATGTTCGTTCTTCTTTTGTTAGACATCTTGAAAGTCGTGTTGATTCTCCTTTTTTAGTTATTCATTCTGATATATGGGGCCGTAGTCGTGTTTCTTCTATGGGTTATAGATATTTTGTTACATTCATTGATGAATTTTCTCGATGTACTTGGGTTTTCTTAATGAAAGAACGTTCTGAAATTTTGTCCATTCTGACTTCTTTTGTTAATGAAATTAAAACTCAATTTGATAAGACAATTAAGATCTTTAGAAGTGATAATGCAAAAGAATATTTTTCTTCTGCTATGTCTTCTTTTTTGTCATCACAGGGCATTTTCCATCAATCCTCTTGTCCTCATACCCCTCAACAAAATGGCATTGCAGAAAGGAAGAATAGGCATCTTGTTAAGACTGCTCGGACATTATTACTTCATGCAAATGCAACTGTCCGACATGGGGGTGATGCAATTTTGACAGCCTATTTTTTGATAAATCGGATGCCTTCTTCCTCTATTGAAAATAAAATCCCACATTCCATTCTATTTCCTAAAGAACCACTATTTCATGTTGCGCCACGTATTTTTGGATGCACTTGTTTTGTTCATGATTTGTCTCTGGGTCTTGATAAGCTTGCTGCTAGAGCCATTAAATGTGTCTTCCTTGGATATTCCAGATTACAGAAAGGTTACCGATGTTACTCTCCAGTCCACAATCGTTATTGTATCTCTGCAGATGTAACCTTTTTCGAAGAAAAATTATATTTCTCACCTTCCATCGTTGAGTCTAATACTCTTCAAGAAGTTTTTCCTATTCCCTATCTTAGTCCATCACCTTCTTTGCAGGAATCAGAGTCAATTGTCGATTCTTCTTTAGATATTCCTGTCAACCCTTCATCTGAACAGACTAGAAGATCACCCATCCTATACCGGCGTCGTCCACGAATTCCCAATACAGAACTTGGAGGTACTGAAAGACCAGTTGAATCATATCCTACTTCAGCGGACAACCCGGCTACGGACCTACCTTAAGAGAATCATGACTTGCCCATTGCTCTTAGGAAAGGTACTCGGTCCACACGTAATCCTCATCCTATTTATAACTTCTTAAGTTATCATCGCCTCTCTCATTCTTATCATTCTTTTGTGTCTTCTTTATCTTCTGTTTCTCTTCAAAAATCTTTGTGAAGCACTTGATCATCCAGGATGGCGACAAGCCATGATTGATGAAATGAAGGCTTTGGAGCATAATGGTACATGGGAGTTAGTCCCCCTTCCTCCGGGCAAGAAACCTGTTGGCTGTCGGTGGGTTTATGCTATAAAAGTTGGGCCTAATGGACAGATTGATCGTCTCAAAGCTCGATTGGTAGCCAAAGGTTATACCCAGATTTATGGCATTGATTATGGAGATACTCTTTCCCCTGTGGCTAAAATTACTTATGTTCGACTATTTCTTGCCAGAGCTGCCATCCGTCATTGGCCACTGTATCAGTTGGATATTAAAAATGCATTCCTACATGGAGAATTGGAAGAGGAGATTTATATGGAGAAACCACCTGGATTTGTTGCTCAGGGGGAATCTACCTTTGTTTGCAAATTGTGCGGTCTCTTTATGGACTCAAACAATCCCCACGAGCTTGGTTTGGAAAATTCAGCTCAGTTGTTCAAGCTTTTGGGATGAAACGTAGTGAAGCTGACCATTCAGTTTTTTATTGCCATACGTCCCCAAATAGATGTGTTTACTTGGTGGTCTATATAGATGATATAGTCATCAAGGGAAATGATCATGAAAAAATTGCTTAGCTAAAGCAACATCTATTTAGTCACTTTCAGACTGAGGATTTGGGAAAGCTGAAATACTTTCTTGGAATTGAAGTTGCTCAGTCAAAAGATGGGATTATCATCTCACAAAGGAAGTATGCGTCAGACATCCTTAAAGAAATCGGTATGTTAGATTGTCGACCAGTTGACAGTCCCATGGATCCAAATCAACAATTGCTACCCAACCAGGGGGAGCCTTATCCTGATCCTGAAAGATATCGGAGATTGGTCGGGAAGCTCATCTATCTCACTATTACAAGGCCAAGTATTTCCTTTGCTGTTAGAGTGGTGAGTCAATTCATGCAGTCTCCTCATAATGATCATTGGGATACAGTAGTTCGAATTCTGAGATACATTAAAAAGACTCCAGGACAAGGCTACTTTATGAAGACAAAGGAAGCACTCAAGTGGTTGGATTTTGCGACGCAGATTGGGCAGGATCACCCATTGATAGGCGTTCCACTTCAGGGTATTGTGTGTCCATTGGAGGAAATCTTGTCTCGTGGAAGAGTAAGAAACAAAATGTTGTTGCAGTAGCCAAGTGTGAGCTCATTTGGATTAAACAACTTCTTCAGGATTTGAAGTTTGGAGACACTCAACAAATGAAGCTATGTTGTGATAACCAGGCAGCCCTCCATATAGCTTCCAATCCAGTATTCCATGAGAGAACTAAACATATCGAGATCGATTGTCATTTTGTCTGAGAGAAAGTCCTTTCTAAAGAAGTCGTCACCGAATCTGTTAGCTTTAATGATCAATTGGCAGACATCTTTACAAAATCTCTAAGAGGACCGAGAATTCAAAATATTTGTTCCAAGCTTGGAGCATTTGATTTATATGCTCCAGCTTGAGGGGGAGTGTTGATATTAGTTGGACGGTGTGGACGGTGCGGATGGTGTTCCTAGGATTTAACTTATCATTTATTTCCTTGTAAATTGTAAATTGCATTTACTATTTAGTGTATATATATAGCAAAGTATGATGAATAAAAATAACTCAAGCATTTCACAACCTCTAGTCTCTTGAATATTCATATATATGACAACATAATTCAACATGTTCATACTTTAAATTCAAAATTATTACCATAAAAAAAGTATCTAATTAAACAAATACCAATCAAGGTCACTGGATGAACCGGTATATAATAAATGTATAAATTTTACACTTTAACTATATATATATATATATATATATATATATATATATATATATATATATATATAATATTTTGTAAGCATATATCAACTAACAACGTAGATCAAGTGGCATGGCTCTTCCTTATACATGCTTTCCACCCGAATACGAATGTCCAACAATCATTTAAAAGAACACACATTTGAATGATACATGAAACGTTTATGCACATGGAAACTACCAGGAGTTCCAGATAGCAATTGGAATGCCTCCTATGGCTTAAAAGACACCAATAGCAGTTGGATACAAGGCCTTGAGCTGGTAAGGCATACAATTGGGAACATAAGTAGATGTTCGTTTCTTAGAAGGATCCATGGAATCTAAGGCTGGTTGGTTCAGATATGCATACTTGCTTTTTGTCCACCTGCACATGTCACAACAAATGCTGTTATTATTTTCCTCAAATATAAAATGCTAAATAATTGACCCCATATACAAGATGACATCAGAAAAACATTGGTGGTGTCATGGTGCGTGGTCCTAGTGGAATTGAAAGTAGCGAAACATTGTGTCTAGATACATGTATAGTTGGTTCAAGTGGCAAAGCAACGAACTTGGTTCCATGGATTTGAGGATTGTAACTGAAAAAAATATGCATTTAGAAAGTTTTGTCCCCTTAAATGAACCCGACTCGGATTAGTCGAGTCTAATTTAATTTTTAAAAATCGAGATTTGAAAAAAAAAGTCTTCAACAAGTAATAGTTGAGGAAATTTACTAACCAATCCTTTATTCCCACGCGCACTTCCTTGTCCTTCTCATCTTTTTTGCAATCATTTGCCACTGCAACCCTTTTGTCCATCTCTTCCTTGGGTTCATCTTCATCAAGGCAAGTCTTCAAGAACAATTCGAAGTTCCAGTAC
The DNA here is from genome assembly GCA_030762895.1 of Sophora flavescens. Lineage (NCBI taxonomy): Eukaryota > Viridiplantae > Streptophyta > Magnoliopsida > Fabales > Fabaceae > Sophora > Sophora flavescens. Next base: position 37,632,271 of record CM061064.1, read on the forward strand.
TCTTGCTCCTGTACGCAGCCAGCCTTGGAAGTTATAACAGGACAGACATATAGGAAGGGGGAGGAAGAATCATGATATGGCTAGCACAATTATACAGAAACCATACTATTACATATAACAAATTAGCTGCACATCATGAAGATTATATATTAACTTCATGTGATAGGGTTCCCAGATCAAATAAAAGTTTTCTTTGATAGAGCAACAAAGCTAAATCAGACTATTAAATGTCAAAGTCACATATAAGTTGAGTATATAAGCAAATGATCATTTACAATAACTTGGGCAATCATTCTTCCATGGATTAGCTTCTGGAAAGGAGTTGGGTTCAATTATTCTAACATGGTATCAGGGTCTACTGTGATGTTGGATCATTCGCAGAGGTTTATTCGTGACATCGGTTGTCTAACACAGACTTCTCGCCCCTCCTACAAAGCAGATATGTCTATCTTTTACAAAAAGGGGAAAAACACAAGGCCCTTTTCTTGTTTTGTTGAGGATCAGCCATGAAGCAGTGACTATATGTTAAGAGAATAACTTAATTTGAGGCAGTAGCTTAAGATGAATGAAGATGATAAAGAAGCAGGAGACTATACCGAAAGATTGCGTGCACGAAGTCTTGCTGCTGCCTTGATAGCAGCAAAGAGGTGATCTTCCTCCTCAATCCTCTTCTGCCTCCAAAACTTAGCAATTTCCCGCTTTGTCACACTTTCTTCTGCTCTTGGCCTTAAATAGACTCGGAATTTTGGTTGTGGAGGTGGAGGCGGAGGTGGTGGCGTTGACCATGAAACCACCTTCTTTGTCTTTGATTCAAAACCATCACCTTCTTCCTTTCTTTGCTTCATTATATTCACTTTGTTACTAGCCTCCTCAGCTGTATATATCAAGAGAAAGATATTAATTGCATCAATTCAACTTTTTCATATCTGAATCCAAGAAGCCAACTAATAATCCAACCTACCTTTCTCACTAAAGTTGCATATGAAATTTCTGAGTCAACAAAAATGTGAATTATGCACAAGCTCATTCTACATTCTACATAGACTAAATTATAATGAGGTTCCCCATCGCTATCAGGAATCTTCAATAGATGATTGTGGGCCTCACATTACTAAGCAAGCAAGCAACTAGTGATTATAAAATAAACTCCAAGGTACAGTGAAGCACAATATACGTAATCTTATTTGTCCTTCATAACCCAACTTGTAACTCTTTTAATCAGTGGATAAAAGCAAAAAGATGAAAGCACCAGTGTTGCCAAATATTTTAAGCACAAAATAACTACGTCGCAGTTACGATTTCTTTATTTTTCCTCCTCCTTTTTTTTTTGTTTTTTTTAAAGATTAGGTAGGCCTTATTATATTGTACGCCGATTTGAGAGTTAGTTGGCATATACAAGACATCGTTGAATCTGACCCTAACAGCTGTTGCAATGTAATTTAAGTATTAGTTGTTTGGAATTTGTTAAAGGTAGTTAATTAATTATGATTAGAGTGAGCTATTAGTTAGTTGGTTAGAGGTTAATAGCTATTATAAATAAAGTGCAAGTGCTATAGTATAAGTGTAGAGAAGTGTAATAATGTGTAAAAGTGTTATATAGAATTTCAGTTCTTCTTTCTCTCTATTCTCTCTTTGATTTCTTTGTTTTCTTATGAGTGTATGAGATTGTGTTGTTGCACCAACAACGGCATCTTAGATTATCATTTATCATACATAGACAAGCAGTGGAGGATAAGGCTGCACTTCTGCTATCCTGAATAGTTCTGTGATCAACAATGTTTCACATCCTTTCCACGAAGGTAAATTTTGCCTTATAGGCAAGAGGATAGCAAGTTAGCCCATACCTCTTTCTACACCTCTTCGGATCGCAGGCAACCACTGCAACTGTCGCCCGCCATTACAGGCCACCGCTGCCGCTGCCACCCTGCTGCTAATTGCCTAATGCAGTATTTTTTTTTGAATTTTTTAACAATTAAAAATAGTAATGTAAATATTTTTTAACGATTAAAAAATGGTGTGGAATGAAAAAGATGTGAGATGTTCATTATTCTTCTGTGATTTCCCTTGTATTTTCTTTTAAATTCTTTTCCTTAAATTCTTGTTACCTAGTTGTTTGTGTACAAAAACTTGAGTGTGTCTACGAATTTGGATTCTCTAGTCAATAAAGTGAATACAAGATATCCTAGTCTTGTAAAAAAAAATTGTGTATGTAAAAATAATGATAAAAAAATATTATATCCCTCTTCGTGCTTGGAGTGCATAACAATTAGAAATTGTTTGCAATGTTATAATGTCCAAAATAACATACATGGTAATCTTATAATTCTGCTACCCATTTGTCAGAGAAGCATTCACTGTAATACGCCACAACTTGGAAGTTGAAACACCAGAAAGCATACCGTGGAAGAAAAAACCCAAGGATAAAAGAAAAACAAAGTGAAAATCTAAACAACACCAAATATGAAAATATCATATGTAAAAGAGAACAGAGATCAATGATACAAGTAATTCCCGTATAACATGAATACTGCTTCCAATGGAAATAGTAAATACCCTGGGCTGGCTTCCCATGCTGTAAATTCTAGATTGGCATCAGGACGTGCAAACTGTTAATCAAGCAAAAAGTTGGTGATCTCCACCAAATTCACTCATCCAACAGCAGCTTGGCATCCAGCATTCAAGTTGAGAAGTCTAAGTTTTATAACAGTATTCTATTGTAATAGCTTTCTTAACCAGCAGAAAGACACGGTGAAAACAAAGGATTTTACTTCTATTTTAGTATGACTAATTTGCTGAGTGAACCAAAACACAGTCCAAGTAGGCATCAAGGTGGCTAACTGGCTAAGTGTTATGCATATTGAAAACTATAGTCTGCTAAGTATTCCTACAAGAAAACAAATTGATGCATGTGAAGTTCAACATCAAAGAATTCCAGCCAGAAAAACCACAATAGTATTAAATTTTAATGACAGATATATAGAGACTGGATCATAAAATGGAGAAGAAAGAATAGATTTTTTTGAGAGACCTGCCCTGCTCCCCTCCAAACTTCCTTCCTAAATTCCCAAATGCCTCTCCCTCCTTATGTTTCTCCTATTTATTCAATGTACCTCGAGGTAGTTTCCCCTAACTAACCCCTAACTGTCTAATAAACAGTGAATTGATCAACTACCTGATGACAATTCAATCCCTGCCCTTTATTTCCTCTTTTATTTCTACTCACATAGATGTGTCTCCTAACATATAGCCGTATATAGCCCTATGTAGTTTTTGGGACTTTGCCCACCTTAGTACCAAAAAAGCTCTGTGAAGTGTGTACCACACTTTCTGAATAATATATATTCCCCTTCCCATAATATTAAAACATCAGGTTGTCAAGCAGGGCACACAATCTATACTCTGAGAGTGCCATCAAGACATGAAGAGGATTGACAAGAAATATCAAGCAGGATACTGGAATCATGAGATTTTACTTCTCAAAACATGAACATTTTATCTCGTGATTACAGATCCTCATTCCCCACCTGGTCATCTAGGAGAAGCTGAACTAGGTTATGGATAGCTAGCCTATTGTATATAATGTAATTAAAAAGATTTTCCTAGGACCAGAATCGTTAGTTCATGAATATGCTTATATCTCGAACATTTTACTCTTTCTGAACACTCATAAACTTGACATATCTTCTGATCATTTACTACATCTACGAGTAAAGCAAGTTTCACATTAGTGCACTCAAAAGGTTTAAATCTGATTTATGTCCGCCGCCTTACATGGATGGGATCACTGGCATGTTCCATTTGCATAGAACTTCAGAGCTCCATGCTGCTTTAATCAAAGACAAACAAGAGATCGAACTTCAAACTCTATTCAAGACTCCTACCAGGGTTGCAACTGATCGGTCCTCAAATAGCCAGATAGACTGCAGGCATTCACTAACAAGGTAAGAGTAACCATGTATCCGTTGACCAGACCTTGCGTTGAGCATTTTTAAAGCGCGCAAGGGGAAATTACATGGGAAAAAGAAACTGTAAACAACAAATTATAATGAAGTCACGAGGTTAAAAGTTCATGGCACTTAAAATGGCAGCAAATCAACCATCAAAAGTGCACTTCTAAGAACCAAAACTTCAGAACAATTTAAGGGTTAAATTTCCAATCAGAAAGATTCTCCTGGAACTACAGATGTGTATGTATTTTCTATTAGTTACCAAACAAAACAGTTCAACTTGGCAATATACGCTGTTGACCTTATGTTATTATATTTTTATTTCTAAAGACCATATCCAGAACTAAACACCTATCTTATCCAACTTGCCTTTTGATCTGTAAGACTGTAACCAAGCACAAACCGGTTTTCTATTTACCAAAAATCAACATCAGTGACAAAAGTTCCAAATTCACTAGAATTGTACTCAAACGGAAATGCCTTCAAACCCCCCAAACAAGCACCTTTTTCGCTTCACTTTTTTTAATTTATTATTTTCCAAATAAATCTGGAACCATACATAAACTTCAAGGCCTATGATTTAGTTCTTCTAATCCGATCAATTACCAAATAATCTCATATTGGAACATTTCTACTAATTTGCAAAGACATATTAATCTATACATGGTTGAAAATCCTAAATCTCCCACTAAGGGATCATAAATCATCCTAGAATGAAAATCACACGCAACTCCACCACATGAAAATCATGATTTTTATTTACACGAATAACAAGGAAACATAACTACCTGCCCACTTCAGTTCAAACAAACTACAGTCTATAATGTGTATAATAAAATATCCGCACAATGAGAACAAGGAAAACACAAAACACTTAAAGCCCAATTAAAATCACACAAAAAAGCGTTCAACTTGAAGAAGTGATTCTGAGGGCTTTGGTCTTGAACCTATATCTGGGTGCTCGAGGGATAACTTGGCTAGGTCCCATGTGAAACTGACCAGGAGTATCAATAAGAGGTGGACCATCGTCGTAGACATAGCCAACGAGACGACCACAGCTATTGCACTTGATCTTGGTTCTCTTCCGCTGAATGCCCCAGTAGTTGAGGGTCTCGAAGAAGGGTCGAATCTTGTCCTCTTTCTGGAAGGTGAACTTGGTGGGATCGACGGTGGAGAAGGAGAGGGTACCCTTGTTGCCAGCCTCGAAGTAGAAATCAGGGGGGAAAGCGTAGGCGGGGTTGAGGTTGAGGTTGGATCCGCATTCGGTGCAGCAATAGATGGAACCCATTGTTGTGGTGTTGAGATTTCTCTGTGTCACGTTAATTCATTTTGTACATGGAGATGGAGGATGAGAGATTAGTCCAAACCGCGTTGCTTCTTCTGGAATGGTGGCTGGCGGAAACTGGACAGTGGACACTACCAAGGACGCGTGGAAAGTCAATTTAAAAAAAAAACGAAAATTATTTTCTACATGGGAAAAAATTTGGTTTGTTGCTCGAAATAAGATGGATATACCGCTTTTGATCAAGCTGTGTTTCTTTTAGAAATTATGTATCAGTTTAGGATTATTCTGAAACTATTTATCAATAGCGGATCATTTTGAACATGTGGCATATTTTATTTTTTTTCAATCTGACAGGTCAAAGACGCCATCTACAGTGGCGTCTGGCGCTTACCACTTAAAAAAAAAAAAAAAGACAAAAGGGAGGCATCATTGCAAATGACGTCTTCCCCTGCAGTAGCACTGTAGGGCCCCCAACCCCAACCTAAAATTGGATGCCTGCAATTTTAAATGAACAACGCTACAATTTTAAAGAAACAACGCTACAAAAAAAATTATACTATAAGTATAGGGAGTAACGATGACATTAATGATAAAGTATCTATTTAAAACAACAAGAGGCAATAAAAAAAATCTCGTAATAATGAGTAGCAAATAATATCACAGGAGACATAAAAAAATAATAGCAATAACAATTTACACCAATAAATATTCATAAATTATTACAGTAGTAAAAAAAATTTACCTTATAAGAATTAAAAGAAAGTCACCTGTAATTTTAAAGGCACAGCGCTACAAAAAAAATTATACTATAAATATAGGGAGTAACAATAATATTAATGATAAAATATTTATTTAAAACAACAAGAGGCAATAAAAAATCCCGTAATAATGAGTAGCAAATAATATCACAGTAGGCATAAACAACAAAAAGCAATAAAAATTGGGTTCCCTACCAATTAAAAGCTGAGAATATGCATAAATATTAATGAGTTGTGATTTTATTTTATTAAATGACAAATTATAATTGACGAGGGACAGAGAATGTGATAGAAAAAATGGGACAAAGAATCTTCCTCTCCTCCCAAGAGTGCTTGGATGAAGGATGAAGATCCTCTATCACATAAACCATTTGCCACTCTCTGTCACACCAATAAAGTGGTGCCACATCAATTAAAAATTATCTTCCTCTTAACGCCTCTCAAACCAAGCGCTTAACTGTCTGTTAGTTCTTTTAACGTTTGCTAATTATTTTTTCTTACTGTTGCAGCATTCAATTCGACCATTGAAAATATAACCATCTGCACACTTTTGTCTCATCACGCAAGACCTTGCATGGCTGCACTTGATCAAATTATTTTTTTTATGCCTATTGTGATATTATTTGCTACTCATTATTACGATATTTTTTTTATTGCCTCTTGTTGTTTTAAATAGATATTTTATCATTAATGTCATCGTTACTCCCTATATTTATAGTATAATTTTTTTTGTCGTGTTGTTCCTTTAAAATTGTAGGTGACTTTCTTTTAATTCTTATAAGGTAAATTTTTATTTTACTACTGTAATAATTGATGGATATTTATTGGTGTAAATTGTTATTGCTATTATTTTTTTATGCCTCCTGTGATATTATTTGCTACTCATTATTACGGGATTTTTTTTATTACCTCTTGTTGTTTTAAATACATACTTTATCATTAATGTCATCGTTACTCCCTATACTTATAGTGTAATTTTTTTTGTAGCGTTGTTCCTTTAAAATTGTAGCGTTGTTCCTTTAAAATTGCAGACGTCCAATTTTTTGTTGGGGCTGGGGGCCCCCTGCAGTGCCACGTGGTACACTGCAGGGGGAGGCGCCATTTGCAGTGGTGCCTCCCTTTTGTCTTTTTTTTTTGTTAAGTGGTAGGTGCCATATGCGGTGGCGCCATCTACAGTGGCGCCTTTAACCTGTCAGATTAAAAAAAAAAAAATATGTCACGTGTCCGAAACGACCCCCCATTGATAAATAATTTCAGAATAACCTTAAACTTGTAAATAATTTCTAAAAGGAACTCAGTTTGGTCAAAAAGCCTAGATATATATATACTGGAGATCGATTTCAATTTTATTTATGATTTATGATATCATACAGTTACAGTATTTTATTATACTCTGGGTGTAAATAGGTGAGATATTCCATAATTATTAATTAAATATTGGATCAAAATAGGTACATAGGTTTAAGTTTAAAGTTAGACTCAAATATATTTTTTTTCCTGCAAAATTACACTTTTAGTCCCTTAAGTTATTTGTTTTGTTCAAAATGATCCATTAACCTTTTTTTTTTGATAAACTAATCCCTTAGGTTAGGTTCGGCTCCTTAAATTTTTTTGTAACAAACTAAACTCTTAGGTTAGATTCGGGTGACAAAATATGACTTTTTAAAATAATAATTTAAAAAATTCATTGATAAATAAATGTTTTCTTTTTGAATCTTCTCTCCCATCTAGTTACCACCACCACCATCTTCCTCCCACCTACCCACCCATCCTCCTCCGCCATCGCCACCGCCACCTCCTCCACCACCTTTGTAACATCCTAAAATTCTAATATAATTAATTTAAAAAAGAGAGATTAAGTTATAAAAATAAATAAATAAATAATGATATAATAAAATATAATTAAGAGGTTTAGTGGCGAGAGTTTATTAGTATAAAATTTATTAGAATTGATTAGTAGATACAAAAGAAATATTAAATTAAAGTAAATATATAAAAAAAAGGAAAAAAGAATCAATAAATAAATAAATATATATATATAGAGAGAGAGATACACTGCGCACACGGGAAGGGGAGCGCGCCGCACAGGAGACGCAAGAGAAAGACATTTCTCTTCCTTCGCACTACAGTTGTTACAATACACAGATCCAAAAAGACCAGTGAAGAGAAGAATAATTTTTAAGGAAGCACTATTTTTATCATAAATAATTTTTAGAGCATATTGGAGTCTTCGAGAGGTGAGTAACAATATTTTTTACGAACCCTTTCCATGATATGAATGATTGTTTGTGTTCACAGTTTTATTATTATTTTTCTTATCGATGGATGAATTGATTTGCAAGTGTGTTCCCCTAAATCCAAAAGAAATTGTTTATTGCTAATTTATAGTTCTGTGTGCGAAATTCTTGTGTTTAAGTGAGACGGTAAAATCACTAAAGTTTCGTACTGTACGTCCAAAACCTCTCAGGAGTAGATTTTCTTTTTATCTTTAACTACTTTTGTGAAGTCTCCTGAATGCCAAGTTCAATTCAATAGGCATTGGTGTTCCACTGACGCGTGGTTTTACCTTCTGAGAGCAGATAATTTTATTTAATTGAACTTTAATAGCTTAGTCATAGCATGTATTAAATCCCATTTTGCTTATGGTTTAAAAAGAGAATAAGTATATTTGATTGTTATAATTTAAAATATGTTCGACATGTTCTATTCGAGATATAAATGATATATGTATGTGAGTGAAGTTTGTTGTTATGCCTCCTAAGATAGATGCATTGACTTTTGACATCGTCATTTAATGGGATGTCGAAATTAAGATATGGGACAAGGAATCCATTTTATGAACGAGGCTCTCGGGTCACCGTTAATGGGAGGCAAGGAATCCATTTAATTACGAGGTTCTCGGGCCACCATAGGGGCAAGGAGTCAATTTTAAAATGGGATTCCCGAGTCACCTTCAGGGCAAGGAATCAATTCTAGAACGGGGTTCTCGGGTCACCATAAAGAGGGTGGCAAGGAATCAATTCTAGAATGAGGTTCCCGAGTCACCATCGGGGCAAGGAATCAATTCTAGGACGAGGTTCTCGGGTCACCATAAAGAGGGTGGCAATGAATCAATTCTAGAACGAGGTTCCCGAGTCACCGCAGACTAGGGGCAAGGAACCAATTTAATGAGGTTCTCAAGTCACCGAATTGGGCAAGAAACCAACACGAAGTGGGGTTTCCGAGCCACTGGACAATCGTGTGTTGTGTGATGTGTGGTTACTTTGTTTAATTAATATATGATATTTGACTATGTTGTCGTTATATGATTGTTGTAATTAAATTTATTTTTATGAACATTATTTTGGAAAATTAGCGGGTACCATGGATAGTTTTTCCGGTTACCGTGCCGGCTGAAAACATCACTATTTTCGAAATATTTTAAAACTGTATTGTTGTTCATTGAGATTTTACATCTCATTAAGAAGTGTTGTTTTCTGAACCCGAGGACATCACTGTTGCGGACACCGAGACTTGAAGAACTACTTTCTTTTAGCTTAGCTCAGCTGGTTAGTATTATAGCATGGCTTATGAGTGCCATGCAGACATCGTCTATTATTTTTTTTCCTTCTCGGATTGTAGTTAGACGCCCGGTTTTGAGGCTTTTCTTTGATTTGGTTTTATTCAGAGGTATGTGATGAATGTGTAAAATATGTTAGTTTGGAAGTGTAATTAGGAAAGAGTTTGTAAATAATTTTAGGAATTATAGAGATAAGTGATAGGAAAATGCACACATTCATTTGAATAAAGTTTTGATACTTAGATTTCAATTTGTGAGAAAAGTACACTCAAAATATGTTGAAAATGTGTAGGATTGGAAGTCTAGCACTTAGCTCTCAAAACGGGCACTCAGCTCAGGCAAAATGCAGAAAACAGCAGGTGCAAAGATCACGCCAGCGCCAAAGACAGAAGATTGGCGCTCGACACGGCGAAGAGGCGGCAACTAGCGCCCAGTGCCAGGAAGCTGAAACAGAACCAGCGCCCAGCTCTAGGCAGCAACGCTCAGCGCCAGCTGAGACAGAGAGCAGCAGTTTCGCGCAGAGGACCAGCGCCCAGCGCTGGAAACTGGCGCCCAGCGCTGGCAGACGAGCAGAACCAGTATAAATACGTTTTGAACAGATTTGAAAAGGATCTCTCGGCTCATTTTTACACTTCTCACACTCAGGTTCATCATTTTCTCTCTGCATCCATTGGAGATTCAAGCTTGGGAACAAGATTTGGAGCTTCCATGGCTTCCTCCACTCACATCCACTCAAGTTTCTTTTTCTCTTCTCTTTTTACCATGAGTTCTTAGATATCTTAGGTTAGGTTTAGGATGAACTTGATTGAATTTTGATGTAATGAAGTTTGATTCTGAATTCAATTCTGTTTCATTAAATTAGAGTGATTTACTTCTATGCTTAATGCTTCTATTGATTGATCAACTCTAGATTGATGTTAGATTCAATTTCACAATTGGAAAATTGGTTATTGGATTGGAATTGAAGTAGATTACCATTAGAATGTTGATTCTAGGAATAGAACTATGTTTCAATGTATTCTTATGAATCGCATGCTTAATGTTTGTGCTAATGCTTGAATGACCTTAGGAATTAGGCTTCTTGATTGGTACAAAAGGATTATCACCTAAGGAATTAGGGATAAATCTAGGTTAGTGATTTGAATGTCAATTGAGTGGAATGAATTGGAATTTGGACTAAATGAATTTACATTAAGTGAAGGATTGGGTGATTCTGATGCCTAACCGTCTTAAATACTTGATTCTTCTTAATTGTTCATTTGTTTTCCATTGCATTGATTGTGTGATAAAAGAAAACCTAATTCAATTACCTTTGTGACAACACTTAATTCAACATCTCAGTTACTTGTTGAAAATATGAGTTTTATCCGTTCAAATATCGATTGCTTAGTTGTCGTTGTTACTTGAATCTCAATCCTCGTGGGACAATACTCTACTCTCATTATTATTACTTGTACGATTTGGTGCACTTGCCAATCCTTCAACAAGTTTTTGGCGCTGTTGCCGGGGATTGATGATTTCAATATCAATGAAGCAAAGGCATTGTTAATTTGAACATTTTGTGTGTGTTTATTTTCTGTTTTTGTTTGAATAATTGATATATTGGATATTCTCATCTTTTCCTTACTTTGGATTTTTGTTTTGTGAGGAAAGTATCCACTATCCTTCATTGTTATAATTCATGCAAGTGAAGGCAATGAAACCATTGCAACCTACATGTGATTTTCGTGGTGCACACCATAAATTTGAAGAGTGTGAGGCGAAACTCAATGCAAATGAGGGGGTTTATTACATGGAGGACCTCATGTGGGAGCAAGATGCTCCACCTCACCATCAATCCAATGAATCACTAGATAGAGCATCCAACCTTGAAAATGTTTTAATTCAATTCATTGAAGCTACTCATGCGAATTTTAAGAACACACAAGCTTCAATCAAGAATCTTGAGATTCAAGTTGAGACACTATCTAAGCAATTGGGTTGTTTTGTGCAGAAAAAGAAAGAGTTGGTAGCAGAGCAAGAGTCACATGTTTGGGAAATGGTTGAGCAAGAAGAAAAAGTACATGACTTAAGAGAGGTGGTGGATGAAAAACAAAAAGAAAGTGTAGTTTTAGAAGTAGTTGAAAAACAGAAAAACAAAAACAGTGACATTGAAGAGAAACCAAGGGTGATACAAGAAGAGATTCATATGACTAAGACTCAACCCTTGGTGATCGAAGAGAAGAGTCCTCCACATGATGACTTGTACATGCTTCAAAAATGGGGGAACACATATCCCAAATGCTTAATTGTTGGAGCATGGGAACATTCTTGTCCCTATGCCAAATATATGGGATTGTTACCGAAAAGAAGGAAGCGGAAGGATGAAATTTTCTTTTTATCATATCATCCACCCTAATGGGGTGACAATATGTCAAGCTAGTGACGTTAAAGAAGCGCTACTTGGGAGGCAACCCAAGCATTTTCTTCTTGCATTTCTTTCATTTTTTTTCCTTAGCATGAAAAATAAGTAGTTCATTGAGTTGTTGAGTGGTTCCTTGATGTGTAAACCATTTAATGTGGTGGAATTGGTTTAAATTGGTGTGCAGGCACATCTAAGGAAAGTGGAGCAACGGAAGGGGAGAAATGATGCAAAAGAATGGTGAAAATGGCCTTGCACAGGCGCTGGGCACCCATGTGGAGCACTGAGCGCTAGGCTTCAAAAAAAAAAAAGGTTTTGCACATGCTCATCTATTGTGCAGAAGAAAGGGGGTGCTCTGAACTCTTTATTAATTTTTGTTACCCTCCTTAATTTGTTAGTTAGTTGTAGGAATAAATTGCCCAAACTTGCATATTTTGCACAAACTTGTGTTTTTAGTGGATTTTTTTTTTGTAGATTCTCTATTAAGCATAAAACTTTTGCTTGGCTGAAATTTCTAGCATGATGCATTTTATACTTGCTGAGCATATGATTTCATTGAAACCATTGATCCTTGTGAATTGTTTGTGACAATTTTTCATGCTATGATTGATGCAATGTTGAATGCATGGATTTTCTCTTGCACATAACCATTAACTGTGAGCTTTTGAGCCCAAATGCTCTGGCACATTATCCAGATGACTTGATTTCTTTCATGTGTGATTGTCCATCACTTGCATGTTCTCACCTTTTCTTGCCTTGGATGCTTGTCATTGTTGCAATGTTCTTGCATGTGCATAAATGATTGAGGCAATAACTCTTTGTTTAAGCTTGGTGCCATAATTTCCAACCTATCTTTTACCATTGTTAAGCCCAATTGAGCCTTGGCCTATTTTTCTTGGAATGATAGCACATTACAAGCTAAAAAAAAAACGAAAAAAAAAAACACAATTTTGTCCCACTACTTTGGCTTAGAGGAATGTTTGGACTTAAGTTTGGGGTTGTTCTCTTGCTTAGGGACAAGCAAGCAAATAAAGTTTGGGGTGGTAAGTAGGCCACTAAAGATACCTACTAGAAAAAAAAATTGAAAAAGAAAAAAAAACTGAAACAGAAGAAGAAAAATAGAAAAAACCAAAGAGAAAAAGAGACAAAGAAAGTATACAAAAGCGAGAAAAAGGCAAAATAGAAAGAAAAAAGAATGAAACAAGAAGCAACAAAAGAAAAAGAGAAAAAGAAATAGTTGGAATAGAATAAAAAGGGAAATAGCACAAATTGTGTGCTTATGTGCTTGTAGCTAGACTAGGCAAGTGAAAACCCCAAGAGAGTCCACAGTACTTGAAGCCAAAGTAGTCTAGCCTATATACTTGATTTTATCCACCCCCACCTTAGCCCCATTACATCCAAATAAAAGACCCCATGATATGTGTTGCATTAACATTTGTGATGTGTGTGCTTAGCATCTTGTCAAGATTAGGATTGGGCAGTGCATGATGATTGGAATTGAGAGCAAATAATCATCGAGTGAGGATGTGTGAAACACTAAATAGAGAAGTTGCAAGAGAATATTTTGTGCATTCAATAGAGCTAATTTTGTAGTATGTTTGATTGTTCTAAAGCATGAAACTTGAGATCAATTGGAATTTATGAATGATTGTGTGATGCTTGTCCATTTTGCAAAAGTGTCAAGTAATTGAAGTCTTGCATGAGTAATTTGCTTCACAAGAGAATTGAACATGAAAATCCATTTCTCAAACCCTTATTTGAATCTAATTGTTTGCTTGAGGACAAGCAAAATTTCTAAGTTTGGGGTTGTGATGAATGTGTAAAATATGTTAGTTTGGAAGTGTAATTAGGAAAGAGTTTGTAAATAATTTTAGGAATTATAGAGATAAGTGATAGGAAAATGCACACATTCATTTGAATAAAGTTTTGATACTTAGATTTCAATTTGTGAGAAAAGTACACTCAAAATATGTTGAAAATGCGTACGATTGGAAGTCTAGCACTTAGCTCTCAAAACGGGCACTCAGCTCAGGCAAAATGCAGAAAAACAGCAGTGCAGTAAAGACCGGCGCCCAAAGACAGAAGATTGACGCTCAAAGACAGGGGAAGACTGGCAACTAGCGCCCAGCGCCAGGAAGCTGAAACAGAACCAACGCCCAGCTCTAGGCAGCAACGCTCAGCACCAGCTGAGACAGAGAGCAACGATTTGTATGAGAGGACCAGCGCCCAGGCTGAAACTGGCGCCAATGACTGTGACGAAGCAGAACCAGTATAAATACGTTTTGAACAGATTTGAAAAGGATCTCTCGGCTCATTTTTACACTTCTCACACTCAGGTTCATCATTTTCTCTCTGCATCCATTGGAGATTCAAGCTTGGGAACAAGATTTGGAGCTTCCATGGCTTCCTCCACTCACATCCACTCAAGTTTCTTCTTCTCTTCCCTTTCTAATATGAGTTGTTAGATCATTTAGGTTAGGTTAGGATTATTTCAATTTGGAGTTTGATGTAATTGACTTTGATTCTGATTTCAATTCTGTTTTATTAAATTAGAGTGATTTACTTCTATGCTTAATGCTTCTATTGATTGATCAACTTTAGATTGATGTTAGATTCAATATCACAATTGGAAAATTGGTTATTGAGTTTGAATTGAAGTAGATTACCATTGGAATGTTGATTCTAGGAATAAAACTATGTTTCAATGCATTCTTATGAATCGCGTGCTTAATGTTTGTGCAAATGCTTGAATGACCTAAGGAATTAGGCTTCTTGATTGGTACAAAAGGATTATCACCTAAGGAATTAGGGATAAATCTATGTTAGTGATTTGAATGTCAATTGAGTGGAATGAATTGGAATTTAGATTAAATGAATTTACATTAAGTGAAGGATTGGGTGATTCTGATGCCTAACCGTCTTAAATACTTGATTCTTCTTAATTGTTCATTTGTTTTCCATTGCATTGATTGTGTGATAAAAGAAAACCTAATTCAATTACCTTTGTGACAACACTTAATTCAACATCTCAGTTACTTGTTGAAAATATGAGTTTTATCCGTTCAAATATCGATTGCTTAGTTGTCGTTGTTACTTGAATCTCAATCCTCGTGGGACGATACTCTACTCTCATTATTATTACTTGTACGATTTGGTGCACTTGCCAATCCTTCAACAGTATGGATTTAATATTATATTTATTACTTTGATACATTATTACTATTTTATTTAATACGAGACATTTTCTAGACTTATATAATTGAGAAAATTTTTATGATTAACATATTTTAAAGAAATGTATTAAATGATTTTTATATAATTATTTTGGGTTACTAATGTAATGAAAGGGCGTTACAACCTTCACCTCAGCACCGCTGGATCCACACCCCTCCTCCTCCTCCTTACCATCTCTACAACCCTCCACCTCATCATCAAACACCTTCTTCTTCTACCCTTTCTCTATCTCCTCCTCCTCCTCCTTCTCTGTCTCCTTCCCTCAGTGTTTGTAGCAGTGGGTGAGTGACCCTTTATGGATAAATGCCCCAAAACGAAACTCACTCCCACAATTGTGACACCACCCTCACCACAACCCCAACATCACCACAAAACCACCACCCAGTTCTGACCCTTCATCTCAGAGACCCAAAAGATCCAATTTTGGGCACAAATTCAGACACCCTTTTGGCCACAACAACAACAACAACAACAACAACAACGGCTTCCACCAACTCCACCTCCACCGACCCTCCCCCTTCTTCTTCCTCCGATGAAATCGTTGCCAAAGCCGTTAACAAACGCTATGACGGCCTCGTCACGATTCGAACCAAAGCGATCAAGGGCAAAGGTGCTTGGTACTGGACGCATTTAGAACCCGTTTTAGTTCGGAACCTAGACACGGCTTTGCCCAAATCGGTGAATGGAAATGATCAGGTTATTACTGCTATTGGGAATGACAATGATTGAAGAAGATGATACGAGGTTGAAAAAATTTGAAAAAAATGACCTCGCCACCGCCACCTCCCAGTCGCCGCCTCCTAGTGGTCCGCCACAGGAGAAGATATGCATTTGGTTGTTTGTTGAAGAAGAAGAAGAATAATAAGGATAGAAGATTAAAAAAGGAAAAAAAATATATTTATTTATTAATTAATTTTTTTAAAATTATTAATTTATTATTTTAATTGTCCTAACAATGTGTCAGCTAGGATTGGGTGCGTCAATTCTGCAGGAATTGTCACATTTTGTCACCAAAACCTAACTTAAGGGTCTAGTTTGTCACCAAAAAAAATTAAGAGACTAATTTGTCACCCGAACCTAACTTAAGGGTCTAGTTTGTCACAAAAAATACTTAAGGGACCAATTTAAACAAAACAATTAACTTAAGGGACCAAAAGTGTAATTTTACCTTTTTTTTGTTTTGGCCAGAAGCTCAATATTCGAAAATTATATTAGACTTCGATTAATTTAAATCAAGCTGGATGGATCCTTATGAGTGGCCAAAATTTTGCCATTACCTACCTTTTTCATTCACAATATGCTAAAGTGAGCTTATTTATATAAGCTTTTAGGAGGAGATCGTGAAAATGAGTTAAAAATAGCTTACGAAAGAAAATAAACTATTTTTAGAACTTTTTTAAAGTTTAAGTGCTTATATGATGGGATAAACTCAAGTAAGCTGAGAATAAGTTCTCTCAAAGGCCTCCCCAAGATAATGTACAAATTTAGACATTATCAATATATAGTTAAGTCATAATTCCGTGAAAGCATTGAAGTATATATGTTTTATAATAAATATTCTTAAATAATATATACAAAATATTTAATTTTTAATGTTTTGAATATATTTTAAAGGGTCGTGCTAACCAATACCCTTTAAGGATACCCAAAAATAACTAATAAGTTTCTTACACATGTTGTACTAGCAATTCAAATGGGTGATTCACAATAAGGAAATAATAAAGGAAATGGCAAAAAAAACCATGAATCTTGGACCTTGGAGGATAGCAATGAGTTGTTGCACATCTTGGTAGATGGTATAAATAATGGATTACGTGATACTAATGGGTCGATTAGCAAGCAAAATGTAGAAAGAATGATACTTCATCTTCTCAATGCGAAATTATGTTCCCTAAAACTTATAATCATTACCTGAGTCAGATGAAGTGGTTTAAGAATCAATATAACAAGATTTCAAAGCTTATGCGTAATAACTCGATTTTAGAAAAATTGTATTGGGTTTTACTTTTTTTAGGCTTAATTGCAATTTCAGTCCCCCAAGTATCACGATTGTGTGATTTTGGTCCATCAGGTTTCAATTGCGGTAATTGGGTCCCCAGGTATCACGATTGTACAATTTTGGTCCATCGGGTTCCAATTGCGTCAATTGGGTCCCTCAGGTATTACGATTGTGCAATTTTGATCCCCAAATATCATAATTATTCGATTTTAAATGTCAGTAGCAAATGTGGCACTCATGTGACTAATTTGACACTTAGTGAGACCAGCTTGATAACTTACATGACATTCTTATGTGTCGATTAAAGTATATGAGATGTCAATAATGCTATATAGGAATGTCAAGTAACTTGTCAACCCGACCTCACTAAGTGCCAAATCAGTCTCACATGTGCAACGTAGGCTACTAACATATAAAATTGTGTAATTTTTGATATATGAGGACCAAAATTGCACAATCATAATACCTGAGGAACCTAATCGGCTCAATTGGAACCCGAGGGACTAAAATTAAACAATCGCGATACCGGAAGGACCCAATTGTCGCAATTGAAACCCGAGGGACCAAAATTGCACAATCGTAATACTTAAGGGACCAAAAGTGCAATTAAGTTTTTTTATATTATATTATTCATTTTTTTGTTACGTTTTTTCATTGACTCCTGTAACTTTGAACATTTGCTAAAAATTCATGTGTTCCTATAAAATCTTATAAATCCACGTAGTCCAATTCAAATCTTATAAAGTCTTAAGATATAAATCCTTTAAAATCCATACACGAGAATCTTAATTATAACAATCTTTGAAAAAAAAAAGTTTTTAAAAATCTTATAAGTCGTTACATTTCTACATGGTCTTTTAAAATCCACAAGATTTTTTTAGGCGAAAACAACTTTTTAAAATCTCAATCCAATACACTATCCTAAGTAAAAAAATACATACATTATTGATTTAATAAAATGCAATAATTTTTTAGCCCCCTGAACAATCTAATTGTGTTAACTTAAACCCTTTGCTTACTCACTGCAATTACAGCTTCACTATCGACTAGCAACTTGCCCTTCGAATCCATGTGGAGTCATCTTTATTGGGAGATTAAGAATCAAGGGTGACTCTAAGCACGGTCGAGATGAGCGATCGTATAGGGCCCCAAATTTTTGGGGGCACCAGATAGTATAAAATTTTACATAGTATATATAAATTTACATAATTTATAAAAATTTACATACTATTCATGTTACTTGTGTATCAACTGAGAGAAGTTTTTATAAATTGAAATTGTTAAAATCTTATTTACGATCTACTATGTCACAATGTAGATTAAATAGTCTTTCTTTTATTTATATAAAAAATGATTTTTTTAAAAAACTTTGATTATAATCGGATTATTAAATATTTTGCAGAAAAAAAATACAAGAAGGACAATATTCAAATGATTATGAGGGCACCATTTTCGCGAGTTCGTCCAGGACACCAAAAATCTTAGGACCGGCTTGCTGAGAACTAAATGGTAAAACCCACTCAATCGGTCGAACTAGAGATTAGTCCCATAACAAATCTGAAAGCCTAAGCCATAAGAATATTATGATAGACCCACTCGATCCAAAATACTAATTTTTTTTTGTAAGGTGGATTCCGAACAAAAAAATAAATAAATAAAAAATATCCTGTCCTGTTTCGTAGAACTTACACAAGCGCCGTCGTTTGATTGCAGCGGGTAAAATGCGCTCGCGGTGCACGATAGCATACTTGCGCACGATTACAGTGATCGCCGTCTATAAATACCGCATTAGGGATCCATTCTCATGTTTCTACCACGCGAGGAGAAATCCTCTGAGTAGAGAGTCGGAGCCGATCTCTTCGAGCACCCGCGCAAGACTCAAACTGAAAAGATCCAACTGAAAGTGAATTCAAAATTCGTAACAGTACTCCTATTATTACTTCCCTATATCAAAGTCAAACTGAAAATTATTCTTTCTGAAAACCCTAGAAACCCTAGAACTTAACATTTTCCCACAGCCATGGATATCAGATTCCCTTTCTCTCCTGCGGAGGTTGCCAAAGTCCGCATGGTTCAGTTCGGGATACTCAGCCCCGACGAGATTGTAATTCCCCTTGCAATTTACGTTCTATTTCACTTTGTTTCGAAAATCTTTTGCTTCTGGTTTGAGTTTATGCAAATTTGCTAAGTGATTGTTGGTGTTGTGTGGTTTGGTTTTTTGCAGAGGCAAATGTCTGTAGTGCAAATCGAACACAGTGAGACCACGGAGAGAGGGAAACCCAAGGTTGGAGGATTGAGTGATCCTCGCCTTGGAACCATTGATAGAAAGATGAAGTGTGAGACTTGTACCGCTAATATGGCTGAGTGCCCCGGTCACTTCGGGCACTTGGAGCTTGCTAAACCTATGTTCCACATAGGGTTTTTGAAAACCGTACTCACTATAATGCGTTGTGTTTGCTTCAATTGCTCTAAAATTCTAGCGGATGAGGTATTGCAACTGTTTTTTTTTTTTTTTTTTAAATTTTTCCCTGAAATGCTAGTTAATGACTTAGGGCGCATTTGGAAGAGGTTATAGAGAGCTTATTTGAACTTATGATAATAGCTTATAAAAGAAAACTTACCTAAAAGCTTATGAAAATAAGCTGTTTTCAGCTTATTTGAAAAAGGCTTATCGAATAAGCATTTAATTAAGTTGTTTATCCAAATGCATTCTCAATGTTATGTATTTTTAAGTTTAGGAAAATCAAATGTGATGCGTGATTTAAATTGGTTGTGTATTTTATGCAGCAAGACCATAAGTTTAAACAAGCTTTGAGGATTAGGAATCCTAAAAATAGGTTGAGGAAAATTTTGGATGCTTGCAAAAACAAAAGCAAGTGTGAAGGTGGTGATGAGATTGACATTCGTAGTCAAGATACTGAGGAACCTGTTAAAAAGAGCCGCGGTGGCTGTGGTGCCCAGCAACCGAAGATTACTATTGAGGGAATGAAAATGATTGCAGAGTATAAAGCTCAAAGAAAGAAAAGTGATGACCAGGAACAACTTCCTGAACCTGTAGAAAGGAAACAGACTCTTTCTGCAGAAAGGGTAATTGAATGATCTAAAATTTGAAATTTATGGTACATACTATTCTATGTTCATTGTGACAGAAACTTATGTAGTTGGTGGCATGTTCAAACTGTCGAAGGTTCTTGGTGTGTTGAAAAGGATAAGTGATGAGGACTGTCAATTGTTGGGCTTGAATCCTAAGTATGCCCGTCCTGATTGGATGATTTTACAAGTTCTTCCAATTCCTCCTCCACCCGTGAGACCATCTGTAATGATGGACACATCCTCCAGGAGCGAGGCAAGTGTTTTTTTTAGCACTGTTTTATGTGATTTTTACAAGTTTTGCAAGTTTTTGTCATTTAATTATCTTTTGCTGGTGATTGTGATGATTGATAATGTTTGCATGGATAGTTTTAGTCTTATTTTGTGTTAATTTAAAGCTGACTTGTTGCCTCTGTTGCATGTAGGATGATTTAACTCATCAGCTGGCCATGATCATCAGGCACAATGAGAATCTGAAGAGACAGGAGAGGAACGGATCACCTGCCCATATTATTTCAGAGTTTGCTCAGTTGTTGCAGTTTCACATAGCCACATATTTTGATAATGAGTTGCCTGGACTGCCAAGGGTATTGTTGTCTTTAGAAACATGCATTTAATACTGATATATGCGAAGCTTTGTTTAACCTTCATTGATTTTGAATTTTTGATGATGCATGGAGCATTTTTTTTCACAGGCTACTCAAAGATCAGGAAGGCCTATCAAATCAATATGTAGCAGGCTTAAGGCAAAAGAAGGTCGAATTAGAGGTAACTTGATGGGGAAGAGAGTTGATTTTTCTGCACGAACAGTAATTACGCCTGATCCTACCATCAACATCGATCAATTGGGGGTTCCATGGAGTATTGCTTTGAATCTTACTTATCCTGAGACTGTGACTCCATATAACATTGAAAGGTTGTAATTTGGATATGCTTTTCCTGTTACTTGTCTTCTAAATTTTCTATTATTTTTAACAAACAATATTTGACATTAAAAAAACAGGTTGAAGGAACTTGTCGAGTATGGACCCCATCCTCCACCTGGAAAAACTGGTGCCAAGTATATCATTCGTGATGATGGGCAAAGACTTGATCTCAGATATTTAAAGAAAAGTAGCGATCACCATTTGGAGCTTGGATACAAGGCATTGTTTTTCGATAATGAGAATTTTTTAACTTTTGGGTTTTCTCTTGATGCTTTCTAATAGTTCTCATGTTGTGGATTTAGGTGGAGCGTCATTTGAATGATGGAGACTTTGTTCTATTCAATCGTCAGCCAAGTCTTCATAAAATGTCTATCATGGGGCATAGAATCAAAATCATGCCTTATTCTACCTTCCGTCTTAACTTGTCAGTTACTTCACCATATAATGCTGATTTTGATGGGGATGAAATGAATATGCATGTTCCTCAGTCCTTTGAAACCAGAGCAGAGGTGTTGGAGCTGATGATGGTGCCTAGATGCATTGTATCACCTCAATCAAACAGGCCCGTAATGGGAATTGTCCAAGATACTCTTTTGGGATGCAGAAAAATCACTAAGCGAGATACCTTCATCACAAAGGTTATATTTACTTCAGTGTCATGGTTTGTGTACAAGCTGTTTAAAAGTCTGATTGAAGCTATTTTTCTTTTCAGGATGTTTTTATGAACATCTTGATGTGGTGGGAAGATTTTGATGGGAAAGTTCCTGCTCCCGCAATATTAAAGCCGGAACCGTTGTGGACTGGGAAACAAGTTTTCAATCTCATCATTCCAAAACAAATAAATCTAATTAGATATTCAAGCTGGCACAATGAGAGTGAAAGGGGAACCATAACCCCAGGGGATACCGTGGTCAGAATTGAAAAAGGAGAACTTCTTACTGGAACTCTTTGCAAAAAGACACTTGGAACATCCACCGGAAGTCTAATTCATGTCATTTGGTATGCAGCCCGAGCATATAACCATTATACAAAGATATCTACTTGAAATTACAGGCTAAATTAGATTATTATTGTAAATTTACGTTTATAACATCTTCTAAAAGAGGAGTTGTTTTTTATTGATCCAAACTTTAACTCCCAAGTGATGTTGATAAATAATTTTATTATGTCTGGAGTACTTATAACAGTAGTTGTGCACCTTGTGTGGCTCTGGTAACTGTTACGGTCAGTTCCTTCCTCATTTGTTCTCCCCACTGAATGTCTGCTTGGTTACAGGGAAGAAGTTGGCCCTGATGCAGCTCGTAAATTTCTAGGTCATACTCAGTGGCTTGTAAACTACTGGCTTTTGCAGAATGCATTTAGCATTGGAATTGGTGATACAATTGCTGATGCATCGACTATGGAGACTATCAATCAGACTATTTCGCAAGCTAAGGAGAAAGTGAAACAACTCATCAGGGATGCTCAAGAAAAGAAGTTGGAAGCTGAACCTGGTCGGACAATGATGGAGTCATTTGAAAATAGAGTTAACCAGGTGCTTACATTAGGTTGCTTGTCACATTGCCATATTGATTTTGGCTTTTGGTTGAATCTGATTTGATTTTTTATTTGATAATTTTAGACACTGAATAGAGCTCGTGATGATGCTGGAAATAGTGCTCAAAAAAGTTTAGATGAGAGCAACAATCTGAAAGCAATGGTTACAGCCGGCTCCAAAGGAAGTTTTATAAACATATCTCAAATGACGGCTTGTGTGGGCCAACAGAATGTTGAGGGTAAGCGAATTCCATATGGGTTTATAGATCGGACATTACCCCACTTTACGAAAGATGATTATGGGCCTGAAAGTCGTGGTTTTGTGGAGAACTCGTATCTCCGTGGACTGACCCCTCAAGAGTTCTTTTTCCATGCCATGGGTGGTAGGGAAGGTCTTATTGATACTGCAGTGAAGACCTCTGAAACTGGATACATTCAGAGGCGACTTGTGAAGGCTATGGAGGATATCATGGTTAAATATGATGGGACAGTTAGGAACTCTTTGGGAGACGTTATACAATTTCTATATGGAGAAGATGGAATGGATGCAGTTTGGATAGAAACACAGAAGTTGGATTCCCTAAAAATGAAAAAATCAGAATTTGATAGGGTTTTTAGGTACGAGTTTGATGATGAAAACTGGAAGCCTAGTTACATGCTTGAAGAGCCTGTAGAAGACTTGAAAACCATTAGAGAGTTTCGTAATGTGTTTGAGGCTGAAGTTCAAAAGCTTGAAGCTGACAGATTTCAACTTGCAACTGAGATAGCCACCACTGGTGACAGTTCTCTGCCACTACCTGTTAATCTCAAGAGGCTTATCTGGAATGCTCAAAAGACCTTTAAGGTTGACTTCCGAAGGCCTTCTGATATGCATCCGATGGAAATTGTGGAAGCTATTGATAAGCTCCAGGAGAGACTTAAGGTTGTTCCTGGTGAAGATCTCTTGAGCCAAGAAGCTCAGAAGAATGCTACTCTTCTGTTCAATATTCTGCTTCGCAGCACTTTTGCCAGTAAAAGGGTCCTGGAGGAATACAGGCTTTCTCGTGAGGCATTTGAGTGGGTTGTGGGAGAAATAGAATCAAGGTTCCTGCAGTCACTTGTAGCCTCCGGGGAGATGATTGGTTGTGTAGCTGCGCAGTCAATTGGTGAGCCTGCCACCCAGATGACTCTCAACACCTTCCACTATGCTGGTGTCAGTGCTAAGAATGTTACACTTGGTGTCCCAAGGTTAAGGGAAATCATTAATGTGGCAAAGAGAATCAAAACACCTTCTCTGTCTGTGTACTTGAAACCTGAGGTTGGTAAGACTAAAGAGAGGGCCAAGAGTGTGCAGTGTGCTTTAGAATATACCACTCTTAGGAGTGTGACTCAGGCTACAGAGGTGTGGTATGATCCGGACCCAATGAGTACAATAATTGAAGAGGATGTTGATTTCGTGAAGTCTTACTATGAAATGCCTGATGAAGAAGTTGCTCTTGAAAAAATCTCACCTTGGTTGCTTCGCATAGAACTGAATCGTGAAATGATGGTTGATAAGAAGTTGAGTATGGCCGACATTGCCGAGAAGATTAACCTTGAGTTTGATGATGACTTGACGTGCATATTTAATGATGACAATGCTGAAAAACTCATACTTCGTATCCGAATTATGAATGATGAAGCCCCCAAGGGAGACAGTCAGGATGAATCTGCTGAAGATGATGTTTTCTTAAAGAAAATAGAAAGCAACATGCTGACTGAAATGACCTTGCGAGGTATCGCGGACATCAACAAAGTTTTTATAAAAAATACTAAAGTTCAGAAGTTTGATGAGAATGAAGGTTTTAAGCCTCATGAAGAATGGATGCTTGATACTGAAGGTGTCAACCTTTTAGCTGTAATGTGTCATGAAGATGTTGATGCAACCAGGACCACAAGCAATCACTTGATTGAAGTTATTGAAGTTCTTGGTATCGAGGCAGTTCGTCGTGCTCTGCTGGATGAATTGCGTGTTGTCATTTCTTTTGATGGTTCTTATGTCAATTACAGGCATCTGGCTATTCTTTGTGATACCATGACTTATCGAGGTCATTTGATGGCAATTACGCGTCATGGTATTAACCGGAATGATACTGGGCCAATGATGAGATGTTCATTTGAAGAGACGGTTGATATTCTTCTTGATGCTGCAGTATATGCTGAGACTGATCACTTGAGGGGTGTCACTGAAAATATCATGTTAGGTCAGCTTGCCCCCATTGGCACTGGAGAATGTGCCCTTTATCTGAATGATGAGATGCTGAAGAATGCTATTGAGCTCCAGCTACCTAGTTATATGGATGGTCTTGATTTTGGCATGACACCTGCTCGTTCACCAATTTCTGGAACTCCTTATCATGAAGGCTTGATGTCTCCAAGTTATTTGTTGAGCCCAAATCTACGGCTGTCACCTACTACCGATGCTCAGTTTTCTCCTTATGTTGGTGGAATGGCATTTTCTCCTACTTCATCTCCAGGCTATAGCCCGTCATCGCCAGGTTATAGTCCATCATCACCAGGTTACAGCCCCACATCACCTGGGTACAGCCCCACATCACCCGGGTACAGCCCCACATCACCAACATACAGCCCTAGTTCTCCTGGGTATAGTCCGACTAGCCCAGCTTACTCACCTACTAGTCCTTCATACTCCCCCACATCCCCAAGCTACTCTCCCACATCCCCAAGCTACTCACCCACATCCCCAAGCTATTCCCCCACATCCCCAAGCTACTCTCCCACATCCCCTGCTTACAGCCCCACCTCGCCAGCATACAGCCCAACTTCCCCTGCTTATAGTCCCACTTCTCCATCATATAGCCCAACATCACCTTCATACAGTCCAACTTCACCTTCCTACAGCCCCACCTCTCCCTCTTACAGCCCTACCTCTCCTGCATACAGCCCAACCTCTCCTGGATATAGCCCAACCTCACCTAGCTATAGCCCAACTTCACCTAGCTATAGCCCTACTTCTCCTAGCTATAGCCCTACTTCCCCAAGTTACAACCCACAGTCAGCGAAGTATAGTCCTTCACTGGCATATTCACCAAGCAGCCCAAGATTGTCTCCATCAAGTCCATATAGTCCCACATCTCCCAACTACAGGTGAGTCATTCTGTGGCTTTTTTTAATATATTTTTGCTACTGAATGTGATAAATGGAATGTGTAAAGGCTGTAATGATAAGCAAAAAACTCAATTTCATTCCGTTGAATTTTCAATCAACTACTTGGGTTTGAGGAGGAACCTTAACCACCTTTTACATTAGGAGTATTCTCCTGGATATTTCAAACGGTTCAACGATTAGCTTGTTGGTTAGCTAAATATAGTCCATTGTCTAGTGTTTTTGTTTATCAACTGAGCATTTATTTTGTGATAATTCTTTACACCAATTATGTCTGACTTGTTATTTTCCAGTCCAACGTCTCCATCGTATTCACCAACATCTCCATCATATTCTCCATCAAGCCCCACATATAGTCCAAGCAGGTAAGTGAACTTCATTAATTATCTTGCCAATCCTTTGAGCAGTTCATCTCATCTGTGTCAAGAACACCATTTGGATAGTAGATTTTCTCTCTTATATGTTGTTAAATTTCAGGAAGTTATATTTTTGTATGTGACTCATTTTTTTATTTTATTTTGAATTTCTGAAGCCCATATAATTCTGGTGTAAGCCCAAACTATAGCCCCAGCTCGCCACAGTTTAGGTATGCATAGATATAGATTATTCTTTTACTGCTAAATTTTACAAAGGCACATATCTGAGCATGATCTGTTTTTCTTATTTTCTTGTTTGATCATTTGCAGTCCTAGTACAGGATACTCGCCAAGTCAACCTGGTTACTCACCATCATCAACCAGCCAATACACTCCACAGACCAGTGACAAGGATGATAGGGGCACTAACTGAGGTATTAACAGTTTTACTGAAGCAACGATATGAATGTTAAGATCTTTATCTTACTGGAGGAGCATTTAACAGTATTAATGGTTCAGATATTCTTCACTAGAAGTTGATTATTAAAACCTCTTGATTCTCTATCTTCCTCTCAAATTGCTTTAAATTTGTGAAAAGGATCTATTTGGCTAAAACATGTTTAGGAAGATTTGCAAGTGATATCCATTAACTGGAAGGGTGAAAAAAGTGTTTCTTTAATTTCAAAATAAATATTAGAATATTAGATTCTGGAAGTGGTTACAAACTTGCAGTGATCAGATCTGGGGGAAAACTAAATGAAAATTGGTTTCTAGCATACTAATTGGAGGAGAAAAAAGATGATTTAGATTCTGGAGTTCACAAACTTCATGATCTGGTTGTAAATGAGTGATATGCATTTGGCGATTTTCCCCTCCTCCCTCCCTTTTTGGCCTTGAAAATATGTTACTCAACCGTGCTGTGCTGATGGCTTGTGATGCCTATTTTTAATTTTTCTAGGAAAATATCTTAGACTGGTGTGAATGTTCAGGACAACTTGAGGCAACACCGGAGTCGATGCTGGGATGGGACATTGAGATGTTCGGATGTCTACTAGTTTGCATTGTATCAATTGCCTATATTATTGAACTCCCTGTTGACAATAACTCCAGAGCAGTTTGCAGACTCTGATTTCAAGTTCTGCTTCCGCAGTTGAACTCTTTTATGAGTCTGGCTTTGTGATTGAGTCATCTTGTTACAATACTTGTGCATGTAAAGTCTTGAGGATGATCGTTGTAAAATATTTCCATGTAACAATTTTATTAAGCGGACGTTCAACAAAACGTATCCGGACGCAATTACAAATTTAATGGTAATACTGGTTTTGCTCATCGTCAATATTACTTGTCTTGAATGTTACCCTTCTCTAAATCAGACCGTGCTTATTTTCGACAATTTCAAAGGAATTTTGATTTGTCTGTGGCTGGGAGCAAATATAAGTTGAATAGCCTCACTTTGCTCTGCCCCTCTATTCATTAATCTTTTTATCCCAACATTGCAATTTAGCATCACAATTTCAACATAATCATGATTTAAAACTTTGTTTATATCAAATATATTCATGTACTCTTCTCATATAAAAATGAAGACAAAAATAAATAAATAAAGGGGGTGAAAATTTAATACCGATGTAATTGGCTTCACCCCATCGGGATTTTTATTAATTTAGAAATTACCAATCTCACTTATACTTGGCTCTTCTAAATGGGTGATAATTGAAATTAGTCTGACTTCCATAAAGAGAGCAAGTATAACTTTTGAAGAAAAAAAAAAAAACAATTAAGTCAAATAGTGGATGGAATTTTCCTCAAATTAATTATGCTCAAAACGTTACGTCTAAACAAGTGGATCGTTGCAATGGCACAACAAGGCGTCTGTCTATGAAACCATGACCAAATCCAAGCTCATACCTTTTATATTGTGCCGGCAATTCGTGCATCTTTACAAAACACCCCCTCTCCTCTGCGATTAATGTCAACCATAATTTTTCTTTTAACTGCCCCCCTATTTTTTTTCATTTGATTTTGATATACTGTTAATACAAAATTGTTTAACACGGTTATTTAATAATGTATTCTCATATAATTTAATGAATTTAATTATATATTAATATTAACGTACGTATGAGTGGTTAGGAACTTGGATCACTCAAGTAAGTGATAATGATTTTGATCTCTGACTCTTACATATATAAAAAAAAATGTGGTTAGGAGTCGATTAGTTTTGTAATATAGAGATATATATATATATATATATATATATATATATATATATATATGATGACATATCATTACACCACAAATATCAAAAATGGTTTTTTTTTTCCTTATCAGGTTATTTTCATTCATGAACCATCCCTTTCACTTGCCTCCTATGGCCGTCTATATAGTATGTACCATACCTGATATGCTATCTATCACTGCCCTTCACACAGTTCATGCTATTGAGGTTCTCAAGGCTCATCAGAGCACTGAAAATCTAGTCCAGTTCTCAAAATGGAGAAACTGTCTCAAATTAAAAGCAAGTTCTTAAAGTTCCTGCCAAAAAAACTCGTAGCTTCAGTGGCCTTTCAGAACCCAACCGTGAGTCCTTGTCGATCACCTACACGCATGGTTTCAATAATTCCCAAGGAAGCTCGAAGAAAGCACAAAGGTAGTGGAAGCTTCAGTGCCAAAGAGCCTACCTCGCCTAAGGTTACATGCACTGGTCAAGTTCAGTGCAAGAAGAAGAAGAAGGCCCAGAAACATAAAAGGGTTCAGGAACCTCCAATGAACAAAAGTGACTCAGTTTCATGCAATGAAAAGAAGGAGAAGATTCTGCATTGGATATCCAAGGGAAATAATTGTGAGGGGCCAAAACAAAGTGGGAAAGCTTTTGTTTTGGAAGAGAAGGCATCAGACACAGTACTGACAGCTCCATCGTTGGGTATGACGAAGAAATTTGCTAGTGGCAGAGGGTCATTGTGTGATTTTGATGTTACACTTGCAGAAAGGTGAATGCATATATTCATAGTACCATCTAAAGGAATATGAGTTTCCAATCGTATATATATTTTTATATTGCAGATCGCGGTCTGTAAAAACTATGTAGGCTTGATTTAGAGTTTCATTTTGATTTTCGTGTGGTCCATTAGTATAGATTACAGATTGGAGATGAGTAGGTAATGGTTTACCTTCTCTATACTTGATGATCTCAGACGAGGACAAAATAATTTGTTGGTAAATTTCGGTGCAAAAGATGTTATTTTCTACTAGTTAATTCACTGAGACTTGACTACTTTCCTTTTATTGGCATCTCAGAAGAAAAGTGAAGTTTTGGATTTTTATAGGCCTTTGGTGTGGAGAATCTGTTTTTCGCATCTTTGAATTGCTGTTTTTCAGATGTAAAGTAAGTATAATGATATTTACGATTACAAATTCAATCCAGGTGATAAGTGCCTTTAACCTCTCCACACACCACCCGTGCCATCACTATAAGGGTGGTTTTGAAGTACTTTTGGCTTGAAATCATTCATTTACTTTATTTTCTCCCATTTTATCATAAATAATTTAAGGATTTAACTGGGACTAGTATATAAGAATACCAGGTTGTTTTGCAATACACCTAGTCAAGTCTTCCGCTCACACTAGCTGTGACTTGGGTTCGATTCCTAGATATCCCCTGTTGATAGGCAATATGTAAATTCCACTATAAATCCTCGTTGAGATTGATGGTATTCCCTGACCTTGTAAGGGGGCGTGCCTTCCCCCAAAACTAAACTTTTTTCCATCAATTTTTTTTTTGGATAAATATATATTATTTTCGTTACAAAATTCTTTCATCATTCACTCAATGAGCGTGACTCGGTTGGTTGGTTATGCAGGCAAGTTGCGCAGATTGAGGTTGTGAGAGAGGAGCTCAGTTCGAATCCCGCATAAAACATCCTTGTGGAGAGACGAAAGATCTTAACTGTGACTAAATAGTAATCACTCAAGTGGAGAATAATCTTATAATGGGTCCAAAGGATCTGAGCCTGTGAGATATTCCATAAATCCATCGAGGAATCAAATGCCCTAATTATAACGGATTCCAAAAAAAAAAAATCTTTTGTCACTTTCCTTTTCATTTTGGATAATAAAAACAAGAAGCATGCAGATAACATTGCCCCTTTGTTTATTTTTGAACAAAATTGGGATATCAGAGTGTCCTTTTATTTTTATTCTATATATTTTTAAAATACGTGTATTTAAAAAGGATAAAAAGTAAGTAATAGAAGAAGATAACATTCTCAAATACAGTGTTTAAAATTTAATTGTTCAAATAATAAAGCTCTTAGCATAAAGAAAGCCATAGTCCGTTGTATGAGTGTTCATCGACCGATCCAAACGATTCAAATCGTAAAAACCGAAAACCGAACAAATCGAAGATCAAAAAAAAGTTTTAATCGAAAAAAAACGTTTTTTTTAATGGGTTGGATCGGATTTTGGATCCCCTGGTAAAATCCAATCCAAATCGATCTTTTATATATGTATACTATTATTTTTAAAATTATAGTATTACTCACACTTGAGCATTGTTTTTCAAACTTTTATGTCCCTCATTCTCTTTAATACTTTTGTTGGAATTACATATATGAGACTATTTAGAATAAATATTAATGTCTATAAGTTATATTTTGCTAAAAGTTTTGATGCATAACATATATATATTTGATTGAGTAAACATGAAAAATAGGAAATCAATTAAGTAAATTTGAAAAATAATTAGCTATAAAGGTTCTATTTTAATATAAAGAGATGTTAAAATAAATATTGGGGTCATGCTAACGAGTGTCCTTAGGACACTCTTTAAAGAATGACAAAATGTAAGTTTTCATTGGGAAACTAAGTATTTCACTTCTTCAAACATTAAATACACCAATTCCTAATACAAACTTTCTTTTCTTGATTCCTTAACGAGTGCCCTTAGCATTTCCCTAAGTATTGAGCACCCTAAACTAGCTTACTTAAATGAAGATTATCTTTTGTCCACCATTAAATAAGTAAAAAACACACTTGACATAAGAAAAAAAATAAAGTATGACAAAAACCGAATTATCCAATCCAATCCAAATCACACATCGTTTTCATCATTGGATCGGATGACTTTTTAGCTCAAAATTGATCCGATCCGAGCCAATCCAATCCGCAAACACCCATACTCCCCAAGGTTCTAAATTCTAATTTGACCCATGAGATTCTATGCCCTACATACCAGAATGGAAATCTCCGGTTGCGTTCTGCCAACCCTAAAAGGAAAAAAAACCCTTATCGTTCTTGTTTTTTTTGGTGAATTCTTCGGTACCCCTATAAAATTGTGGTAATATTTACCCCACATATATGGTCCAATTATGTTTTACCAACTAATATCATCTCACTTAAAATTTTATGGCTCATCGCTATATTAATCACTTTTTTAGATGGCATATTTGTAAAAACAAAACAAATTATTTTCCCATTTCCCTTTTTATGTCCCTAATCCTTCGTCCCTACGAAAGTCCTAAATAAATGAATAGATTGAACTAGCGTGATGAATGATGAGTCAGGTCAGCCCAAACTTAATGGGTCATTGGCCCAATTGTACTCTCCAGATTTAACGGGTGACCCAAATAATTACAAAAGAACAGAATTATGAACCCTAATTTGGAGCATCGCATGGGCATTGCCGCATAGGGTAAAGAGAAGAACAAACTCGAGTTGGGGATAGACGTTAACTTTCGACCACGAAGAGTGAGGTGTGATCTTATGAATGTTTGCATTTTTGTATTTGAATTTCATTTTTGTCGATTCCATATTTTGTTTTTGGCTCTAACACAATCCTTAAAACCAGATATCTAATTTATGTAAGAAACTATAAATTTAGGGCTTCGAGTTCAAAATCATTGATGCACAAGCTTTTTATCGTAGTATAAATTTTATTTTTGTTAGAAATTTGTTTATTTTATTTGTTAGTTTTAATTCCTTAAGTGAAATATTGTAGTTACATAATGATGAAGATTAAGAAGAAGCAAAAGTCCCTTGCAGAAGGGGATGCTGGTGAAGACATGGATTGTGCGATCCATGAGCATACCCTCTTCTTTGACAAGTTGATTGAGCTCATCCCTGCCAAGTTTTATTTGCCAAGTGATGATGAGGAGAAGCCATGGTTTCAAGGTCTCAGCAAGGCTGCAAAAGCCGAGTTAAAGAAAGAAACTAAGAAAAACATTAAGAAGTCTCGTAGAGACCGTTTGGACCCTGATAAATCCACTGCTACCACACTTGATTTGCTAAAGCAAAGCTTGGTAAAAGAAAAAGGAAATGTCAGTGATGAAGAGCAGGGTGTGGTTAAGCCTTTAATGTCTAGCCTGGAAGGAGATGACCGCTCTGTGACGTATGAAGAACTTCGGCAAAGGCTTCATCGCAAGCTTGAAGAGTTCCGTGCAGGTCGTATATGTGGAAATCCGGAGAGAGCTAAGAGAAAGGATGATAGAAATGAAAAGGGAGGATTTCAGGACAAGAAACGCAAGAGGAATAGTGGAAAGGAGGAAAGTAAATCTGCACCTGATGAGTTGGCAGAGAAAGTGAAGAAGGATGCCGATGAGGCTTCCAAAGAGCTTGTGTTTGGCCATGTCAAACTTGCGAATGAGGAAATGCTAGGGAGGAAGAGGAGGAAAGTTTCAAAGCATAAGGAACTTGAAAGGGCAAAGAAATTGGATGAAGAAAAGAAGAAAGATCCTGAAAAGGCTGATGCTTTTGCTAAAAAGCAATCATGGAAAGTAGCAATAAATAGAGCTTCAGGGATTAAGGTCCATGATAATCCCAAACTGTTACAGAAAAGCATACAGAAGGAGAAGAAGAAGCAACAAAAAAATGCTGAGAAATGGAAGGACAGAATTCAAACACGGGACCAATTGAAGGCTGAGAAGCAGCAAAGAAGGTCAGAAAATTTAGCTGAGAGGAGTCATCAGAAGAAAATGCGTAAAATTGCAAAGAGAGAGAAAAAGCTTTTGCGGCCTGGCTTTGAAGGTCGCAAGGAAGGTTTTATTAATGATGGTTCCGGCTAGCATGGTTTCAAAGTTCATTTTTTTTTTGTCTTTTCATGTTGTTACTATCTTGCCTTCATTGAATCAGATCGTGACAATTTGGGGAGAGGGGGCTATCAATTTCTCTCTGGTTTAGTAGATTTCTTGAAATCAACAATTTTTATTTACTATTATTAAGCATATGGCATATTTTAATAATTCAGCAGTGTGATTATTTCTGATTATCACTGGATTCACAAGCATTTTGTTGTGTGATGGCTATCCCAGCTTGTTGCAGTTATTTCATTGATAATGGTTATTGTAATTCAGATCTTTCCTGAGCTGGTTGTGAATTTGCTAATGTGGTCAATTGTTGCTTCTTCTCCAAATATTCCTGTATGTTATACACTTATACCCCACCTTTGAAATCCATAGTTCTCAGACTCTAAAGTATAGCTAGCAAGTTTGCAGTAAAAAAAAAAAAGTATAGCTAGCAGGATTTCAGCTAGTGTCTAGTATGAATACCACAATCAAGGTCAAACTGGTTCTACTCCTTTTGCTTTGATATATGGAAACTTTGATGTTATCGTGTGTTATCTTTGATTTTCCCTTTCAATAATCCTCTATTTCTTCTTTCGCTTTTTCCACGGTATAAGCAATTTTTATTTTGGCCAAGGCATTCGTTATGCTTTGCTTTGTATGTAGCTCTTTACCACAATGACGTTACCAGTATCATATCATAATTGGTTTTGCAACAACTATATTGAGTCTAGATATGGATTTTGTTCTCTGTAAAGTTCAAGACTATTCTGAAAAGTGAAGACATTGTGTAGTTCACCTTATCGTCACAAGGGTTTCATGTGCTGATTCAATGGCATTTCATTGATTTCTTAGACTTTTAACTCTTTCATCATTTTGTGTTTAGATTATTGATTGTCGCAGCACATGATGTCCAGTTGAGCATTTTGTCGGATACAATTCCTCCTGAGTTTGTCTTTGAAGTAGTAAGCAAACAAGGATATATTTATCATTGGTTTGATTAAATCCAATGACCTCTGATCATGGCTTTATTTGAGGAATTAACAAAAGTGATGACCTTTGATCATGCGTCAGTGGTTTCCATGAACCTGTTTGTTGCTCTTCTTTGCACTTGCATCATTGTGGGGCACTTGCTTGAGGAGAACCGATGGATTAGCGAATCCATCACTGCCCTTCTCATTGTGACTTCAATTTAATTTGTTTCTTTTCTTCCTAACTATATATGAGTGAGTTTACATGCATGAGGCATGAAGATGAATTTGAAAGTAGAATGAATGAATGAATGGTTGTGTTGTGGTGGCATGCAGGTTCTTTGTACAGGGGTATTTATATTGTTTACAACTGGAGGAAAAAGCTCCCATTTATTAGTTTTCAGTCAGGATCTTTTCTTTATTTACCTTCTTCCATCCATCATTTTCAATGCTGGGTGAGTCACTTTCAGTTCATTTCAGCGCTCTCACTCACTTCACCAGCATTTCTTACTTCTTAATTAATAACATAGCCACTACTTTACTTACTATTATTTTACTCTCTCAAAATATTGTTGACTCTGCACTGTTATATTATATGTCATATAGTTACATGTAGTTAATCAACAAACTTTAGTAAGAGTGATGTTTTCAAAATCAAGCTCAACTTTACCGGTTATCAGAATATCTGCTACGATCTTGTTTCAAAGCCCAGAAAATTGAGCAGAAACACAGTAATTTCATTATTAAGTTGCATTATCATTCATTGGGAACAACATTTCGAACTATTTACGGAAACCAATAGCTATATGCACTAAGTTGATACTTCAATCCGAATAGATTTAACAAATGCATGTTTCTGACTTCAATTGTTCTGTTACTCTTTATCTGCTACAAGTTTCAGGTCAAGAAGAAACAATATTTCTGCAATTTTATGACTATCATGCTCTTTGGTGTAGTTGGTACTTTGATTTCATTCTGTATCATATCACTAGGTATTTCAAGTATCTTCAACCCTCTAATTTCAACTGAAAATCTGCGTGAAGAAAATCACACATTTCAATACTTTCCTTGTGTTATGAATGTAGGCTGAGAGCTGCTGGTAAAGCTAATGCAGTTGGTGTCAAGAAATCCCGTCTATGTGATAAAGTTGGGAGGAGAATTCCAGTTCCAATACTGAGCTGCAAGCAAATATTGATGTATGTCAGATGAGGCACCTCATTGATTTAAGCAGATACTTCTAATTGCTTTGTGATTGTTGTGATGAAATAATTAATTTATAAATTTAGAAGCACATATCAACTTACTATATATAATTTTATTCATTTTTCACTTGGCTAGCTTTTTTGTTGAATTTTATAATTAAAATTATAACAGTTGTCATGTTTGATCTGCAATCAATTTTATAAAAATGCTTGCTCTCCATTTTTTGTGAATAGTTTCACTAACTTGATTGAATGAGTTTTTCTCCTCTTTTTTCATGCCATGAGTTATTAATTTACTTAATTGGTCATTATTTTCACGTATTTAGAAGAGCTCTCATGTTCATTTTGGGTGGAAATTTTCTCTTAGTGAAAACCATTTGTTTTTAAAAAAAATTATTATATTGATAAAAATCGTGGTGGAAAACTTTCATATTCAGTTGCATCTATCTGCCTCAACTACATTTTAGAAACATCTATTGCCAATTTGCTTTTGATCTTCAGTTAATCCCATCCCTTTGCATCTCTTTCTACTTTTGCTTCTTTGTTATATTTCACTCTTTGGCTAAGCATAATTTTCTTTTACACAAATGAGTTTTAGGCTTCGTTGTCCCTGTGAGAAACCCAGTAACGGGCTGAAGGCTGGCTCGTTATAAATGTCACTTTAGTTCGGTTTAAATAATTTAGTAATTGTATGCCTCCTGAGTTTTAATAATGGTAAGCTGCAGGTTAGAAGGTCTAAAATGTTTTGTTTTCTTTTTTATGGGTAATTCAAAGTTTAGGGGTAAGGGATGTTGCTCCATTTCACGGTGAGGTATCAGGACTGACAGTGGTTCTTATAATGAACTACCAATGAAAGAATTTTATTTTGGTTGTGGCTTACATGATCTGTACTTGGTATTTATGTTCCCATTTAACTATCAAAAAACGAGTTTTGGCAACTTTCATAAACCCCCAGTTGGTTTGTATTATAGCTTGCCATTATTTGTCAGTTGTCACTAATATGGTTTAACTCTCATTACAGAGACGGCGTCTGAGAACACATGCAAATGCTAAGAGCAAGAGTGAGAAGTTTCCTCCTCCCCACCAAGATGGAACTCTAGGCTATCCTTTGGGTTCTTCACATCATATGGATCCAGTTTAAGATCC
This sequence comes from Sophora flavescens, assembly GCA_030762895.1. Taxonomy (NCBI): domain Eukaryota; kingdom Viridiplantae; phylum Streptophyta; class Magnoliopsida; order Fabales; family Fabaceae; genus Sophora; species Sophora flavescens. The sequence goes on from CM061064.1 coordinate 37,668,880, forward strand.
TCCTGATGTTCCATTTAGTTCCACAAACTTGTCATATATCCTAAAGCAAATATCCAAACCGGGTCAGGTCCATTGGTGGAACCCGGTGTGGGTGCACCAAGGAGAAAGAAGAACATGGCAGGTGATGGGCATATACAATCAAAGTCATCAAAGAAGGACTCACAAATATAGAATGTGTCAGGAGTCACAAGAGTCTTGTATTATAATAACACCACTAATCATTTTTTACAAGCATTCATGAAGCTGTGAAATGCTGCTGATTAATGTCTCCCATTTAGTTGGTAAACGCCAATGGCATCAGAGTGGTAAAGCATATTGTATTTCCTGCTCCCATTTCTTTCTCAATGATCATGAGTTTATTCTCTATCTTGTATATTTTAAACTTTTTCTCTTTCTTGAGTTACAAAGTTTAATTATGTTTTATCAATATCTAATAAGGTAGTTTTGGGGACATGATCGTGATTTATATTTTTTCCCATTTTTGTTACTGATAGCATTCACTCATAATTTTTTTACCCCTTAAACCAATGTTCTGCAGAAGCCTGTGAATTGTGCAGAACTTAGAACTGACACATCAGCTTTTTGGTTTATGCGGAATTGCTCCCTCTTCTTTCATCTTTGATATAGGATGCGTTTGGGTAAACAACTTAATTAAGAGCTTATGATATAAGACTTTATTGTATAAGAGTTTATGTCATAAGCGCTAGAAAGAAAGGGGCATGAGAGGATTCGAATAGTGAAAAACACGGAGAGGGTGTTTAGTGCATAAGCTCTTATGATAATTTCATAAGCTTCTCTCAGTGACTTATGAAAATAAGTCAAAAACTCCTTATGGGACTGACATAAGTTATTTTTATAAGCTCTGTCAAACACACTTCATAAGAACTTATGTCATCAGATAAGTCAAAAGGAATTTAAATAAGCTCTTCCAAACTTCACCATATTTCTCCCTCCTTCTCATTACGTTTTATATTAGATAATGGATATTGCAAACACTGTATATCGATGTGGTTTATAATTATTCAAAGCCTTACCAAATCCAAATTTATGATTGCTTATATACATTCTTTTTAATGAATTATACTTTATAAAATAAAAAATGAAATAATAATGAGTTAGTAAACAATTTAAATTGCCCACTTAAAGTGCTAATGACATTATTCTTATAATCTCAATATATAACCGTGAAAATGAATTTTACGAGGAGTCTGTGGAGAAGAATTCAGTATACTTGTTCATATATACATAATAATTTTTATTTTTATTTTACAAGAATAAATAATAATATGTTGGTAGCAGGAGAAATGAGAGAAGTGGCATTCACTAATGTATTACTCAATAAAATATTTAATCATCAGACTCAATAAAGTGTTTAATTTTAAATTTAATTAAATAACATATAGAGAGTTATGATTAAATTAAGGATAAATATATTTTTATTTACTCACTTTATATACTAACTAACTTTAAATGAGACTTTTCCCCCTAATTCTATGAGGAACATAAATTTGTCTTATATTGTCCTTGTGCGAAATTTTGGTGCTTAGTCGTTTGCTCAGCTAATTTACACAGTTGACAATGATCTTCATTTTGTGTTCAGGCGATTATGCTGAGAAGGGGACTCTTTCTCAGCTATGGGTTTCTAGACTACTAAAGAAAGTGTCTAGTGTAGAAGGTGAAATAGGAAGCTAGCTAAAGTTGCATGAAAGCAATAAAAAAAAGTGATAAAGGAAAATGATAAAGAAAAGTAAAGGAAAGGAAAGAGCAAAAACAATTTGAATAAATTGTGTATTTGTTTGGGTCTTATCAAAAACAATTTGTACAATTGGTATTTATAGACTTAAACTACCCGGTTAACCTACACAACCACTATCTACCACGTTTTTAGCCCAATAACCCACATTTTACATCATTAAAAAAAAAAATCATGGCTAACAATAATAATGTAAGTGACTGCTTTGTTAGCTAAGGTATAGACCAAAACTTCGTTCCTGGGCTAACTGACTAAAACTTCATCAGTTGACCACGTCCTCCACAACCCTATTTCTAAGGGAATAAGACCTCAACGATGCTCCTTGACCTAGTCAACTCAAGAAATACCTTGGTTCCAGCTGATCAGCTACATTATGGGGCCAAAACCACTACCTCAGCTCACTGTCATTCAGCTGACCATGTTCTCCACCTCCCTATTTTTAAGGGAATAGGTCCTCAATCACGTCATTGGCCTAGTCAACTAATATAATTCACATATTTGCTTAATCAGCTAAGTTATGGGCCAAACGGACTAGCTGGCCATCAGCTGACCATGTTTTCCATATCCCTATTTTTAACGGAGTGGGTGTTCATGCATGTTTTTGACATGGTCAACTCATAAACTGTCTTTGATTACAGCTGATTAGCCTCTATCTTCATTTTCTCTCTCCAAAACCACCTCCAACTTCATCCCAAAAATCTAGGAAAGTGGTTACTTTTGACTTCTTCCTTATCTGAATATTATTAAAGCCTTGGACTCATTTAATCAACATCCACACGAGCCCATTAAGACTCAATAACAACCTCCAAGCCCATCTAGACTTAGCAGTCACGTTCAACTGATTCTGCATCAGCTAATTCCACACCAGCTAATTTGGCATCAGCTGATTCTACGTCAGCTAAACCTAACTAAGTTACTGGTTATCAGCAGATTCTGCATCACGTTCAGTTGATTCTGCATCAGCTAATTCCGCATTAGCTAATTCTACATCAACTGATTCTGCATCAGCTAAATTTCTTCAACTAAACCTGACTTAGCTACTTATCTCAGCTCAGCAGCTGCTTTCAGCTTATCCTAATTCAGCCGGTCTTGGTTCAGCTAACCTTCTTAACTAACTAAATAAATAAGTTAATTGCCGCAATCATCTATCAACTAAATTATTTTTTGGTGATAACATATATATATTTTTTATTCTCAATTTGGCTTAGATATTTTTTGGGGCAGTGTTATAATTTTAGAATTCTTACTTAACGTCAATTGAGCTTGAGAAAAGTTATCATGTTTTGAGATTTTGTTCTTATTTTTTAAAAATAAAATAAAAGTCACTTTATTATATTTAAAAATGGATTTAGATTCTTTTCCTTTTTTTTTCTCTCTCATGCTTTCTCTAGTGTTATGAGAGATAAAAACATAAAAGTATATTTTTTTTTTTGTATTTTTTATCTCATAACACAAAAAGAAATGACAAAAAGGAGAGGATTTTAATCCTTTTTTTTAATGCTCAAAGGGGCAACACGCCCAAAAACAACAAAAGACTAAACAGAAACAAAAATGTCCCAGGGTAACGCCGCCCCAATTAAATCATAAAAAATTATACTAGCAAGCTCTCTATGAGAAGACTCTAGCACGGGCTCCCCAAGCTCCTTAGACAAACTCCAATTCGCCAACCAATCAGAGCAACGGTTGCCCTCCTAGAAAGTGTGAATACACTCCAACAACCTATTATTAGCTAGACCATCCTTCTAGAATTGATACTAGCTATTGCTGCAGCTGAATCAGATTCCACAATGAGGTTTCGGATTCCCAACCTCCAAGCCAGCGAGATACTTGAGAAAATTCCTCATAATTCAGCATTGTAAGCACTACAAATCCCCAAATGCCTGCCAAAACCACTCACCGACAAACCTGCATCATTACAAATAATGCCTCCATACCCAACACTACCAGGATTTCCTTTAAATGTCCCATCAGTGTTCAACTTAAAAATGCCAGAAGGAGGGAACTTCCAATGCACAAGAATAGTGGAGCGAATATTACTGCATGGATGAACAGTACCAATATTGCCCTCACTCGAAAAGCAAAGAGTTGCTCTATTAACTATGAACGCACTTGACTGGATGGGTCTAGAGAAATTTTGATAAAAAAATACCTCTATTACGCCACTGCCAAATATATTATATGGCCACCATAAAAATAGTAGACCACAGCTTCCTCTCCCCCACTCCCAAAGTATCCTCCAAATTAAGCTTGATCCAGCCTTTAAGGTCCTAGGAGTAGAACTCGTGCATCCTAGATGACTTAACGAGATACAACCAAACCTGCCCTGCAAGGGGACAATTTCTAAGAGTGTACAACACCGTTTCATGGACTCCTTGACATCCATGACAATCTGGAGAAGAATGAGCCCAAGAACTGTGCTGTAAATTGGTAAGCAGCCTCCCATGCACAACCTTCCACAAATGGAGTTTATATCTATAGGGACCAACATACCTCCAAACATTCTTCCAGATCGGATCCGACGGATGATCAGGAATGCCTTGTACTATATCCAATACGCTGAACTAACAGAAAAGCTACCATCCACCCGAAACCATCATTACTATCGCAAGACAAAGGGGCTGGAGTGGCGAGGATATTTTTCAAGACATCAACAAGAACCAAAGCTTGCAGCTTATCCCTGACCCACTCACCATCATTACTAGCAAAGCTGTACACATTCGCAAACTTTTCAGCATAAAAAGTATTCCCAGGGTAAAAAGACTCCAAGCATGCATTGTCTCTCAACCAGCGATCCTTCCCAAACAAGGTAGTCTTACCATCACCCACTACCATATTCACATGACTCATGAGACACTCCCAAAGAGAACAAATATTCTTCCAAAGGAAAGAATCAGTATCTTTTGAAACCACTCCTCCAGATTGAGTTAAAACTTGGACCTAAAGATCCTCAGGGTTATTTAAAATGCCCCATGCAAGCTTTAATAAGAAAGCATCATTCATCCCTGAAACCTTTCTAAAACCGAGCCTCACATACTGCTTAGGCAAACAAAAGGTGCTCCAATTAATCAAGTGAGCTTTCCTCCTATCAACTGGATCCCCCCCCAAACCAAACTTCTTTGCATTTTCTCTATCTCAGAACAAGTAGAAGCTGGGATCTTGGTATGTTGCATAACAAAAGAAGCCATAAACCCCAAGACCGATTGAGCAAACGTAACTCTACCTGCCATAGAAAGACAATGCGATTTCCAGCCAGCTAGCTTATTCTGCATCTTCTCAATAATTCCCTTAAAATTTCCACGCTTGCACTTGCCTTTTTTTTTTTTTTTTGATAATCAAAAACATGCATATAAGTCAGTACAAGATACCCAACCCATTTACATAACGGTGAATACAAAAAGACCCAAAGATAAAGCAACAACCATAAGCAAAAAAGCCAAAAGGTTGCAACATATCTAAGAGTTATCCCCCAAACAAAATTCATTACACCCACCCTGCGAAAAACTTTACCCAAGCAAAGAAGTTGATGCAAGAATTAAAACACGACAGCACAAAGCTAAGAACCAAAAATAATTACACTATGCCACTTCCTAAAACAGAACCCAAACCGAGAACCTTATAACAAAGTATACCACCACAAAAAGAAAAGGACAAGGTTAGCAGCTGCATCTAAACCCGCCCAAAATCAGAGAGATCCCGAGTATTTACCAATTCCATGAGCAATAGTAAACCCACTCCTTGCAAGAGTACCGTACTGACCGAAAATATAAGGCCGGATCGACCAAGCTTACTCCTGTAAATGGGCATTGACCCAAACTCCTCCAAAGCCAAGGACTTGTTAATACACTTGTTAGCCGAGGATATATACTCAGACCTATCCCATCATAGACCGCGGATGAAGACATCTTGGTCTCGTGCAATCTAGTCACAACTGACTTGGTCAAACATCTTACTCGATTATTCAAATATCTCTCTGTATAACTCGGAGCCTTATCCTTATCTAGTTATGATGACAACATAATTTTATCAGAATATCTAAAGATAGATACGATTTCAATAACAGTCCAACTAAAACTGTTATACCTAAAAATCTCTATAAATATGGGATCAACCCCCTCACTTAGAACTACGTTGCTTTGATTCCCACTTGGGATACGTAGGAGCAGAATATCAATTCTGTCAAGCTATTCCATAAATACCCCTACAGAGTTTCACCGGACGAGTATCTCTTACTTGAGATATTTGGACGGAACATTGACACCGTCTGTGGGAATCGAAGCAAAATTTTCCCATACCACATACAATGGTGAGGACAAGGAGCGGGAACGGCAGGAGAGAGGGGCTGGAGAATGCCAACAATGAGGATAATGGAGAACGATCCACAAGCCCAGCGACGATGACCGACAATCCCATTATTCAAGAACTTCTCGCATAGGTGGCAATGCTGAGAAGGGAGAATGAAGAGATTCATCGGCAGAACAGCCGTTGTGAACGAGAACAAAGCAGAGAAAGATCAGCCTCTTCTCCTCATGAGAAAGAGCGCCAGACAGCTGGGAATGAAGGATCCAGGAACACGCGTAGAGAAGAAGGAATCTCATAACCCCGTGTTTCTCATCATGTTGACCGAAGAGACGAGGAGGAATTTCCTAGACAGACCGCTGAACTTTCACTTCAGGTAAATAGGCCAAATGAAAGAGCTGGCGTGCGGAAGCCGAGACATCCCTTCACTGATGCCATCACGGAAGTTCCTCTACCAGCCAATTACAAATCAATAAACATTGACAGGTATGATGGCACCACGGATTCAGAACGTCATTTAGATGCTTTTACCACCCAAATATATCTCTTTACCAATGATGATGCTGTTATGTGTAAAGTCTTCCCTACTACTCTGAAAGACGCTGTGTTAAGCTGGTACACCCAGTTACCGCCAGTGTCAATTGACTCCTTTGACATGTTTATGATTAAATTCAATGCTCAGTTTGCCACGAGCCGAGATCATAAAAAAACCTCGGCCTCGTTGGTAAATTTTAAGCAAGAAAAAAACGAGTCTCTGCGTGATTTTATGGCCAGGTTCAGTAAAGAGACTGTCCTGATCCGGAATCTCAGTGCCGATGTCGCACTGCATACTATCTTGACCGGATTACAACCCGGCCCTTTCGCCAGACATTTAGCTCGGAAGCCTCCATCCAGCATGGATGAGTTGAGGAGAAAAGCTGTCAGATTCATTAATATGGAAGAAATAGAAGAGTCTAAGAAGAGAGAAAGAACCGATGATTCTGATAGACGAGAGGGGAAAGAGAAGGGGAGAGCTGGAGGTTAGAAGCAGAAATTCAAAAAGACATCCGAGCATTTACATAGGGGACCAAAGTATGAGCACTATACCCCCCTCAACACCAATCGAGCTCGGGTATTTGAGGAAGCCTACCACGCAGACCTTTTGCCACTCCCCAACCGTGGTCACAATCCCGAGAATGCTGATCGACAGAAGCATTGTCGGTACCATCGTAACTACGGGCATACCACCGAGGAGTGTTGGTTCTTGCGTGACAAGATTGAAGAGCTAGTGCAAGCTGGTCATCTGAATAATTTCGTTCAGAGAAGTCACAACAATGGTGAAGGGCGTGGCAGAGGTAGAAGAAGAGGAGGCGGCCAAAACCCGAGAAGGGGTGGTGGTCGTCAAAATGATGAAAAAAGAGAAAAATAGGGAAGAGCAGAATGAAAGGAGGGTGGAGGATAATACTGTCCGAGGTGTAATAAATACTATTTCAGGTGGATTTGCGGGAGGGGGCACAACGAGTTCAGCCTGGAGAAAACACCTGCGGGCTATTCGGGCTGTAAACTCGGTAGTTGGCAAACCCCCGAGAATTTCCCTGCGAATTATTTTCTCCGATGAAGACTTCTTGGGTGTGGATCCTAATCAGGACGACCCAATGGTAATCACTGTGCAATTGGCCAACTTCTCCGTCAAGAGAACTCTCGTCGACCAGGGAAGCTCAGCTGATATTCTATATTATTCAACATTTCAGAAGCTCGGGATCCCAGAAAAATCTATTCAGCCATACGACAGTAAACTCGTCGGTTTTGCTGGAGAGCGGGTGGATACCCGAGGATACATAGACCTCCTAACTACTTTTGGAGATAGCAAAACGTCCAAAACTATTCTGGTTAGGTACGTGTTGGTTAATGCAGTAACATTGTACAATATCTTGATTGGAAGCCATCCTTGAACGAGTTGGGAGCCGTGGTCTCTACTCCCCATCTTACTATGAAGTTCCCTTCCAACTCGGGAGACATAGTTACTATCCGGGCTGATCAAAAAATGTCCAGACAGTGCTATGCAGATAGTTTGCGTGTGAGCAAACTCAAATCTACACCTTAAGAAACACTATAAAGAGGAAAAGACGAGTCTGTAAACTCGGTTAGTTCTGTTGAACTAGACCCGAGGACTGACATGCAAGAACAACGGCCACAACCCATCGAGGAGTTGGAAAAATTCCAACTTGGATTACAACCCGATCAGTGCACTAAACTAGGAGGTCAACTCGAGCCGAATTTAAAAGAAAAAATAATGGAAGTACTCCGGAGCAACGCCGATTTGTTCGCCTGGGTGACATCAGATATGCCGGGGATTGACCCCAATTTCTTATGTCACAAACTGGCAATCTGTCCCAAGGCAAAACCGGTAGCTCAGCGGAAAAGGAGACTTGGTGAGGAAAGAATAAAAGTGGTAGAAGAAGAAACATCAAAATTGGTTAAAGCCAACTTTATTCGAGAAATAGAATACACTACTTGGCTGGCCAACGTGGTTCTGGTTAAATAAGCAAACGGCAAGTGGCGAATGTGCACTGATTATACAGACTTAAACAAAGCTTGTCCAAAGGATTCTTATCCTTTACCAAGTATTGACAGGTTGGTGGATGGTGCTTCCGGGTACAGAATTTTGAGCTTCTTGGATGCATACTCGGGGTACAATCAGATACGAATGTATCCCCCAGACGAGGAAAAAACAGCTTTTATAACCGAAGACTCAAACTATTGTTACCGGGTAATGCCATTCGGATTAAAAAATGCTAGAGCAACCTATCAAAGGCTCATGGACAAAGTGTTTGAAAAACAGATAGGGAAGAACATGGAGGTTTACGTGGATGATATGGTGGTAAAATCCGATGACCACAACAATCATCCGAGGGATTTGGAAGAAATTTTTCAGCAATTAAGAAAGTACAATATGAGACTAAATCCAGAAAAATGTGTTTTTGGTGTCCAAGGCGGAAAATTCCTCGGTTTTATGTTGACACACCGGGGCATCGAAGCCAATTCGGACAAATGCCAAGCCGTGATTGAGATGCGAAGTCCATAAAATGTTAAAGAAGTGCAACGGCTTACAGGGCGACTTGCATCATTATCTCGGTTTCTCCCCAGATCTGCAGAGAAAGCTCTGCCTTTCTTTAAATTGTTGAAGAAACCTCAAACTTTCGCGTGGACTGAGGAATGCGAGAAGGCCTTTGTTGACTTTAAGACCTTTCTGTCTTCACCGCCAATATTAACTCGACCAATCCCAGGGAAAGATTTGTATTTATACTTGTCAGCCACCGAGTATGCCATCAGTGCGGTCGTTGTTCAAGAAGTAGAGAAAACGTAAATGTCGGTGTATTTCATCAGCAGAGTTCTTCATGACGCTGAAACCCGGTATCAAGTTATAGAAAAGTTATTTTTAGCTCTTATAACTGCAGCTCGTCGATTGCGTCCATATTTCCAGAGTCACCAGGTGATTGTCAAAACTGATCACCCTATTAAGCAAATTCTCAAAAAGCCTGAGTTGGCAGGCCGCATGATTGCTTGGTCGGTGGAATTATCCGAGTTTGGCCTCAAGTACGAGTTGAGAGGTCCCCTGAAAGCTCAATGTATTCTCGACTTCGTAGAGTCGAGCTCCATCCATTGTCCGACATCAAGATTTATGGTGGAATTTATATGTGGATGGATCCTCGAATGTCAAAGGCAGTGGAGCTGGGGTAATACTGGAGGGTCCGGGAGAGCTAATCCTAGAGCAATCATTAAAGTTTGAGTTCAAAACCTCAAACAACCAAGCTGAATACGAAGCCTTGATAGCAGGATTAATGTTGACTAGGGAAATGGGAGCAAAAGCTGTTAGATGCCGAAGTGATTCACAGCTGGTTGATAAGCCTCTGGCTTATCTAGTTTTATGACTAGATGAACTAGGGTTTATGTGCCAATTTATTCGAGTTCACTCTCGATTTCGCCCAAATTTGCCTTGTTTTGTTCCTAAGTTGGACTTTGACTCGTTTTGCGTCTTTTGTGTAGTTTTTAGGTTATTTTGAATAGAGTTACGCTTGTGGGTGCTTTTGTTGTTTCAGGTTAAGTAAGTGAAGCTCCGGGAGTCAAGGAAAGCAAAGAAATAGTGGAAATTGAAATTCTGAGACACTCGCCCCGCGAGTGTACTCTCGCCTCGCGAGAGTTTGAAGACCAGCAAGACAGAGACCATCACGGCCAAGCCGTGATGAATACCACGCCCGTGGCAGTTTAAGGTTTAAGACTCGCCCCGCGAGAAGCCTCTCGCCCCGCGAGAGTTTGAAAACCCTGGAAGTCAGAGACCATAACGGCCCAGCCGTGATGAAGGTCACAGCCTAGAATTGAAGACTCGCCTCGCGAACATACCTTCGCCTCGCGAGAGTTTAAATTGAAAGCGCGCTAATTTTAATTCTCGCCTCGCGAAAGTCTGCTCGCCTCGCGAGAGAGCGCAGATCAGGATTACTATTTAAGGGCTGTTGCATATCAGAATTGGAATCCAATCATTAGCATCCAGTTTTCCACTGTTTAGAGTAGCGTTTAGGGTAGTTTCTTTTCTCTTTGGAGCTGCGTCTCCCTTTTTCTTATGGAGATTATGTCCGATCGCTTGTCTATGAGCATGAGGAACTAATCCCCTCGTCCGAGGGAACGATGAAGCCACCCATGGCGATGTAAATCCGATATGATGTATGTCTTTCTCCTTAATTCAATTCTTGTTTTCTAATTCTGATTTGATTGTGTCAATTATATGCTAGCGTGATTGACTTGTTAACGTGATGAGGCTTAGTCAGCGATTCGCGTTTAGAACTTGAATTAGAATCATCGATCGAATATTGCACGAGAGTGAATAGGAGATCGGTGCAACCATATAGGGAACACGAATTAACAGAATTCGAGATTAGGGTTAAGAGACCTAGCAAGTAATTAACTCAAATCATCGAATACGTCCTAATGAGCACGGAAGTGGATTTAGGAGAATTTAGGGGTCCCGGTTGACATTGTAATTGAATTTAGGGAGGGATTCATCATCACTTGGGTGTACATATTGGGTAGGTGGATTTGTGACCTTGGATATTTTAGTTTTCTGATTTTTAGTTAATTATTTAATTAGACTTGTTAATTTAAATTCGATCCGATTCTCTCTCTCTCAACCACACTTTTCCGTAACTTGACCGAACGTATCCGACTTCCCGCGGATTAGTCGAATCGGTACCCCAATCCTTGAGTTCGACCTCGGTATTTACTTACCGTGTTATTTTTATTACTTGCGACGACCCGGTACACTTGTCGGAGTCACAACACTGGTCACAGGAGAAATCTCTGGAGAATACCAAACAAAAGAACCTCAACTTACCAGGTATTTATGTAAAGTAAATCAGTTAATTTCCAATTTTGAGAAATTTACTATTGAACACATTCCCAGGGAAGAAAATACTCGGGCTGATCTACTGTCAAAATTGACCAGCACGAAGAGGCCAGGCCAGCATAAGACAATTATTCAGGAAACTATTAATGAACCGAGTATTACACTTGGAGAGGTGATGGCTAATGAACTAGCTGACCGAGAATGAATGACACCCATATGGGAATATTTATCCTCGGGTACTTTGCCCCCAGATCACGCCGAGGCCATAAAAATCAGGCTTAGAGCGAGTCATTTTGCTATTATTTCTGGAGAGTTGTATAAAAGGGGATTCTCGGTACCGATGTTGAAGTGTCTAACTAAAGCCAGTCAAAATATGTAATGGAAGAGGTTCACAAAGGAATCTGTGGTTTTCACTGCGGGGGCAGATCGATGGCCTCCAAGGTAGTCCGAGCAGGATACTATTGGCCTACCATCCGAGCAGATTGTATCGAGTGGACGAAACAATATGATGAATGTCAAAGATTTACCAATATAAGTCGTACCCCGCCCGAAGAACTTCACACATTGAACTCCCCTTGGCCCTTTACTATGTGGGGGATGGATATACTTGGACCATTCCCCATAGCCAAAGGTCAAGTCAAATTTCTTTGGGTAGGGGTAGACTACTTTACAAAATGGATTGAAGCAGAACCTTTGGCACAAATTACTGCCCAGAAGGTACAAAAGTTCGTTTGGAAAAATATCATCTGCAGGCATGGAATTCCCTTCGCAATTGTCACCGATAATGGAAGGCAGTTTATAGATAAATCATTGCGATAATTCTATGTCAATCTCGGTATTAAACATCATGTCACATCGGTGGAACATCCCCAGACCAATGGACAAGCCGAGGCAGCCAACAAAGTCATTCTCGGAGAGATGAAGAAGAGAGTGGGAAAAGCTAAAGGAGCTTGGGCAGAAGAATTGCCGAGTATTCTTTGGGCCTACCACTGCACGCCACAATCCACTACTCAAGAAACACCCTTCAGGCTGACATATGGAACGGATGCCATGATCCCAGTTGAGGTCGGTGAGCCGTCTTTTCGGCGAATGCAATATGAGCAGAATGAGAATGAAAGCAACCTAAGGGTCAAACTTGACTTGGTGGAGGAGATCAGAGAAGAGGCTAAAATTAGAGAGGAAGCCTGCAAACGAAGAGCTACTCGGAGGTATAATTCAAAGCTAAAACCGAGGAGTTTCGTGCACGGGGACTTGGTGCTAAGAATGCAAGGAGAAGCAAGAAGAGATCATACCGAGGGCAAGCTAGCAGCGAATTGGGGAGGACCATTCCGAGTAGTAGAAAACTTAGGAAACGGAGCATACATATTAGAAGAATTGTCAGGGAAATCTATCCCGAGAACTTGGAATGCTTCCCATTTGAAATTTTATTACAGTTGATGTATATAGTCTGGTGATGTACTCTTTTTCCTACCTCGGTATTTTTTACCAAAAAAGGGTTTTGACCGAGAAGGTTTTAACGAGGCACACCGCAGACTTTTCTTCTATCCAATAAAGAATTTATTATGAACATTGGTCCATCTTATTTTGCCGATGTATTTACTATTATTCCGTGAATATTTAAATTGTTAAGGCCGAGTACGAGCCATTAAATTGTTTAAGGCCAAGTTTGAGCCAAAAGGTCGAGTTCGAGTCAATTAAATTGTTAAGGCCGAGTTTGAGCCTAAAGGCCGAGTACTTGCCATTAAATTATTTAAGGCCAAGTTTGAGCCAAAAGGTCGAGTTCGAGCCAATTAAATTGTTAAGGCCAAGTTTGAGCCTAAAGGCCGAGTACGAGCCATTAAATTATTTAAGGCCAAGTTTGAGCCAAAAGGCAGAGTAAGAGCCATTAAATTGTTTAAGGCCAAGTTTGAGCCAAAAGGACGAGTACGAGCCAATTAAATTGTTAAGGCCAAGTTTGAGCCTAAAGGCCGAGTACGAGCCATTAAATTATTTAAGGCCAAGTTTGAGCCAAAAGGCCGAGTACGAGCCATTAATTGTTAAGGCCAAGTTTGAGCCTAAAGGCCGAGTACGAGCCATTAAATTGTTTAAGGCCAAGTTTGAGCCTAAAGGCCGAGTACGAGCCATTAAATTGTTTAAGGCCAAGTTTGAGCCAAAAGGCCGAGTTCGAGCCAATTAAATTGTTAAGGCCAAGTTTGAGCCAAAAGGCCGAGTGCGAGCCATTAAATTGTTTAAGGCCAAGTTTGAGCCAAAAGGCCGAGTACGAGCCATTAAATTGTTAGAGGCCAAGTTTGAGCCTACAAGCCGAGTTCGAGCTATTAAATTATTAAGGCCGAGTTCGAGCCTTGAAATTGTTAAGAGAAATCGAATACGAGCATAAATTAAAGAAGAACAAAGTTTGAATCCAAAGGCCAAATATGAGCCATGAAATTATTAAGAAAACCGAGTACAATGCTGAAATTGAAAACAAGACAGAGTTCAAGTATTAAAAAGTACTACAACTTAGTTACAAAGCTGAGATCGAAAATAAGGCCGAGTTCGAGCCTTAAAAATACAAAAAAAAAAGGAATTACAAATCTGAAATAGAAGATAAGGCCGAGCCGACCTCAAAATCCTCGGAACTAGAGCAAGACCAAGTGGCCAGAACATTCTGGGTCTAGGAGTAGGAACCCAGGTATTGCCAGTAGTCCCCCCACTCGGATGCCCCGACCTTCCTTTGGTGGAGGAAGTAATCACTTCCCCCCTTGAGAATGATGGATGATGAGGCGCTCGGCCAGCTTCGAGAGGAGATGGTTGCTACCCCATCCTCCACCCCCATAAACTGCTATTCTCCCAGTCAACATCCTTTTTAAAAGGATTAAATCACGAAAGGGATTCTGGATCCCATCTCCTAATTACATCCTTTTTGGCAGCTATAAAGCTCAAAAAAGGATGTTAACTGGGAGAGAGGAACGTAAACCCCTAGCAATATTATAAAGAGAATTACTCGGGTCAAAAGAGGACGAACTTTGCTGGTCGAAAAGATGAAGAATGAAGAAGCGAAGCAAACAAACAACCCTATTTATAAGGGGGAAGAGGCGTTGGAAAGAGGAGATATGCACTGGGAAAAGGTTTATTGAAAAAATAAATCTCGAAACTTAGCAAAAAGCAGTAATTGCATGAACCACTGGAATTTCCAGGGCACATAACGTGTGAACGCATGTATGAAACGTGAATCATGCATTTAGCATTTGATAACAACCAGTCGTTTGTCGAAGTCTCGTTTAAACAGTCGAGCACACAATACAAACAACGTCGGAATATAAAAATATTTCGGTCTTACTCGAAGTATTCGAAGAATATCTCGGCCGAACAAATGCTATAATAGGAAGAGGAAGTCATCAAAATTCTGGAAGAGTTTTCATTAAATCAACGAGGATTACAAAGGGAAAACCCATTACAAGGGTATGAAAAACAAAAAATACAGTTACTCATCCCTATGGCTATCTTCAGCACCGACGTGGTCCTCGGGAGAATCTTCCCCCCTTCCTCCTCTTCGGGAATAATGGGAACAAGTTCCCTATTTTGTACCTCTTTATTTACATCGGTACCCGAGATATCAATCCCCGGAGCGAGAATTTGAATCTGAGCGATGGCCTTTGCGAAACGTGTCCGATGCTCCTCGAGGATGCAATCGGTGGCCTCTTTCAAATCTTCTTGAACCTCCATCTTGGCCTTAGTCTCGGCATTCAAGCTGGCTCTAAGTTGTTCAATTAAAACTTGAGCCTCCTTGAGCTCCTCCTCAGCGCGAGATTTGTCCTCTTCAGCACGAGCTTTATCCTCCTCAGCTAATTTTGCTTGGGAGTTCAACTCGGAGTTCTGACCATTAAGCTCGACGATGGTAGTATTCAGAAGATTATTGGATTAGGCCAGCTCATCGCGCTCTGAGGAAATCTGGGCGAGATCCGTCTTCAGCTTCTCGATCGAAGCAAACTCAGCCTCCAAGTGCTGGGACTTTCTCTCAGTCTCTGTTAATTCTCGGCTACACAAACGGGCCAGAGCAGCAGCTCGGATACAGTAGACTGAGAGGGCCTCCATACTAGACTGAGCCCCATGCTGCTTAATTAAGCGGAGATCGGCAGCCTTCAGGTAATGCGAGTCAAAAGAAGGGAAGGGGTTGAAGTCATCGCTCCAGAGAGACGAGGTTCCTGCCTTCAAAGAAGTGTTATACCACTTCAAGTCGGCAGGAAGAAGAAGTTGCTCCTCTCGCTCCTTAGCACTCGTCTCATGTGTGGTAGGATGTTTGGGACTCGGGCGAGGAGGGGAAGAATCTTTGGCATCAATTACCATCTCCTCCCTTTTTCTTTTTTGAGGGGCAGACGATGAAGTCCCCTGAGCAGCGGCCTTAGCGACGACCGAAGAAACTCTTTTCTTCTTCTGCTTCTCGGTCGCTGAAGGACCCTCCCTCCTTCGGGGCAGATTTCAAAAGCTTTGAAAAGTCGAATTTCCCCATAATAACTGCCGAAAAGGAAAGCTGTTAGTACAGGAACACATACAAAAAAGATTTAAAAACTAAAAATCCGAACACTTACTTTTAAAATCGGCTCTCTGAGTGGATGAAAAGGGGAGTTTCAGAAGACGTCCACAATAGAGAGGCCAAGGAAGTTTTTCTAAGATATCTACATCCCATTTATCCTCGGCAGGAAGGGATTCGTATTCGAAACCAACAAATTTGGTAGGGACGATTGCCAGTACAAAGGAAACCTGGCACATCCGTTTTCATCAAAAAAGAAGGAAAGGTGAGAATCCGAGGGGCGAACTCGTAAGAAGTCAACTTTGAAGTTTTTATACAATAAGGTATACAAACTAATCAACCCTCTTCGGTTCAGCCCATTGAGGGAGATCCACCCAGTTTTCTCACCAAACCTTGTTTGGTAAAAGTACAGAAATTTGGGGGTGGTAGGCTCCATCCCGATGTATTGACAGAGAATTTGAAAGGCTTTTAAAGAAGCCCAACTGTTAGGATGAAGCTGAGTAGGTGCGACATTCATGGTTCTCAGAACGTCACACTCAAACTCAGTAAAGGGGAGAGACACACGTAGATGAGAAAAAAGTGTTCTATACATATATGTAAAAGAAGGCTCGGAAGGATGAGCGCTGAGGAAAACATACTCGTTACCGAACAAGGAGAACAGATGAACTTGGAATCGTCTCCAGATGCCGAGATAGTAATCTCAGACCGAAGACGAGTGATTGAATCCAAAGATTGATAGCTAGAAAAATAAACCCCAACTTCGCCCCTAACCCAGGTATACCCAGGAAGGGTAATATCGGGAATAGGGTCTTGAGGAACCCTTTGGGGTCGTTTGCGTGCTTTGGGTTTGGAAATTTGGGGGGAGGGAGAACCAGACCCAGAAGAACCAGATCCAGAAGAAGATGACCCGGAAGAGGACGGCCTTACCTGGCCGATGTTTAGTTCCTGTGAAGGAACAAAAGAGTTGAAAGGAGAACCCCCAATGGGAGAAATCTCGCGTTCCACCAAAGGCGAAGTGTTCGACTCAGTAGACTCATATGAACTCATATCCGGAAGCAAGAAATAAAACTTAGAAACACGAAAGAAGGAAGAAGGCTGGGCATACCTGAAGAACGAAAGACAGAAAAACGATTGTAGAAACTCGAAAAACAGAGTTGAAGAGCGAAAGAAGGTAATGGACAAGGAAGAACAAGGTGGAATTAGAAGAGATATTTATAAAATAAAGATGCCAACGGTTGATGAAGAGACACAATCAATGGTTCACATTCCTTTAAATAAAAGAAGAAAAAGGGCGCGACTTTTAATTTTCCTCCCTCATTAAATGAGCGCGGAGCTCTAGGGTTACTCACCTATAACGTACAACAGAAGGATGAAGGGGAATGATTGCCTTCTCTGACAGAAAAAAAGGGGGGAGAAGGAAAATTCAGTTGAAATGACGGTTTGAAACACCGAAGGAAGAAAGTCTACGTGGCCGAAGTATAAGCTCGGTTTGATACTTGTCATCTCTTTCGCTTATTTAAGCTCGGAGCTCGGGGGGCTTGTGTACTGATCGAAAATATAAGGCCGGATCAACCAAGCTTACTCCTGTAAATGGGCCTTGACCCAAACTCCTCCAAAGCCGAGGACTTGTTAAAACACTTGTTAGCCGAGGATAAATACTCGGACCTATCCCATCATAGACCGCCGATGAAGACATCTCGGTCCCGTGCAATCCAGCTAAAACTGTTATACCTAAAAATATCTATAAATAGGGGATCAACCCCCTCACTTAGAACTACGTTGCTTTGATTCCCACTTGGGATACGTAGGAGCAGAATATCAATTCTGTCAAGCTATTCCATAAATACTCCCACAGAGTTTCACCGGACGAGTATCTCTTACTTGAGATATTTGGACGGAACAAGTACTATTGATGGCATCTATCTCAACATTCTGAGAATAAAAAATGAAAATCAATTTTTTTATCATTTGTGTTTAAGAATTCAAAAAAAGTAAGTTTTAATGAAAAACTATATATATCATCTACGAAGATAATAAATATTAAATACATCAACTCACACAGCTTGTTTTATGTTTTTTTTTTGGTTGAGATTCTTAAACCAATACCTATAGATAGGGGTGTAAAAGAGTCAAGCCGAGCAGAACACTCGAAGCTTGAGCTTGATTTGTGAAAAAATAGTAAGTCTTGAGCTCGACTCATTTATTTAAACTAGTCTAACTAAAAACTTAAGCTTGACGTGTTTAAAAATAATAAAGCTTGAGCTTGGCTTGTTTGGTTCATTTATAATTTATTTTTATTTTTTTTGCATTTCTGAAAATTTTTCTTTAATTACTTTTTAATTTTATCAATTGAGTACTTAATAAAGATTTTAATATTATATGATAATCTATAAAAATAGAGATATGTACTTAACATATGATATATGAAATGCAAGATTTCTTAACTCTTATAAAAAAGAAACTTCAAAAACATGACCAAAACATCATAAAAACATGTCCTTGCCAAATACAATTTAAGCTAGACCATTATAAAAGCATGAGTCCAAATATACAATTTGAGCTTACCCATTACAAAAACATGAGTCCAAAAAAAAAAACATTACCATCATCTATTTATTGAGATATCTAGTCCAATGCTAGCAGAGCAACTTCACCTAACAAAAAACCATTGCAACAACTTAAAGACCACAAAACCTATACAAGCTACTCACGAGCCGTTTAATGTCGAGCCTATAAGGCTTGGACTTGACTCATTTAAATAATCGGGTTTGTAACACCAAGTTTTATTTAAAGCTGATTAACTTTATAAAATGAGAATTTTCAGAACTATTTTCGAAACAACCTCTTTAAAAAAATTGGAACTTTGCATGACGTCAAAACTCTGCCTAATAAACATTTGATAAATTTTAAATCACTTCTTCAAATAAAAATTTGATCACTGGTCTAACACCATTTGCCAGGATAGAAAAGGAATAAAATTTTATTTATACATTAGAAACTCAAAATAATTAAATATTCCCAAATAAATCTTCATAAGTACAAGTATGCGAAATAATTACATACTTTAAGTTTTTCGAAAACTAAGTGGACTAATAAATTTTCTCTAGATTTCCAAATCAAATAAATTATAATAATAACTTAGAAAATACTTTAGGCAATTAACAACGCTAAACATACATTAACAAATTACACATGACATCTAAATTCTGAAATCTTCTTGATTCGTTTCTGTCATCTTCTCAGCAGCACTTATTCCTTCCTCATCTCTTTTACGCTCTTCGAGTGAAACTAATCACTGCCAACAAGAAATGGAGAAGAACAAAATACAAATAGAGGAGGTAAGAATCTATAATAGGTTAGTAATGTAGATATGGGCATGCAGGTTAACAAACAAGCATTCAAGTGGATATATATATATATATGTGTGTGTGTGTGTGTGTGTGTGTGTGTGTGTGTCAAAGGATACATTTATAATAATACATATATAATTTCAGAAAAAAGGTCGAGACTCGAATGCTTGCCTAGGACTAGATCTAACTCTACTCCATGGAGACTATTGTTGTCATAGTGTTCTGTCAGGATAACATTCAGGTAATATGCGTAAACAACTCGGTGCACAAGTCCCGATTGGAGTATGTTAACAGCCATCTCTGCGGCCCTTTCACACGAGAGTACTTAACATCTGAATAATATTTAGTTCAGTGGAGTGTCAAGATAGCCCTGCTGTCCAGGTCTCCATCGGTGCAATGCAGCTGTACACTGAACTATTGGCAGGATCCACGCCTGACTATCCCCAAGGTCTCTGTGGCCCCCACACAGTCCCCTAATATCCTATGAATATGTGTCTATGCTTCCAGAATGACAACGACTATGATTAGGTTGGAATGTTGTCCGAAGACAAACAAGCAACAACTAAAATTTCCAAAGCGCTGGTATCAATTTAAAAAGAGTTATTGTTAAGAATTGGGCTCGAATAGACCATTAACCAAAATATGATTCCTGATTCACAATTCTTTTGACACTTCAAATTCATTTGGGCATGCTTAGGCTAAAATTAAGTATATAATCATATTTAGAATTCACATTTGATACTTAAGATCAAATACAAATCGAAGGATAAAATCATCAAAAGGCAAGATTTTGAAAGTCTTTAACTTTCCAACATTTGGTCTATTCATTTCATTCCAAAATAACATATATCATAGTAACATCGAGCCCAAGACAACAAAACATGAATAAGAATAAACCTTAAGATTGAATTCACAAATTCAATAAATAAGAAATTGATACCAACTAATAATAATATTCCAACACCTCCCGAATCTAAGTTCGGAAACAAATGCAATTCACACAAGTCCCTAATCGACTTAACGATTATACTGATACGCTTACACTTAGAGCCTAATTATAACGAATTCGAATTGATGCTCCACGTCCAAAAATCAAGAGTAAGGAAGGTTCTCGAATTCGAACCTTATCCAAAAATTCGCAAGGAAAATTGCGTCATAAAAACAAGATAATTACTTGCTAAAGTAATATAGCAAATGGAGGTGTGAAGTCCATTTAAATATGCCATAAAAAAAAAAATCAAACACAATTTAAAAGAATATGTATCAAGCTCACAATACTATTTTTATCCTTATACACAACTTGTATGATCTCATCTCCTCAAACATATCATATAATCACATTATATATTTCGTCATCTTAAAGCATTGTACACATATAAATCTCATCCTAATTACAGGCTTCCATAAACATACCTCTCATCATAATAATCAACATGAAACATACGCCTCGTAATACACATCATTGCCTCTTATTGCTATCCATCCTAAGTCATAGTACTATCCATCATAATTTCCATAACTCAAGTCCATTCCTATTAATATCTTTCACTTATAATATTCCACTTAAAAGAAATTTTATTGCTATACCATTATCCTTTCAACTTACCCACAATCGTAGTAAGACCCATCATTTTCTTATCAGACCCTATTAGCATGGTAACTCCTCGTACTCAAATAAATGCATATCATGATCAATTCATCTTACCTATATACCCATCCCAACCATCATGCTCAGAATATACAATCCATAAAATTATATTGACATTATGCCTTGTTTCCTAACTTAGCAATTACTTTAAAACATAAGTTTAACCAAACTTAGTCTAAATAACTTACATCACTACACAACCGCTTCTACAATCCATTCATCGTCGGT
This sequence comes from Sophora flavescens, assembly GCA_030762895.1. Lineage (NCBI taxonomy): Eukaryota > Viridiplantae > Streptophyta > Magnoliopsida > Fabales > Fabaceae > Sophora > Sophora flavescens. The sequence continues at coordinate 37,690,042 of CM061064.1, forward strand.
CTAATTAAGATTAAGATTCGTACCAATATGCTAATTCACCATTTTAATAGACTATTATGTCTTCAAGGTTAGCTCACACCTCTTCACATGCCTCACCTAGCCATTTTCATTTACTAATATCATACATACTTGGTTTAAACCCAAGCGAATAATAGTCCCTTATTTCTAATTACAATCCAGAAGAAACAATCAACACCAACAAGGGCAAACATTCAAAACAACATAAATATCTTACACATAGCATCAGATAAAGTCTCAAATACACAAGTCACATAATCCACACAGATAATCAACACAAATATGACCAGGCAATATATATAACAATAAACCCCATACAATTTCCTAAGCAGATATACTAAACCCGCATTAAAAACCCACACTACACCTAGAGTATTATCTTCCCCCACCTGACATGATGTTTGAAGATCTCTGGCACACTGAAGGTATGCTGTCAACTCCTGTCAGTTCCCAGAAAATAACACAAAACATGATCCTTTTTATTTTTATGATGCTAAAAAATTTCTTTTAGGGACTATGAAAATAACTTTTCTTTAACCAAAATAATTTTAGATTGTATTTTTCTAAACAAAGAATAATAGCGTAATGCTATTGTCGAGCAGGCGTGCATACACTGTAACAACGCAGTGTTAACGCACCTAGTAAAAACATAGTTTAATAAGAAAATAAAATCAAATAAACCAATTCACATAAAAATAAATATATTTGACCAATTAATAAATATAGTTATCAAATAAACACATATATAATTTTCGGGATGTTACAGGGTTCAATCTCAAGCTTGAGCTTGACTCATTCAAATAAAGAAACGAGCTCGATCGAGCATTTAACGAGTCAAACCCGAATAGTTCATGAATAACTCAACTCATTTACATCTCTACCTATAGACACACACACAATATAATAACCATTTAAAAAAGAATATACCAATGGCCCATTGATGAGTCAGGTTAGCCCAACTTAATGGGTTATTGGCCTAATTGTATTCTCGAGATTTAATGGGTCGCCAAAATAAGTACAATAGAATAAAATCATGAACATTGTACAAAAAAAATTGTAGAATCATGAACCCTAATTTGGAGCTAATCGCATAGGCATGGGGTACAAAAACTCGAGTTGGGGATAAATACGATAACGTAGCATTAACTTTCGACCTTCGACCACGAAGACTTAGGTGAGATCTTATGAATGTTTGCATTTTTGTATCTGAATTTCGCTTTTGTCGATTCCATATGTTGTTATTGACTTTAACACGACCTTTAAAACCAGATATCGAATTTCTGTAAGAAACTATAAATTTAGGGCTTCGAGTTCAAAATCATTGATGCACAAGCTTTGTACTGAAGTATATATTTTATTTTGTTAGATTTTTTTTTTTGTTAGTTTTAGTTCCTTGAGTGAAATCTTGTAGTTACATAATGACGAAGATTAAGAAGAAGAAGCAAAAGTCATTGCGGAAGGGGATCTTTGGTGAAGACATGGATTGTATGACAAAGATACCCTCTTCTTTGACAAGTTGATTGTGCTCATCCCTGCACCGTTTCATTTGCCAAGTGATGAAAAGGAGAACCCACGGTTTCAAGGTCTCGGCAAGGCTGCAAAAGCCGAAGCAAAGAAAGAAACTAAGGAAAACATTACGAAGTCTCGAAGAGACCGTTTGGGCCATGATAAACCCCATTGCTAGCACACTTGACCTGCTCAAGAAAACCTTGTTAAAAGAAAAAGGGAATGACAGTGATGAAGAGCAAGGTGTGGTCTTTCATGTCCAGTCCGGAAGGAGATGATAGCTCGTGATGTATGAAGAACTTCGGCAAAGGCTTCATCGCAAACTTGAAGAGTTCCATGCAGGTCGTAACTATGGAGATCCGGGACAGAGCTAAGAAAACGGATGGCGAAATGGAAAGAAAGGATTTCACGAAAAGAAACGCAAGAGGGATACCAGAAAGGAGGAAAGTAAATCCGCACTGATGAGTTGGCCGAGAAAGTTAAAAAGGATCTTCTTGCGAGGCTTTCAAAGAGCTTGTGTTTGGTCATGTCAAACTTGTGAATGACGAAATGCAAGGGAATAAGAGGATGAAAGTTTCAAAGCATAAGGAACTTTAAAGGGCAAAGAAATTGGAGGAAGAGAAGAAGAAATAACCTGTAAAGGCTGATGCTTTTGCTAAAAAGCAATCATGGAAAGCAACAATGAATAGGGCTTGAGGATTAAGGTCCATGATGATCCCAAATTATTCTGAGAAAATCATACATAAGGAGAAGAAGCAGCAACAAAAAAATGCTAAGAAATGGAAGGACAAAATTCAAACACGGGACTAATTGAAGGCAGAGAAGTGTTGGACGGATCTGGGCAAGTATACCCAGTCGTGCAAGTAATACGGTGGTGAGACCGGTTATCGTATCCACGGGGATTGGATGTCAATTACCAGTTCACAAACTCAGCAACTATCTAGACTAAACAGAGAAATCAAAACAAACAAAACAAAGGAATAAAATATTTTTTTGTCTTTTTGGGGACTTTTAACAAACACTTGGAGTGCAGAAAGGATATGTTGGGACTAGACTTCACCAAACCTCTACCTCATGCAATACCAGGACTAGATACCTCCCATTCATGCTTCAAATATTAAAATCAATCCACTAGATTACTCAAGCCCCGATTCCTCGAATGGCAAGAGCCTAAATCCACTAATAGATCCTAATTCCTTAGGTGGCCTAGATTAATGAATTCGCATTAGGATTAGGGATTACGCGACTACTAGTAAACCAAACTCCATTCCTAGACGCAAGGGTTACTAGGTGATTAATTTCAGTTCCGGTTCTAATACGAATTTCCCAATTGCATACCAAAACACTAATCGAGTCATGGGGGTGCTAGCCACAACAAGCATTAAGCATAGAAAATCAATCACTAATACGAAGGCATGAACACGGAATAACCAGTCAAGACAAATACATAATAATCAGTTTGGTTACTTCTAATCCCAACAAACGGGATTTAGCTACTCATATAAAAGAGAAAGCAAAAACCAGAGAAATAAGAGAAGAGGAGAGAAGAAACTCCATGGGAGCTTTCCACCATCGTCACAGCAGCCCCTCTCAGCAGCTCCGTTCTAGGGTTACAATCCTTCCTCAGCCGCAACCTCCAAGGTCTCTATTTTTAGGTCTGAAAGTCTGTGTCAGAGACTCCCAGAATCCCTTCTCCAGATCAGGTATGAATCCCTTTTTCAGTCTGTCTGCGTTCTTATTTATAGAGAGGTCGCGTGTCACGACCGTGATGGCCGTCACGGCCAGGCTGTGACGTGTTCTGGAATGGGCGCGCTTTCAAATTTGGAGCATCACGGCTAGGCCGTGACAACTTCTGACTTTTGCCTTCAATCTTCTCAGTTTTCTTGATCATGGCCGTGATGGGCTCTGCTTGACTCATTTTCTTCACTTTTCAAGCTCTATTTCATCCAAGCTCCATCAAGGCTAATTCTGAGCATTTTTCCTTAAATTCCTGCAAAACAACACCAAGAAACCGCTTCACCCGTTCCAAGGGAAAAACTAACTAAAATCAAATAAAGAATGCCTAATCTATATGAAAAATGCATGCAAAAGTGTATATGAAATATCATGTAAAATCACACTATCAAGAAGCAACAAAGAAGGTTAGAAAATTTAGTCGAGAGGAGTCATCAGAACAAAATGTGTAAAATTGCAAAGGGAGAGAGAAAAAGCTTTTCCGGCCTGGCTTTAAAGGTCGCAAGGAAGGTTTTATTAATGATAGTTCTAGTTAAAATGGCTTCAAAGTTTATTGATTTTTGTATTTTCACGTTATTACTATCTTGCCTCCGAAGAACCAGATCGTGACAGTTTGGAGAGATGGGGCTATCATTTTCTCTCTGGTTTAGTAATTTCTTGAAATCAACAATTTTTATTTACTATTATTAAGCATATGTCATATTTTGATAATTCAACAATATGTGACTATTTCTGATTATCACCGGATTCACAAGCATTTTGTTGTGTGATAGCTATCACAACCTTTTGGTCATCCTAACATCATAGACTGATGTATTCAGAATTTGTTGAGGTTTAGTTCGCTTTTTTCCAAATCTATAGCTTGTAGTTATTTCATTGATAATAGCTATTGTAATTTTTCCCTGAGCTGGTTGTGATTTTGCTGCTGTGGTTAATTGTTACTTCTTCATTAAATATACCTGTATGTTACACCCCACCTTTGAAATCCAAGGTGTCTAGTATGAATTACACAATCAAGGTCACACTGGTTCTACTCCTTTCACTTTGATATATGGAAACTTTGAAGCTATCGCGTGTTATCTTTGTTTTTCCCTTTCAGTAATCGTCTACTACATCTCCTTGTTTTACTTTTTCCACTGCATAATCAGGAATTTTTATTTTGGCCAAGGCATTCGTTATGGTTTGCTTTGCATATAGCTCTCTACCACAATGAATTACCAGTATCATATCATAATTGGTTTAAGAGCAATTATAGATCCCAAGATCGATTGGGCAAGCGTAATTCTACCTGCCATAGAAAGATAATGTGATTTCCAGTAAGCTAGCTTATTCTGCATCTTTTCAATAATTCCCTTAAAATTTCCATGCTTGCACTTGCCATTATTATAAAGAGATCCCAACTATTTACCAATTCCACGAGCAGTAGTAAACCCACTCCTTGCAAGAGTACTATTGATTTCATCTGAGGGTGGCGAATGGATGATCGAATAAATTTTTATTCGAATCTTAACGGATGGATTAAAAACAATCCATTAATCCAATATAATTCATTAAAAATTCATTAAAAAAAATCAAATCCGTCCATGATCCATTAAATAAAATCCATCCGATTCATCTATTAACAACTTTTTATTGATGGATATCCAATCCATCCACTAAAATTTATTTTAAGAAATTAAATAATTTTATATCTCTTTTATCCATCCATAAAATATTTTTAAAAATAAAATAATTTGTAAAAAAAATCAAAATATTATCTCTATCTTACCCCCTCTCTCCTCTTTCTTCCTCTCTCTACCCTTTCTCTCTTTCCCTTTTTTCTCTACTCTCTATCTTTACTCTCTCTCCACTCTATCTCACGATCATTTTGTATCACGACCATTTTTTCTATTATTATAAGGGAGTTATTGATTATGTGCATCTACAGAGGTTGTTTTGCCACAACGTTCCATGACATTGTTTTACGAAACTTGTTACGACTTTATATGCTTTCAATTAGTTAATACTTTTTTTTTAAGTTTCTCAGCAAAAAAAAAAGGCAATGAAAAAAGAAAACGTACGTGATAACGTGGACTATTACTTGTGCTTGAGAACAATTAATTAATTAATACTTAATATAACAAAAAAAAGCAAAAAAAAGCAAAAAAATAAAATAAAAAAATAGTGAAGAAAAAATAATAGGGAACAGAAAAAAAATTAGATGGAGTGTTTTTTGTTACAAATGGAGGTTTTTTTTATTTGGTGAAAAATAATATGAAAAAATAAATTGGTTTTGGAATGGATAAAAGTTGATCAATTACATTTTTTATTGTTGGTCCAATGGATTTTTAAAAATATTGGATGGATCATAAACCATCCACTAAAAAAATAATCCAATCCATCCAATCCATTTATATTATTTTTTTATAAATGGATGGATTGGATGGATTTTCTCATGGATGGAGATGATGGACAAATGGATCATTTTGCCATCCCTAATTACATCTACCTCAACATTCTGAGAATAAAAAATGAAAATCAAATTTTCTATCATTTGTGTTTAAGAATTCAAAAAAGCAAGTTTTAATGAAAAACTATATATTTCATCTATGAAGATAATAAATTTTAAATACATCAAGTCACACAACTTGTTTTATGGTTTTATTTTTGAGAAAAGTGTTTACACACCCCTAAACTTTAACCTATTTATAAATAAATACCTTCAACTATTAGATCTTTTTAATTAATCCTTAAACTCTAACTATTAGTAAAATAGATCCTTCTATTAAACCATAATTAGATCACTAAGAGTGACCAAAACCAACCATTCATTTCCCTTAATCTGAACCGTTGTTGCATTTATTTTTTTATTTTTAATTTATTTAGAAAAAGAAAATATATCAAAGGCGACATTCATCTTCCATATTCCTTTCCTTCTTCTCCGCAGGCGCAGGTACTAGTATTTGAGGCTAGCAAGGTTTTGGCTTGCAAATGTTACCGAAGCCAAAACATACTGACTGAGAATCAGGATATATACCAATCCCACTATAAGAAGATTGAACACAAGACCTTGGTAGAATTAGAGGCAAGAGAAGCTCAAACCTTGAGTTGGAATCAAAAGCATTAGAGTTAGACCAACCAGGGCCCCAACACAGAACTTAATAATCGAGTGTTGTCAATCCACAAGTGAATATGAACTAACTAGCAATGTCCCTTTCATCCCAACACTGAACCAAAGAACCATTTTTTAGAACCCCATAAGAGAAACCAAACCCAGATGAGATCGAAGCCAAATTGTTCAGACCCATGTGACAATTCATACGTGTTATTGCTTTTTCAACCCTTTTCTTTTGGCAGAATGCATAAACACCAGCTAGGAACTTACCGGGAACTTGTCTCTATACTGGTTTATATAGAGTAACAAACCAGAGAAGAAGATCAGTAAACGCAGGAAGAAGAAGGGAGCAGCGAAAATGAATATTTTCTCTATTTTCTTTGTTTTTTAAAATAGAAAAAAATGCAATCAACGGTTCAAGTTAAAGGGAAATTAATGGTTGGATTTGATTACCATTAACATTCTAACTTTAGTTTAATAGAAGGACCTATTTTACTAATAATTATAGTTTAAGCATTAACTAGGAAGATCTAATAATTGGGGTGTCTGTTTGCAAACATGCTAAAATTTAGGGGGGTGTGTATACACTTCTTCCTTTATTTTTTTGGTTGAGATTCTTAAACCAATACCTATAGACACACACACAATATAAAAACCATTTAAAAAAGAACATACCAATGGCCCATTGATGAGTCAGGTCAGCCCAACTTAATGGGTCATTGACCCAACTGTATTCTCGAGATTTAATGGGTCACCAAACTAAATACAATAGAATAGAATCATGAACATTGTACAAAAAAGTGTAGAATCATGAACCCTAATTTAGAGCGCATCGCATAGGCACAGGGTAAAGAGAAGAACAAAAACTCGAGTTGGGGATAAATGCGATAACGTAGCATTAACTTTCGACCTTCCACCACGAAGACTGAGGTGAGATCTTATGAATGTTTGCATTTTTGTATCTGAATTTCGCTTTTGTCTATTCCATATGTTGTTATTGACTTTAACACGACCTTTAAAACCAGATATCTAATTTCTGTAAGAAACTATAAATTTAGGGCTTCGAGCTCAAAATCATTGATGCACAAGCTTTGTACTGAAGTATAAATTTTATTTTGTTAGAAAAAGCTTTTGCGACCTGACTTTGAAGGTCGCAAGGAAGGTTTTATTAATGATAGTTCTAGCTAAAATGACTTCAAAATTTATTGGATTTTGTCTTTTCATGTTATTACTATCTTGCCTTCGAAGAACCAGACCGTGGCAATTTGGGGAGAGGGGGCTATCATTTTCTCTCTGGTTTAGTAGATTTCTTGAAATCAACATTTTTTATTTACTATTATCAAGCATATGGCATATTTTGATAATTCAACAGTGTGACTATTTCTGATTATCACTGGATTCACAAACATTTGTTGTGTGATAGCTATCACAGGCTTTTGGTCATCCTATCATCATAGGCTAATGTATTCAGAATTCGTTGAGGTTTAGTTCACTTTTATCCCAAGTCTAGCTTGTAGTTATTTTATTGATAATAGTTATTGTAATTCTTCCCTTATATATGGAAACTTTGAAGCTATCGTGTGTTATCTTTGTTCTTCCCTTTCAGTATTCGTCCACTACATCTCCTTGTTTTACTTTTTCCACAATATAATCAGAAATTTTTATTTTGGCCAAGGCATTTGTTATGGTTTGCTTTGTATATAGCTCTTTACCACAATGAATTACCAGTATCATATCATAATTGGTTTAAGAGCAATTATAGACCCCAGGATCGATTGAGCAAGCGTAACTCTACTTGCCATAGAAAGACAATGTGATTTCAGCCAGCTAGCTTATTCTGCATCTTCTCAATAATTCCCTTAAAATTTCTACTCTTGGACTTGCCATTATTATAAAGAGATCCCAAGTATTTACCAATTCCATAAGCAGCAGTAAACCCACTCCTTGCAAGAATAATATTGATAACATCTACCTCAACATTCTGAGAATAAAAAATGAAAATCAAATTTTCTATTATGTGTTTAAGAATTCAAAAAAAGTAAGTTTTAATGAAAAATATATATATCATCTACGAAGATAATAAATATTAAATACATCAAGTCACACAACTTGTTTTATGGTTTTATTTGTTTGGTTGAGATTCTTAAACCAATACCTATAGACACACACACAATATAAAAACCATTTAAAAAAGAACATACCAATGGCCCATTGATGAATCAGGTCAGCCCAACTTAATAGGTCATTAGCCCAAAGGTATTCTCGAGATTTAATGGGTCGCTAAAATAAATACAATAAAATAGAATCATGAACATTGTACAAAAAAAGAGTGTAGAATCATGAACCCTAATTTGGAAGGCATCGCATAGGCATAGGGTAAAGAGAAGAACAAAACTCGAGTTGGGGATAAATGCTGTAGCGACCGTCCCGTCCGGGAGCCACGAAGAAATAGGAGTCACCACCAAAATTTATTTAAATAGGAAAACCTTGGAAAAACATTTTTATTTGAAAAACTGGTCTTTAAGAAAATGAGATTGAGCTCGTTAGTCGGTTACGAGTAGAGAACGTGTTAGCATCCTACATCTCCCATTCTACGAATGACCCAAAAATTATATTAAAAAAATGAAAAAAGATTCTGAATCAATATTCGTAAGAAAATTATTTTTATTTTTGTTGTATTTTGTATTTCTCTATCGATTTTGAATTTTAAAAATTATTATTGATAAATCCTAAATGAGGTTGAACATGACACATAAGTCCTTAGGGCAACCTCAAATCTAAGGGATTGAGCATGACACTTCTCATAGAGCAACCAAAAAATAATATTAATTTAATTATTAATTAATTTAATTATTAATTAATTATTTAGAAAAATATATGAAATAAAACAGATGTTGATTCATATTTTATATTTTTAATTTATTTTACTTTTTCGTTAAATGTTGAAAAGTCATAAGCAAGGATGAACATGGCACCCGAGTCCATAGTGTTAAGTCTCTAAAATGTCTGATGTGCATTTCCCTAAGTTTTGATGAAAACTAAACATTGGTTAATGATTTAATTAACCTTCATATTGGTTGCTAACCTATCTATCGAGTGTGCAGATTAAATAATAGAATCATCCGTCCAACGCAAGTGATTGAAACGCACGTCCAACACTGTAGTGATTGAAGCTCACGTCCATCGCAAATGTTTGAAGATTGAAACGTACGTCCAACACTGTAGTGATTGAAGCTCACGTCCATCGTAAATGATTGAAGCTCACGTCCATCACAAATGTTTAAAGCGCACGTCCAAAATGCAAGAGAAAGAAACTTGCGTCCACTAAAGTAATGAAAGCCAACGTCTACTAATGTGGCATTTGGAGCGTGTCCATCAAAGTATCAGAAAAGCCCGTCCAGTGAGGTATCAGAATTTTCCGTCCAATGACGTGGCACTTGGAGCTCGTCCATTAAAGTATCAAAATAGCGCGTCCATTAAAGTATCAGAATAGCGCGTCCATTAAAGTATCAGAATGGCTCGTCCAATGACGTGGCAAAAGACTCTCGTCCACTAGAGTAACTGAGACTCTCGTCCACTAGAGTAACCGAGACTCTCGTCCACCAGAGTAACCGAGACTCTCATCCACTAGAGTAACTGAGACTCTCGTCCACCAGTAACTAAGACTCTCATCCACCAGACTAACTGAGACTCTCGTCCAATAAAGTAACAGAGGCTCTCGTCCACTAAAGTAATAAAGGATCTCGTCCACTAAAGGTGACAAAAGCTCTCGTCCACTAGAGTAACAGAAGCGCTCGTTCATTAAAGGTGACAGAAGCGCTCGTCCACTAGTCTTTGGACTTGCTGAGCCTTAATATAGAGCTCATCTATTAGCCCGAATGAAAACTCAAATAACTAGATAGACGTGATTATTTTCAAGATGGAAGCACTCATCTTATGAACCCGAATTCTATAAGGATTATCAAAATCTTAGTTCAAGAACCAGAAAGAGACTCGAATCCTTCTCTCCTACTCAGTTTCACGATTATCAAGAAAAGTCAGAAGTTACTCTCTCAAGCAACCTTGGATAATCAGAACCAAAGACCAGTTAAAGAATGCTTCCAACGTGCTTTATTCCCTAGTACCTCTGGTCCTTACACGAAAAGATAAGTGTACTAGTAAAGTACAAAAAGCTCTCTACACAACTCTGATATGGCTCTAGCACGATGAATAAAGCCATGATCCTTCATGTTAGAGTACAACCAACGACTTTATTGCATTAATGACTACCCAGAACGACTCTATTGCATTAATGGCTGCCCAGAACGACTCTATTGCATTTAATGAAGTTCTGCTTGAAGCCAACATCTGAGGGGATGTCTCTAACGGATCCTAAATGCTTGAGGATCATAAATACATAAGTCATTGAAGATGAAGAACAAGAGAATACACATTGCATTAAAACGCCATTACTCTGCATTAATTTCTTCATTCTTTTATTCTGTATTCTTCAATCATTTTGAAGTTATTACACAAACTTTCCTAAGCCTTACATTTAAACCACTCTGAGTGTTAGTGAAAGATCTGCCTGTGAGAAATTGTATTTATGACAAACCCAATCTCTCAAACAAACCAGAGTGAGCCTGAAGAGGCTAGGTGTGAAAATAATACTTGTCTTGAGCCTGAAGAGGCTAGGTGTGCAAATAATACTTGAGTCTATAACCTTATCAGTTATAGTGGATAAATCTTGGTGCTGTCAAGGACTGGACGTAGCTCTTTGTTTTGAAGAGTGAACCAGGATAAATAACCGTGTCAACCTCTCTTCCCTTAAACTATTTAATTGCCTTAGTTTTCTTACGTCTATCAAGTGGTGTGCTTGCAAAAGTCACCCGTCCATCCTATATTCTTCCACTCGTCCAAATCTAGCCTATTTGTTTGCGAAAAGATTTCAACTTTGCTTAAATTCTGATAAACACAATTCAACCCCCCTTCTTGTGTTTATAGTTGTCTATTTCAGTTGGTATCAGAGCTCAGCCTCTCGGTTGAACATCTAACAGTGTAGAGGTAAAAGGTCCTGAAGAATAGACATGATGGCTGGAGCTAGTACAAGTGGAAGTCATCAGACTGAAGGAGCCTCCCTAACCAGACCTCCTTACTTCAATGGAGAAAATTACAACTACTGGAAAGATAGATTTCAGTGGTTTATTCTATCCACAAACTCTGATCTTTGGGATGTCATCACAGATGGTCCATTCATTCCCAAAAATGATGATAACACTGACAAAGCAAAAAGCTCAGTGGACTGGTGCTGAAAAGACAAAATGGGATCTTAACCACAAAGCCAGATATAACATCATCTGTGCTCTTAGTCCGGAGGAGTTTGAGAAGGTTTGTGCTTGTGACTCTGCGAAGGAAATATGGGACAATTTGGCTGTCACTCATGAAGGAACAACTAAAGTCAAAGAATCAAAGATTTCCATACTTGTCAGAAAGTATGAACTGTTCATCATGGAGGAAGGTGAGTCTGTTGCTCAGATGATAGGAAGATTCCATACTATAATCAACAGTTTGAAATCTCTTGGCAAAGTCTATACCAATGCTGAGAAGGTTGGAAAGATTCTGAGAAGTCTACCTAAACAGTGGAGACCTTTGGTCACTGCTATCTCCCAAGCCATGGATCTCACTACCTTGACTATGGATGAACTTCTTAGAACACTCACTGTTCATGAGCAAGAACTTGGAGATGAAGTTGCACCAAAGAAGGGTAAGTCAATTCCTCTGAAAGCTGATCAAAGGTCAGCAAAAGTTTCCAAGGCTCTGAAGGAAGATGAGTCATCCAGTGATGCTGACCTATCAGAACTCGAGGATTCTGAGAGTGATGAAGAGTTGTCTCTCCTGACCAGGAAGATAAAGCTTCTTCTACAGAAAAAGAAGTTCAAGAGGGATATGCTATTAAGAAGGTTCAACAAGGACAAGAACTTCAAAGAATCCACCTCAACGGACAAAAGTCCAATTGTTTGCTATGAGTGCAAGAAGCCCGGTCACTTCAAGGCTGAATGTCCTCAACCCAAGAAGGCCCCTTTTAAGAAATTCTTCAAGAAGAAGAAGAAAGGAATGATGGCTACTTGGGAGGATCTGGAGTCAACATCTTCTGATGAAGAAACTGAGGAAGAAGCCAATCTTTGTTTGATGGCCAACACTGAATCAGACTCTGATGATGAGGTACATCCTGACTATGAGGAATTACTTGATGCCTATGAGGAGTTGTTGGAAGAATCCAACTGCTTATCTAAAGCCTTCAAATCCCTCAAGAGAGAGTATGTAAAGCTCACTAGTGAGCATAAACAGAAATCTCAAGAGTGCGAGAAGCTGGCTAAAGAGAACAGTGAGTTGAAGACTGAAAAATCTAATGAAGCTAAGATCTCAAGTGAAACATCACCATCTGAAGAAGTTGAAAAACTTCAACAGAAAGTGGAAGAGCTCACTTCTGATCTTGCCAAATTTGTTAATGGTAGAGACAATCTGACTAAGCTTCTTGGCATTCAGAAGCACTCACTTAACAAAGAAGGTATTGGATATGTTCACCAGGCACATCATAATGTATCAACTAAAGTTCCTACAGTATCTGTTAAGTCAACTGTAACCAAATCAACACCTATTTGTAACTTCTGTGGAAAAACTGAGCATGTTATGTCTAAGTGTATCCATAAGAAGAGAAGGAAGTCTTTACAGACTCCTAGAACTAACAGAAAAGGACCCAGAAAAATATGGGTACCTAAAGATCAAATAATTTTTGTTGCAGATGTCCTCAACAGAACAAAGAAAACATCACTGCTGGTACCTGGACAGTGGCTGCTCGCGTCATATGACAGGAGAAAGGTCTATGTTCCTAGACCTCCAACTTAAGAAAGGAGGACACGTTGCCTTCGGAGGAAATCAGAAAGGGAAAGTTATAGGAATTGGTACTATTGGTGATAAACTCCCTCTTCCCTATATATCTAATGTTCTTATGGTTAAAGGATTAAGACACAATTTGCTTAGCATAAGTCAATTATGTGATAGTGGTTTTGATGTTTCCTTTACCAAGGATGTATGCATAGTTAAAGATTGTAGTGGCAAAACCTTCTTTTCAGCTAAAAGGCAACAAAATCTTTATAAGTTTGAACTGTCTGATCTCTCGGATCAAAGTGTAACCTGTATGATGTCTAAAGAGGATGAGAGATGGTTATGGCATAAGAAACTAGGACATGCTAGTATGAAACTAATTTCTGAATTAAAAAAGAATAATCTCGTGAGAGGATTGTCTGATATTAGCTTTAAGAAAGATGTCTTGGGTGATGCGTCAGAGAGGTAAACAAATAAAATCAAGTTTCAAATCTAAAAACCAAGTATCAACCTCTAGACCTCTTCAGTTGTTACACATGGATCTGTTTGGACCAGTTAGTGTTGCCAGCCTGGCTAGAAGAAAATATGGATTTGTCAAAGTTGATGACTATTCTAGATACACATGGGTACTCTTCCTAACACACAAGGATGAGTCTTTTAAGACTTTCTCAGTATTCTGCAAAAGAGTACAAAATGAGCAGGGTTTCTGTATTTCTACCCTTAGAAGTGATCATGGGGGAGAATTTGAAAATAAGCAGTTTAGACAGTTCTGTGAGGAGAATGGAATCTCTCACAATTTCTCTGCACCTAGAACTCCACATCAAAATGGAGTGGTTGAGAAAAAGAATAGATCTCTGCAAGAGATGGCTAGATCTATGCTCAATGAAAATAATCTCCCTAAGTATTACAGGCGGAAAGGCTGTAAACACTGCTTGCTATGTACAAAACAGAATACTTATTAGGCCTTTTCTAAAAAGGACACCTTATGAATTGTGGAAAGGAAAAAGCCTCAACATATCTTACTTTCATGCTTTTGGATGTGAATGTTTTATTCTGAATACCAAAGATAATCTTGGAAAGTTTAATTCTACGGTAGATAAAGGTATTTTCGTAGGTTATTCTGAAAAGTCTAAGGCTTTTAGAGTTTACAATTCAAGAACTTGTATTATTGAAGAATCTGTTCATGTTAAATTCAATGATGGATTAAAGACTGATAAAGAACTATCATATCTAGAAGATGATCTTGCAAGTCTTGATATAAACAAGCCAAAAAGTCAACAACCCGATCTAACCAAAACAGAACCTGTGCCTGAGGCTGAAAGACAAGTGGAACAGACCAGTCAGCAGACAAGTCAAGATCTTCATGATGGTCTCAAAAGGAATTGGAAGTTCAACACTCATCATCCTAAGGTTCTTATTATTGGAAATCCTTCTGAGGGAGTAAGAACCAGATCCACATTAAGAGAATCAATCAATGTGGCCTTTATTTCAGATTTGGAGCCTAAACGCATTGAAGAAGCTCTTGAGGATGAAAGCTGGATTCTTGCTATGCAAGAAGAACTTAACCAGTTCACCAGAAATGATGTCTGGACTCTTGTCTCTAAGCCTAAAAACAAGTCAATTATTGGAACAAGATGGGTCTTCAGAAACAAATTAGATGAAGATGGTAAAGTTGTCAGAAATAAAGCAAGGTTAGTAGCTCAAGGCTATAACCAACAAGAAGGTATTGATTATATTGAAACCTTTGCATCTGTAGCTAGAATAGAAGCCATATGCATTTTAATGTCTTATGTTGCACAACACCAAATTACCCTGTTTCAAATGGATGTAAAAAGTGCTTTTCTAAATGGTATAATTGAAGAAGAAATGTATGTTAAACAACCCCCTGGTTTTGAGGATACTGATAAACCAGATCACGTTTTCAAACTTAAAAAGGCATTATATGGTTTGAAACAAGCACCTAGAGCATGGTATGATAGACTCAGTTCTTTTCTCATGCATAATGGTTTTACTAGATGACAAGTAGACACTACTCTGTTCAAAAAATGCTCTAAAGAGAACTTTATTATAGTTCAAATATATGTTAATGATATTATTTTTGGAGCAACTAATGAAAAGCCGTGCAAGGAATTTTCAAATCTAATGCAAGCTGAATTTGAGATGAGCATGATAGGAGAATTGAAGTTCTTCCTTGGATTACAAATCAAGCAGACAAGTGATGGAATTTACATTCATCAACAAAAATATACCAAGGAGATACTCAAGAAATACAAAATGGAAAATGCAAAGCTCATGAAAACCCCTATGCAACCCAATACAAAAGTAAGCAAAGATGATGAAGGTAAAAAGGTAGATCAAACTGTCTACAGAGGTATAATTGGCTCTCTACTGTACTTAACTTCAAGCAGACCTGACATTCAATTTAGTGTCTGTATGTGTGCTAGATTCCAATATGATCCTAGAGAATCTCATCTTAAGGCTGTAAAAATAATATTTAGATATTTGCTTGGAACTACTAATCTTGGTTTGCTGTATTTAAGATCAAAAGAATATAGATTAGTGGGATATTGTGATGCTGATTTTGCTGGGGACAGAGTAGAAAGAAAAAGCACCAGTGGAGGATGTCACTTCATTGGAGCAAGTTTAGTCTCATGGTCAAGAAAGAGGCAGACAACCATTGCCCTGTCTATTGCTGAAGCAGAATATATCTCTGCTGCTAGTTATTGCTCTCAACTCTTATGGGTAAAACATCAACTTGAGGATTACTCTATTTATGAACATAACATATCTGTATGGTGTGATAATTCGAGTGCTATATGCTTAACTAAAAATCCAATTCAGCATTCTAAGGCTAAGCATATTGAAATCGAACATCATTTCATTAGGGATTATGTTCAAAAAGGCATCTTTAATATTAAGTTTGTTAAAACTGAAAATCAATGGACTGATATTTTCACTAAACCCCTCGTAGAAGATAGGTTTTTATTTATTAGAGATAATCTAAACATGCATTGCATTGCTGAATGACATGTATGAATGACCTGTCTATGCTAAATCTGTCATTACTCCTATATACATGTTCTTTTAACTAAGCATTAGTTCAGGGGGAGTAATGATACAATAGTTTAAGTGGAGTATGTCTAATATGCTTGCTGCATTACTATGATCTTCTTAACATGTTATCTTGTCCTTAACATATCTCATAAATAAAACTTGATAACCCTTTTTGATGTTGACAAAAGGGGGAGAATAAGAGAAATTGAGATTTGTGATAGAAATATGTTATAGGAGAATGGGAGAATGAATATGATATAACCTGTCCGTTTAAGAAAATTTCAACCTATCTGATATATGCTATTTTCTTTGTTGATATTTTCTGAGGTTCATTAAATCATCTCAATGTTTGTCATCATCAAAAAGGGGGATATTGTTAAGTCTCTAAAATGTCTGATGTGCATTTCCCTAAGTTTTGATGAAAACTAAACATTGATTAATGATTTAATTAACCTTCATATTGGTTGCTAACCTATCTATCATGTGTACAGATTAAGTAATAGAATCATCCGTCCAACACAAGTGATTGAAACACACGTCCAATACTGTAGTGATTGAAGCTCACGTCCATCGCAAATGTTTGAAGATTGAAACGCACGTCCAACACTGTAGTGATTGAAGCTCACGTCCATCTTAAATGATTGAAGCTGCAAATGTTTAAAGCGCACGTCCAAAACGCAAGAGAAAGAAACTTGCGTCCACTAAAGTGATGAAAGCCAGCGTCTACTAACGTGGCATTTGGAGCGCGTACATCAAAGTATCAGAAAAGCCCTTCCAGTGAGGTATCAGAATTATCCATCCAATGACGTGGCACTTGGAGCTCGTCCATTAAAGTATCAAAATAGTGCGTCCATTAAAGTATCAGAATAGCGCATCCATTAAAGTATCAGAATAGCGCGTCCACTAAGGTATCAGAATGGCTCGTCCAATGACGTGGCAAAAGACTCTCGTCCACTAGAGTAACTGAGACTCTCGTCCACTAGAGTAACTGAGACTCTCGTCCACCAGAGTAACTAAGACTCTCGTCCACTAGAGTAACTGAGACTCTCGTCCACCAGAGTAACTGAGACTCTCGTCCACCAGACTAACTGAGACTCTCGTCCAGTAAAGTAACAGAGGCTCTCGTCCACTAAAGTAACAACGGCTCTCGTCCACTAAAGGTGACAGAAGCTCTCGTCCACTAGAGTAATAGAAGTGCTCGTCCACTAAAGGTGATAGAAGCGCTCGTCCACTAGTCTTTGGACTTGCCGAGTCATTAATATAGAGCTCATCTACTAGCCCGAATGAAAACTCAAATGACTAGACAGACGTGATTATTTTCAAGATGGAAGCACTTATCTTATGAACCCGAATTCTATAAGGATTATCAAAATCTTAGTTCAAGAACCAGAAAGAGACTTGAAGCCTCCTCTCCTACTCAATTTCACGATTATCAAGAAAAGACAGAAGTTACTCTCTCAAGCAACCTTGGATAATCAGAACCAAAGACCAGTTAAAGAATGCTTCCAACGTGCTTTATTCCCCAGTACCTCAGGTCCTTACACGAAAAGATAAGTGTACTCAGTAAAGTACAAAAAGCTCTCTACACAACTCTGATATGGCTGTAGCACGATGAATAAAGCAATGATCCTTCATGTTAGAGTACAACCAACGACTATATTGCATTAATGACTACCCAGAACGACTCTATTGCATTAATGGCTACCCATAACGACTCTATTGCATTTAATGAAGTTCTGCTTGAAGCCAACATCTGAGGGGATGTCTCTAACGGATCCTAAATGCTTGAAGACCATAAATACATAAGTTATTGAAGATGAAGAACAAGAGAATACACATTGCATTAAAACGCCATTACTCTGCATTAATTTCTTCATTCTTTTATTCTGTATTCTTCAATCATTTTGAAGTTATTATGCAGACTTTCCTAAGCCTTACATTTAAACCACTCTCTGAGTGTTAGTGAAAGATCTGCCTGTGAGAAATTGTATTTATTACAAACCCAATCTCTCAATCAAACCAGAGTGAGCCTGAAGAGGCTAGGTGTGAAAATAATACTTGTATTGAGCCTGAAGAGGCTAGGTGTGCAAATAATACTTGTCTTGAGCCTGAAGGGGCTAGGTGAGCAAATAATACTTGAGTCTGTAACCTTATCAGTTATAGTGGATAAATCTTGGTGCTACCAAGGACTGAACGTAGCTCTTTGTTTTGAAGAGTTAACCAGGATAAATAACCATGTCAATCTCTCTTCCCTTAAACTCTTTAATTGCGTTAGTTTTCTTACGTCTATCAAGTGGTGTGCTTGCAAAAGTCACCCGTCCATCCTGTATTCTTCCACTCGTCCAAATCTAGCCTTTTTGTTTGCGAAAAGATTTCAACTTTGCTTAAATTCTGATAAACACAAGTCAACCCCCCTTCTTGTGTTTATAGCTGTCTATTTCACATAGGGCATCCCTAAATAACACAAGTCTAATTATTTAAATTAGCTACACAAACAAATTAAAAAGAACACAAAAATAAAGGAAAATTATTTAATTTTGGCTTGACGGGATGATTAATCCCACTCCTACGTATTCCCTGTTGCGATGAGAAACTCAAAGCCACGTAGTTCTTGTAGAAAATATTTTATTTTTGGTTGATTTTATTTTTTATCAAAAAGGTTTTTTTTAGTTAAAAAGGTTTTCTTTTTATATATTTCCATTTTTTTTGTTATATCGAAAACTCCTAAATGAGATAGAACATGGCAGATACGTTCACAGAGCTATCTCGAGTATAAGGAATTGAGTGCGATACTTCTCACAAACTGTGGTTGACCTTCCCTGGATCCAGTTGGTGGTGCTGGAAGTTGGACCATGATAGGTCGTGGAGCTGGAATTGGAGATGGAGGTGGAAATGGACCTGGTGTTGATGGGCCTCTGACTGGAGATGCTTTTGGTACAAGTGGTAGAAGAGGGCCTCTTATATCATATATCCTTGCCTACATATGTTGGTATAAGTGGGATAATATCAATCTTAACCAATGACCCTGGATTGCTCCTTGTATGCCTCCATGGTTTAATGTAATCTTAATAAAGAAACTTTGTTTTGTGTTGTTAGGGTTTAATGTCATCATTTCAATTATGTTGTATAATGTGCCAAAGGCTGAAGGCAATTCACTGCATATGTATTTAATGTAGTATGACTCAGTTGTGGTCATTCCCAATAGGTTGAACATGTATCTGTGTTGTGGTGATTAATTAATGAGAAGTTGTAAATACATATGCAGTGGCTGGATATGCCTATCAGGTTGGTCATGCCAACAGGTTGAACATGTATCTTCTAACATGCTTATATCTTCTAATTCAATATGCTTACAATCTCTTCGCGTTTGTGTATAGCATAATGACCCTAACAAGCCTACAAATTAGTATTACAAAGAACTTAACCAGCTCTGCTCATCAACACCATTGGGAACAATAGCCATCTCTAAAGTTAAGACCCAACATTTATCTTCTAATATGCTTACATCTTCTAATTCAATATGCTTACAATCTATTCGCGTTTGTGTGTAGCATAATGACCCTAACAAGCCTACAAATCAGTATGACTATTACAAAGAACTTAACCAGCTCTACTCATCAACACCAGTGGGAACAATAGACATCTCTAAAGTTAAGATCCAACATATATCTTCTAATATGCTTACATCTTCTAATTCAATATGCTTACAATCTATTCGCGTTTGTGTATAGCATAATGACCCTAACAAGCCTACAAATCAGTATGACTATTACAAAGAACTTAACCAACTCAGCGCATCAAATTCATCAAACAGTGATCCTCATTGACAACCCTAGTCAAACACGTGGTGCGCAATCGAGGTATCGACATAATGCAATCGAGGCATAACAAGAGCAGAACGATGAAGAGAATGGAGAAGTTAGGAACCAGAAAATATGCTGAATGATCGAACCAACCCCATATCCACCACCTACCAACCCATCGTCCCCAATCCACCATCGTTAACAAATGAGGTAAGGGATTAACTAAAAAATTAGAGATAACTAATTAGGACTAATTTACAAAATGGTAAGAGACGGAGCCTAGCAGCTAACCGGTAAAAGATCATAACCGTCTAATAAAATAACATTAAATCCAACGGTTATAAATGGTGCTGCATAAGTCCAACACCCATTTACTATTTCACGCTAGCCTTCACCATAATTATAAATCACGTTTATTATTTTTATTTCCTTTTCTTATATATACACAATACACATAGTGATGACAACCAAATGGATAGTTGCCTTTGAAAAGATCTTTTTGGTTGAATTTTTAAGAAGAAATTTGTGTAAAACTTAGTAACCAAAGTTAAAGCGAAGAAAGAAACAAAATGGATGAGAAAGAGATGATGATGGCGCCATAAACTAGAGAGTTTGATAAGCCTATGATGTTCTCCACAAGAATCTT
This sequence comes from Sophora flavescens, assembly GCA_030762895.1. Classification (NCBI taxonomy): domain Eukaryota; kingdom Viridiplantae; phylum Streptophyta; class Magnoliopsida; order Fabales; family Fabaceae; genus Sophora; species Sophora flavescens. The sequence continues at coordinate 37,710,761 of CM061064.1, forward strand.
GGATTCTTGATAAGAATTAAGGTTGGCTCAACCAAGAACTAAAGAGAATAAAGTCTCACAAATGGATTTCAATCCAAAATCAACATCAAAGTTATTATTCATGTGTTTAGGGGCCTAATACATATAGTCATGGCTGCCCAAATCTGAATTACATTGTATTCCCCCACATTCCATAACTCCCAACTAATAATTCACTTAATTCCAACAACTAATGACTCACTAAACCCTTCTTTAACTCAGCCACATAAAGGTGACTTATTACCCCCTCTCTCTATCATTATGTAGCAGCCACACTTATTTCTCAAATTAAAAGTGTAACCACCACACAATTAACTAAAAACATAAAAGACTAATAATTCAAAATGGAGTTACTTTTGGTATGCAAACCAAAAAGATTCCTCCCAACTAACCTATGTAATTTCGTGCTCAACATGAGATTAAATGGGCTTGACCCAATTGCAACACTAACAAACTTGGATCAACTCAAATAACCCATTACACTTATTAAATTAAAACAAAACAAGTAAAATCTGCTCATAACTAGTGCACACCCCACTTAAGCATGTTCATGGGTCTTCTAGTTGAATGAGATAAGTTATCAATTTGGGCTCCATTCCACTTGGTCTCATTCTTGGGCTTGCTTCTATCAAAATAGCCACCATGTAATTAAGAGCTTGTTGGGCTTTCTTGTATCTAACTCTTGTCATGGGCCCACCAAGTCCTTGTTTTGATTCTTGATCCATGGTCTTCATTGGGCTCATATCATTCTTGTTAAAAAGTTGACTTGCCCCATGGCTCATATCACATTGAAAATAATATCTTATCTTATATGAATATTGTATAGCAGATCTCATCATTTATAGAGAGAGCAAGTCAGATGATAGGAAGTTCTATATATTTACAGCAACAAAGACTCTCCATCTGAGAACTGATTCAATGAAAGACCGTGTTGCATGGATTCAAGCTTTGGTCTCAACTCGTGGCTTGTATCCACTTCGACCACTAAGTGATGATCTCTCCCTTGCACCAAATCATATATAACTAAGAGGCTTAAGAAACACTTTCTTGAAGAGGGTACCAGTGAGAACCTTGTAAAAGAGTGTGAGCAAATCATGCTTGCTGAGTTCTCCGAGTTACAAGGGCAACTGAAAATCTTATGTCAAGAAAGAACGAATTTGCTTAATACAATAAGGCAGTTGTGTTGGGTTTTGGGCTCTCTTCCTATATGGAGAAAGGCCCAAATGTGTAAGCCCATTTTGTCTCACTTGTTTAAGTGGAGAGAGGTCATAATAGGGTTGTAGAGAGGTTTCATTTTAGTAAGAATATAGCAGCCAACAAGAGAGAAGAGAGGAGAGAAAGCCAACCCACATATCCACCAGACAGTCACCGTAAAATCGTAATAGAGGGTTCGTTCACCGTTGGATCGGGCTGAAATTTCTGTATCAGGTTTATGACGTGTGGTTATTCATTCTTACCGTTCGGATTTTCAAGAAGAGGTCTGAAGTGAGAGATATTAGCTTCACACAGTAGCTCTATTTTGGGGGTAAATTTCATCTTCTTGTTTCTCATTTGTAAGCATTGGTGCTTGGTTGTTTTGGTTGATTGTTAGCACGGTTTGTGCACTTGTTGGAGACTCTTTTGTACTCTTATTTGATCATAGTGGAGCTATTTCTTTGGTCTGGACGACCCATGGTTTTTACCCTTGCTTTAAGGGGTTTTCCACGTTAAAATCTTGGTGTCTCTTTTATGTTTGTGTTGTTCTATTTGCTGCCATATATTTGTTGTTGCTCCTCACAGATTCTTGCAAGTTTGGGGGGGATTTATTTCCGCTGCGTATTGCTTTATTATTGTGACTGTTGTATTGTTGTTCCCCCATCAGAGTGGCATCAGAGCTATTTGGCTTGGGGCATTTTGACTTGCTTGAATGATGGAGGCAAATACAAAGATGGTCTGTTTGAAAAGCACTAATGGTGTTGTTTCTTTGGAAATCGCAGAAGGTAGTGTTCTTAATGAGGAGATGAGAAGGAAGGTACAGGGTACTTCATCTCAGTCCGAGGTGCTTGTCACTGAAAATAGGGGGAGAAGTGAGAGAAAAGAACCGAAGGGTGGTAGAGAGAAAAGCAGGAGCAAGTCCAAGTCTCGATACAAGAATGTGGAGTGTCATTATTGTCACAAAACAGGGCACATACAGAAGAATTGTTTTCTGTGGAAAAAGGAGAATAAAGACAAGAAGGGTAAGCAGAAAGAGAGGGATCATGATGATGATGACCGTGTCACTACTGCTACTGGTGATGATCTTGTTATTCTCCATGATCATGAGTCGGTTAATCTTGTATCAGATGAGAGCATGTGGATAATTGATAGTGGTGCTACATTGCATGTTACACCGAGGATGGAGTTCTTCACATCTTATAGTTCAGGTGACTTTGAAGTGTTGAAGATGGGTAATGATGGTGTGTCTAAGGTGATTGGTGTTGGTGATATTTGCTTGCAAACCAACATGGGAATGCAGTTGTTGCTTAAAGGAGTCAAACAAAACATGCTCCGGATGTTCGCTTTAATTTGATCTCTGTGAAATTGCTTGATGAGGGTGGTTATGATAATCACTTTGGTTCTGGAAAGTGAAAACTCAGCAAAGGTAACTTGGTTGTGGCTAGAGGGGAGAAAATTTCTAAACCGTATTGGACAAAAGCTTTGGTTGCTAAAGACAGTGTGAATGCTGTGGATATGGAGGCATCTTTGTGGCACCGAAGGCTTAGTCATATCAGTGAAAAAGGGTTAAATTGCTTAGCTAAAAAGGATGTGCTTCCGGGATTGAAGAGTGCAGAGTTGGAGAAGTGTTCTCATTGCATGGCTGGTAAATAGACTGGAGTATCCTTCAAGAAGCATCCTCCCTCAAGGAAGTCATAGTTGCTTCAATTGGTGCATTCTGATGTGTGTGGCCCATTGAAGGTAAAATCCTTTAGTGGTGCCCTCGGCTTTGCTACCTTTATTGATGATTGTTCCAGGAAACCATGGGTCTATGCTTTGAAGACAAAAGACCAAGTGCTGGAGAAGTTCAAACAGTTTCAGGCTTTGGTTGAGAGACAGTTAGATAAGAAGTTGAAATGCGTAATTCGTACTGACAATGGTGGTGAGTATTGTGGACCCTTTGATGTCTATTGCAAGCAGCAAGGTATTACACATGAAAAGACTCCTCCTAAAACTCCTCAGCTGAATGGTTTAGCAGAGAGGATGAACAGGACATTGATTGAGAGAGTGAGATGTATGCTTTCTGAAGCTAAGTTGCCCAAGCATTACTGGGGTGAGGAACTGTACACATCGGCACATGTTATTAATTTCAGTCCTGCAGTTGCTTTGAACAATGAGGTGCCAGACAAAATTTGGTTTGGCAAGAATGTCAGTTATGATCACTTGAGAGTCTTTGGTTGCAAGGCTTTTGTGCATGTTCCAAAGGATGAAAGATCCAAGTTGGATGCAAAGACAAAGCAGTGTATCTTCATCGGTTATGGTCAGATGAATTTGGTTACAGGTTGTATGATCCTATTGAGAAAAAGCTTGTCAGAAGCCGTGATGTAGAGTTCATAGAAGATCAAATCATTGAATACATTGATAAGGTGGAGAAGACTACACCCAAGAATGATAGCAACTTGTTTGATGTTGATCCAGTTTGGTTGCCTATTTATAATCCGGATACTGTTGATGGTAATGTTCAGAATGGCGAGCCACATGATTATGTTAATGATCAACAACTTGGAGATGAGTTAGATGTTCCAGGTGATGATGATGAAGAGGAACATGAGATGTCACGGGATGAGAATCTTGGTGATGCTCCTGAACCACCTCAAATCCAACTCAGGAGATCTAACAGGCAGAGACAACCATCTACAAGGTATCATTATGATGAATATGTAACCTTGACTGATGAGGGAGAACCTGAGTGTTTTGGAGAGGCCATGGAGAGTGAAGACAAACAAAAGTGGCTGGATGCAATGCAGGATGGAATGAAATCCTTGTATGATAATCACACTTATGATTTGGTGAAGTTGCCTAAAGGCAAGAGGGCCTTGGAAAACAGGTGGATTTATAGGGTGAAACATGAGAGTAACTCTACATCTCCGAGGTATAAATCCAGATTAGTGGTGAAGGGCTTCCGTCAAAGAAAGGGTGTTGATTTTAATGAGATTTTCTTGCCTGTTGTAAAGATGTCATCCATTAGAACCGTGTTGAGTTTGGCGGCTACACTTGATTTGGAGGTAGAGCAAATGGATGTGAAAACAACTTTCCTTCATGGTAATTTGGAGGAAGAGATTTACATGAAGCAACCTGATGGTTTTCAAGTTGAAGGCAAGGAAGACTATGTGTGTAGGTTGAGAAAAAGCCTATATGGTTTGAAGCAGGCTCCGAGGCAGTGGTATAAGAAGTTTGAGTCTGTTATGTGTGACCAAGGATATAAGAAGACTACTTCTGACCATTGTGTCTTTGTTAGAAAGTTTTCTAATGATGACTTCATTATCATGTTATTATATGTTGATGACATGCTTATTGTTGGGAAAATTATTTCCAGGATTGACAGGTTAAAGAAGCAATTGGGCGAGTCATTTTCCATGAAAGACATGGGACCTGCTAAACAGATTCTTGGTATAAGAATCATGCGTGACTGAGAGGAGAAGAAGCTATGGCTATCACAAGAACACTATGTTAAAAGAGTGTTGCAGAGATTCCAAATGGAAAATGTCAAGGCGATAAGCACTCCTCTTGCTACTCATTTCAAGCTGAGTGCTAAACAAAAAGTCCTTCAAATGAAGCAGAGAAATTAGATATGGAACAGGTTCCTTATGCATCTGTTGTGGGTAGTTTGATGTATGCAATGGTATGTACAAGACCAGATATAGCACATGTTGTTGGTACAGTCAGTAGATTTTTGTCTAATCCAGGTAGAGAGCATTGGAATGTTGTGAAATGGACTTTGAGATATCTTTGTGGTACCGCTGGTATGAAGCTTTGCTTTGGAGGTGATAAGCCTACTTTGGTGGGGTACTCAGACTCGGATATGGCTGGATACATTGATTCCAGGAAGTCCACTTCGGGTTATATGATTAGATTTGTAGGAGGAGCTGTGGCTTGCATGGCAGTCTAAGTTGCAGAAGTGTGTAGCATTGTCCACTTCTGAAGCAGAGTTCATTGCCATTACCGAAGCATGCAAGGAGTTGCTATGGTTGAAGAAATTCTTGTAGGAGCTTGGTTTTGTTCAAGACAAATATTTGTTGTTTGTTGATAGTCAGAGTGCTATTCATCTTGGTAAGAATCCAACTTTTCATTCTAGGTCCAAACATATTGATGTGAGGTATCATTGGATACGTGATGCTTTGGATGCTAAGCTGTTAGAGTTGGCTAAAGTTCATACTGATGATAATGGTGCTGATATGATGATTAAAGCACTACCAAGAGGGAAATTTGAAACTTGTTGTGATTCGCCGGTTTGGCGGTTATCTCCATATAGTTGTGAGAGGGAGATTTGTTGGGTTTTGGGCTCCTTCATATGTGGAGAAAAGCCTAAATGTGTAAGCCCATTTTGTCTCACTTGTTTAAGTGGAGAGAGGTCAGATTAGGGTTGCAGAGAGGTCTCATTTTAGTAAGAATATAGCAGCCAACAAGAGAGGAGAGAGGAGAGAGGAGAGAAAGTCAACCCGCATACCCACCAGAAAGTCACCGTAAAATCACAACAGAGGATTCGTTCACCGTTGGATCGGGCTGAAATTTCTGAAGCAGGTTCTGGACATGTGGTTCTTCATTCTCACCGTTCGGATTTTCAAGAAGAGGTTTGTAGTGAGAGATATTGGCTTCGCACAGTAGCTCTGTTTTTGGGATAAATTTCTTCTTCTCGTTTCTCATTTGTAAGCATTGGTGCTTGGTTGTTTTGGTTGATTGGTAGCACGGTTTGTGCACTTGTTGAAGACTCTTTTGTATCCTTATTTGATCATAGTGGAGTTGTTTTTTTGGTCTGGACGACCCCTTGGTTTTTACCCTTGCTTTAAGGGGTTTTCCACTTTAAAATCTTGGTGTCTCTTTTGTGTTTGTGTTGTTCTATTTGCTGCCATATATTTGTTGTTGCTCCTCACAGATTCTTGCAAGTTTAGGGAGATTTATTTCCGCTACATATTGCTTTGTTATTGTGTTACACTGTTGCATTGTTGTTTCCCCATCAAGTTGAAGTTAATTTCATAACTTGTATGCTTTTACCTGTGGAATGCTTGTGACAATTTCTTCGTTTTCTTGCATTCATTTAGAAACTAAGAACATTATTGCTTACTAAGGGCCTCTTTACTTTATTTCCCAGTTTTCTATTTTCATTTCTTGATTTCAGAAATAATTACAAAATCGTCACCTTGTTTTTATTCTGTTTTTTTGTTTTCAAAAATCTTTACAAGAAACAATTTTTATCTGTTTTCATTATTTCCTGTACAAATCTTAAAAAACAGAAAACAGAATGAAAATAATGTGACAATTTTATAATTATTTTTAAAAACATGAATGAAACCAGAAACCCGAAAACAAAACAAAAAGCCCTTATATTCTCCTAAAACCACATCTACTCCATTTCGAATTTGGTGAGTGGAAGGTATAGACTATAGATAATGTAACTTGTCTAAATCATGAATTACTCAACAACAACAATACAGCGACTCCAAGTGACTTATTTTATGAAGTAATTGGGGGGATCAATAATGAGTCGGGTTGACTAATAATTCACTGAAATTACTTGCATGATATTCTAAAATTTTCCTGTCAGACATATGCTTTGTGTACATGCTTTTTCTTTAATATTCTAGAAGTTGGAGGTAATTTAATTACTTGAATCTGAATGCTTTACCATTGCATAATATTCTCTGAAATTGCTTGAATAATTTTCTAAATATTTTCTTGTCAGATCTGGTTTGTGTATTTCCTTTTTCTTTAAAGTGAAAGATATTTTTTGTAATGATTCAGCTTTCACTTTTTTGAACTTAAAATTTGTTATATTTCCAATTTCCAACTTAATTTCATTTTGGCTTGCCAGAGTTAACATTGATTTGACAAATTATTTCTTTTTTCCAGTTTTCTAATATGTAATTAGATTTCTTGTCATGGTTCAAGCCAATACTAAAAGTAACATATTTTCTTCTTTTTTTGGCTTTTTTGGTCTTGCTCAATGCCTATAATTCATGCAGATTATTTCGGACAGAGTTTCAAATTTTCAATAAAACAAAAAAATATATTTCATGATAAATGTTGATGTATTTCTCCCAAATCACTGTTGTGAGTTTTTTTTTTTTTTTTTTTTCTGGACTGCCGTTTGTTGTTATGAGTTTACTGTATGTAATAGTACACTACATTATCATATAATTGTTGTACCTCTGAGTTTGTAAAAACACATGGAAGTATATACTTGCCTAGATATATGTGGCTCTAGCATCATATGATTAGATAAGCTACTAACTTGTACTGGTGCAATTCCAATTAAAGTGGTATTGTTGTTTTGTTAGAAACGAGAAGTAGGTCAAATTGGATATGTTAGATCACATGACAATGTTTTGGTTTATCTGGTCATGTATTTTAGCTGATCTGTTAGTTTCTCTAAATTGTCTCTTAAAGGGTCATGTCACTGGTGAGTTTGTATGATGGTATCCCTGTCAAAACAATTAAGACCTGAGCCTAACAAAACCAACTGCATCTGCCAGCATAACTGTATGAAGTTGGACTGGACAATGCTCTCATATCCGAAGATGATAATTATTAGCTGCTCCTTGCTTGGCCAACCAGTCTCACGGAGGGTGTGATTGAAAGATAAGTTCCAGGAGAAAGACATGAAGTTTCTGATTTGGTTGATGATAGCAGCATAGGGGTGAAAAGAATCCACACCCCTAGAGATCAATGGTAAAGCTTGCTGAGAATTCGACTCACAAATGATCAATACTTTTTTTTTTTTAATGTTTGAACAGTTGTTTCTAAGGCCAGAGAACTGTTCAATTTGGTTCCTGATAAGTTGGACACTGCATGTTGGAATGCAATGATAGCTGGTTATGCTAAGAAGGGTCAGTTCAATGATGCTGAGAAAGTGTTCGAGCAGATGCCGGTAAAGGATTTGGTTTCTTACAATTCAAAGTTACACAAAATGGGAAAATGCATTTGGTTGCAGTTTTTTGAGAGGATGGCCGAGAGGAACGTGGTTTCATGGAATTTGATGGTCGGGATTTGTTAACAGCGGTGACTTGATTTCTGCTTGGCAGTTGTTTGAAAACATTCCAAATCCTAACTCTGTTTCTTGGGTTACGATGTTGTGTGGATTTGCAAGACATGGTAAGATTACAGAGGCGAGGAGACTCTTTGATAGGATGCCTAATATATTATGGTAAAGAGTTACTTAAGAGTTAGTTAGCCTAGCTGTAATTAGTTATTCTAATTATGTTAGTTAGTTTGGTTAGCTTGTTGTTATATATATTCTGTACTGTGTTAGTTTTTCATTCAATTCATTCACTCATTTCTGAGTTTGATCAACAATATGAGTTCTCTGATTCTGTAATCTAACATGGTATCAGTTGTTTCCCTTTCAGCTTCCGCATCACATTTCTTTCTTCCTCTTTGATCCTCTCTTCTGAAACCCTAAATCTCTTTCTTTCTTCTACGCCATGGAAGAACAGAATCCTCTTTTCATCCATTCCTCAGACCTACCTAGTTTGGTTCTTGTTTCACAGCCTCTTGATGATAGTAATTACCTCACTTGGCGTCGTTCCATGATTCTTGCCCTCGATGGGAAGAACAAATTGGGATTCGTCGATGGCTCTGTTCCTCGACCTCCGCCTGAAGAACCTCAGAATTTTCGTCTATGGAAACGCAATGACAGCATAGTTGCTTCTTGGATTCTCAATTCAGTCACCAAAGAAATCAGCACCAGTGTGATTTACTCCACATCCTCTGCAGAGATTTGGAAGGATCTTGAGAATCGTTTTGTTCAGAAATATGGACCGAGAATTTTTCAATTGAAAAAGGCTCTTCTCCATTGTACTCAAGATTCAAGCATTGTCAGTGCTTGTTTCACCAAATTCAAGAGTCTATGGGAAGAACTAGGTGAATACAGACCCATCCACAATTGTCATTGTGGAGGTGTTCAGCCTCTAATTGATTTCCTTCAAGATGAATTTGTCATGAATTTTCTCATGGGACTTAATGAGTCCTTCTCTCATGCTCGTGGTTAGATCCTTATGATGGACCCAATTCCTCCAATTACTCAAGTTTTCTCAATACTTGTTCAAGATGAAACTCAGAGGGAAGTTGGTTTGCAACTTGCACCTCCTTCTGAAGTTGCTTATGTTGTTCAATCATCTTCTCAGAACAAGGGTAAAAATCAGAAGAAAGATAGGCCTATTTGTGCTCATTGTGGGATCACAGGACATACAAAGGATAAATGCTTCAGACTTCATGGTTATCCTCCTGGCCACAAGAAGCATCAAGCCACCACTTCTGTAAATCAAGTAATGGATACTGTTGATTCAAACTGGTCTCCATAGCAGTGTTAGCAAATTCTTTCTAAGCTTCAAACACAGCTAGCAAGGGTTCCCATGTCCAATGGTCAAGATCAAATTGATCCTTTTGTAGGTAATATGCCCATAGGTATCACACTTTCCATTTTACAGTCCTTTTTCAAGAATTCAAATTGTTGGATACTTGATTCTGGTGCCACTTCACATATAACATGTCACTCCGAAGTCTTTCTTGATTTCCATTCTGTCACCAATAAATTTGTTACCTTACCAAATCAGTCTTTAGTTCCAGTTTTAGGTATTGGTTCTGTGCAACTCAATCCTTTATTGATTTTGCAAAATGTTCTTTACATACCTTCTTTTCATGTAAACCTTCTTTCTATTAGTAGTTTACTTTGTTATAATGATGCTTCAGTCATTTTTAACAAATCTTCATTCGAAATCCAGGTTGCACAGCACCAGAGGACGATTGGCAAGGGTGAGCTTCACCGAGGCCTTTATGTTCTTCAGCCACAAAATCACTCTCAACACAACAACAAAGTTTCTGTTAAGAATTCTGTTTTTTCTGTCAATAATACAAATTCTCCACCTGTATGTAGCTTTACACATAATTCTAGGTCCCTTGATCATGCCATATGGCATGCAAGGCTAGGACATGTCTCAGAAAAAGTTTTAAAACTGTTTAGCAATAAAATTGATCTGCCTTTACCTAATACTTCTTGCAGTGATTGCATGATTTGTCCTTTGTCTAAGTTTAGACGCCTTTCTTTTGTTTCTAATAACAATTACTCTGCACAAGCATTTGATCTTGTTCATGTGGACATATGGGGTCCTTATCATCATCCCACTGGCCGCGCTGTCGCCACGCGCCAAAAAGAACGAGCGTTTACAAAATAATGCAGATAGGGAAGCGACAACTCGAGTATCGTCTCTCAAGGACTCTTAGGTGTTGTCGTTATTAACAGAAAATCAGTTTTGGGGGTTTTGGGTAATTGAAATAAAATAAAGAAAACAAAATAAAAACAGAGTAAGAAAACAAGCAGTTAAAATATTATCAAATAAACTAAAGAACGATTAACCTACTGTTCTCGGTTTCCCACTATCATTGGTTCATATAAATCCAAGCCCTAAGCAGATTCTAATCCCCTCTCATTGTAGCAACAATTTACAAGCGAAACCACTACTACAGATATATGTCCCTATTCTCGAATTAAGCAAACGGGGTGAAGCACTCATGAACTAAGCGAACATGATTGAACACACGCGAATTAAGCAAACGCGATTATATATAGGAACATAACATCACCGAAACCAATCAATACAACATTATACATTCCTGAATTAAGCAAACAAAAACATATAGCATCGTGTTGAAAAGAGAAAAGTAAATGAAAACAGGAATTACAGAACCTCAAATGTAAATGGAAACCAATCACAGTAGATTAATCTAGGAGACTAGTTCTCCATTACAGACTTAAAAGAAAAGAAAATAGACTACTGAAACTACAACTACTGACTAACTAGCTACTGGCCAAAAACTAGCCACCAGCCTAGCCTCCCTTCAGTTCTGTCTAAAACTGACTTATATACAACTTTCTAGAATCAGCTTTCTCGCGAGGCGAGAACACATTCCCGAGGCGAATCTTGTAGCGTTTGGTATTCTTGCGAGGCGAAGCAGGCTCGCGTGGCGAGGAATGGAAAGGTCATGACTTCTGGGCTTCACTCTCGCGAGGCGAGGATTGGATTCGCGAGGCGAACTCTTCAAATTCCAAACTGTAACGCCCGTGACCTTTCACACGGGTAAACCGTGATGCTTTCTGACTTCCAGGCTTGGATTACTCGCGAGGCGAGTCAAGTGTTCGCGGGGCGAGACAGAATGGTTGGTAATTTCTGGAACAGTCACCTTCTGGTTCGCGAGGCGAATGGCCTCTCGCGGGGCGAGACATTCCAGATTATTTCCTTTTATTAACCTGAAAACAGAAAATAGAATAAGTGTTTTATTTAACTCTAAATCAACTAAATTAACTTAAAAATACTTTACAGACTCAAAATACTACTTAGAGACAATCAAGTGTAATTTGGGTGAAAATGATATAAAATTAGCACAAAGCCAAGGTCTTTACTAGTCATAAAACCAGTCAACCAGAGGCTCATCACCCACCTATGATGGTAAGAGAATTTTTTTGACTATTGTAGATGATTGTGCTAGATTTACATGGCTTTATTTGATACAACACAAATCCGAGGCTCCTTCCATCATTAAGAGATTCTTTAGCTATGTCAAGACTCATTTTGACAGGACAATCAAGATACTCAGGTCTAACAATGCTAAGGAACTCCAATTGACTACTTTTTTGCAAGATCAAGGCACCCTGCATCAATTCAGTTGTCCTTATCGCCCAGAGCAGAATTCTGTGGTTGAAAGGAAACATCAGCATCTATTGAATGTGGCCAGATCCTTGATGTTTCAATCCAAGGTTCCAATCCACTTCTGGGGTGAGTGTGCCACTGATGCCACTTTCTTGATCAATCGGGTTCCTTCTCCCTCCTTGAAGAATGCTTCTCCTTATGAACTGCTCTATGGCAAACTGCCTAATTACAATGCATTCCGAGTGTTTGGATGCCTTTGCTATGCTGTTGTTCCAATTCATCAGAGAAACAAGTTTTCTCCTAGATCCTTCCCTGCTGTTTTTATGGGATACCCACCTGGTTATAAAGGTTACAGAGTTTATGACCTTTCTACTAAAAAATTTGTCATCTCTAGAGATGTTACATTCTTTGAAAAACAATTTCCTTTTGAGACAGCCTCTTTTGACACAACACCAGACCCTTTCCAATCCACTGTATTGCCAAAACCTCTTCATGAAGTAATTCCTAATCCTATAAACCCATTACCCATCCAACCTGAACCTGACTATATACCACAAACACCAAACAATGACCCTCTGTTGACGAATCTGGGCAAGTATACCCAGTCGTACAAGTAATACGGTGGTAAGACCGGTTTATCGTATCCACGGGGATTGGATGTCAACTACGAATTCGCAAACTCAGCAACTATCTTGACTAAACTATTTATCAAGAGAAAGTAAAACAAACAAAAGAAAAGAAATAAAATCTTTTTGTCTTTTTGGGGACTTTTGACAAACACTTGGCGTGCAGAAAGGATATGTTGGGACTAGACTTCACCAAGGACTAGATACCTCCCATTCATGCTTCAGATATTAAAATCAATCCACTAAAATACTCAAACCCCGATTCCTCGGATGGCAAGAGCCTAAACCCACTAATAGACCCTAATTCCTTAGGTGGCCTAGATTAATGAATTTGCATTAAGATTAGGGATCATGTGATTACTAATAAACCTAGTTCCATTCCTAGATACAAGGCTTACTAGGTGATTAAATTCAGTTCCGGTTATGATACCAACGTTCCCATTGCATACCAAAACACAAATCAAGTCATGGGGGTGATAGCCACAACAAGCATTAAGCACAGAAAATTAATCACTAATATGAAGCATAAACATAGATTAATCCGTCAAGATAAATACATAAACATAGGTTTGATTACATCTAATCCCAACACAGGGATTTAACTACTCATAAAACAAAGAAAACCAAACCAGAGAAATAGGAAGGAAGAGGAGAGGAGAGGCTCCATGTGAGCTTTCCTTCTTCTTCAAAGCAATCCCTCTTGGCTCCCTTCTAGGGTTGAAACCCTAGCCCAGCTGCAGCCTCCAAATGCCTCCAAATGGACCCTAAAAACTCCTCTGTTCTGTCTGCTGCGCTCTTATTTATAGGTCTGCTGCGCGTCACGGCCGTGATGGCCATCACGGGCAGGCCGTGGCGCGTTCTGTCCAAGGCGTGTTTTCAGGTTTTTGATTCTCGCGAGGCGAGAGAATTGTTCGCGACGCGAATCCTTTAAATTCTGGTTGGCTACGGCCGTGATGTCTATCACGGGCAGGCCGTGACAGCCTCTGACTTTTGCCTTCTGCTCTACTTGATCACGGCCGTGATGGTCATCACGGCCAGGCCATGATGGGCTCTGTTTGGCTCATATTCTTCACTTTTCAAGCTCTATTTCATCCAAGCTCCACCATGGCTGATTTTGATCACTTTTACATTGAATTCCTGCAAAACAACACCAAGACACCGCTTCACCCGTTCCAAGGGAAAATCTAATAAAAACCAAATAAAGAATGCCTAATCTATATGCAAAATGCATGCAAAAGAGTACAGAAAACATCATGTAAAATCACACTATCAAATCACCCCAAGCTTATTCAATTGCTTGTCCTCAAGCAATCACTAAGGCCAGAAGAATAAACAGAACATTGATAGTGAACCAAGAACCCGAGTAAATGATTCAAGTAATAGGCAATTCAAACAATTCAGCAAGAGACAATCAATTCAAGTCCAATTAGAGGCTTAGGTTCCTTAGACTCATGTTCTCACTGATTTGGGCACTCTTTCTCACATGAAGCTCACCCCAAGCTTGTTCATTTGCTTGGTTCTCTTTCCTCACCACTCCTGTGTTTAGGGGAATAAGACAATTCACTCAATTTTCCTCAAGGAATGAATCCTACCATAGGCTTGACTATCAACCAAATCTCTACTTTATTAATGAAAACAATTTAGAATCAAGAGGTCTTTTATTTGGTTGTAACGTGGTCATGGGATTAATCGTTAGGTGGGGATAACAAGAAAATGATATTTCAAAAGGGCTAACAAAATATCAACAATTTCAAACATGACCTTCTAAAATACCTTCTTGGGTTTTCAATTCATTTTTTTCACCTTTCTTTTCTTTCTTTTTCTTTTTATTTCTCACTTCTTTTTGTCATCCCCTTCTCTATTTTATTTATATTTTTTTTTCTTTTGTTTTTCTTTTTCTTGGAGAAGGGGAGATTTTTTTCAAATCAAGAGAATTATTTTTTTCTGATTCTTTTCCCAAACTTTTTTCAACTACCCTTTTACCCTTTTTTGTAATACTTTAGAAGGTCCCTTATCCAACATATTTATCAAAACATTTCAGGGTACCAAGAAAAGCATTTTTATTCTTTCAGGCTCAAAATTGGGCAACTAAGGGGTAGCATTTCATCATTCAAAGCTCAGAAGGCCAGAAAAATACCTATTGCCTCAATCATTTTCAAAAATGTTTCCAAAAATTTTTTTAAGCTTCAAAATGGTTTCAAGTCAAGTTCTAGAGAAAACAAACCAAGAGGAATAACACTCTAACACAATGAATGGGGTAAAATTTTGTGAGTACCCCTTTATGGCTCAAAATCTCACATTTTTAGCAGTTCAACAATCAATGAGAACCACAAATCTTCAGAACCCTATGCTAATTATCAACTATCCAAGATTATCTCAAACATTTTCATTTGCAGCCATATCACAAGAATAACAAATTGGGTTCCACAATTCACTACCACAAATTAATTGGCACTTAGTTTTCACAATTGTGTGCAAAATCTAAGCAAGGGCAATCTAATTGTGTGATCATGCAAAGCTATCATGCAAAACTATATGAATGCAACATGGAAAAAAAAATGCAAATGCAAAATACCCCTATCCCAAGCTTAAAAATTTACATTGTCCCCAATGTAAACAATCAAGATGGAAAGAGGAGAAAAATAAAATAAAACAAAAAAATTGGAACGGCTTACCGAGGTGGTAGCGGGTGTTGGCTTTGTTGTCTCTCTGCCCCTTTTGCTTTTCTCCTTGTCTTCTTGCTCTCCCTTCCTTCTTTCCTACCCTGAAAAACTTGGCAATTCTCAATTTATTATTTTTCCTCTTGAGCTTCTCAAATTATTCAAGAGGTTAAAATCAAAAACAAAAAATAACTAAAGAGAAGGGTTAAGAGAAGTTGGGTTGCCTCCCAATAAGCGCTTCTTTAACGTCACTAGCTTGATGTTCTAGGATCCTCCTCCCGGATCAAATGGTACTTGGAGTGGAGATTGTAGCAGTAGTATGACTTTATCTTCAACTCCACCCAGCCAGTGTGTAAAAGCACCATTGACCTCTTCAACTATAACACTGCACTTACTTCCTAGTGGGTCAAATGGCATTTTCACCAGGAAGTTTGACAGACAAGTGGAAGGAGTTAGTTTAGCAGTGTCCACACACGCATGCAAGCCGACATATTTGTCCAATGCAGAACTTTCAGATTCCTTAGCAAGCATGGTGGAGATAGTGCTTTCCAAATGCCCTTCCTTCTCACTTGTTCCTCCCCAAGGATGCGTGAAAGGTACTTCCTCTTCTTGTGGCTCATCCACCATCACCCCTTCATCTTCAATTTGATCCATTTCCACAACCAGATTCTGCTCAACCTTACGCTTCATGTGGCTCTGTGGGAATCACAATACACGGTGGTGGAGGTGGCAAATATGAACAAAAGGTTTCCCAATCCTCCTCGGAGAAGTTATATATAAGCCTTCCCGTCATATAATCAACTTGTGCGGGAGTAACATGACCCATCAAATCCATGACGTCTCCCAAACACCAGTTGTCTTCCAAAACGCGACTGGAGGCTTCCTCATCAGGTGGATAATACAAATTTTCCATGAATTTCGTCCACCTGGCACTACCAAAGCTCAAAACAAAAAGATCAAATATATACAGAAAATAAAAGAAATAAAAATGTCTAAATTAGTTGCCTCCTTTGTTACTAATGATATTGGCAAAACCAATCCCCGGCAACGGCGCCAAAAACTTGTTGACGAATCTGGGCAAGTATACCCAGTCGTACAAGTAATACGGTGGTAAGACCGGTTTATCGTATCCACGGGGATTGGATGTCAACTACCAATTCGCAAACTCAGCAACTATCTTGACTAAACTATTTATCAAGAGAAAGTAAAACAAACAAAAGAAAAGAAATAAAATCTTTTTGTCTTTTTGGGGACTTTTGACAAACACTTGGCGTGCAGAAAGGATATGTTGGGACTAGACTTCACCAAACCTCTAACTCGTGTACTATCAGGACTAGATACCTCCCATTCATGCTTCAGATATTAAAATCAATCCACTAAAATACTCAAACCCCGATTCCTCGGATGACAAGAGCCTAAACCCACTAATAGACCCTAATTCCTTAGGTGGCCTAGATTAATGAATTTGCATTAAGATTAGGGATCATGTGATTACTAATAAACCTAGTTCCATTCCTAGATACAAGGCTTACTAGGTGATTAAATTCAGTTCCGGTTATGATACGAACGTTCCCATTGCATACCAAAACACAAATCAAGTCATGGGGGTGCTAGCCACAACAAGCATTAAGCACAGAAAATTAATCACTAATATGAAGCATAAACATAGATTAATCCGTCAAGATAAATACATAAACATAGGTTTGATTACATCTAATCCCAACACAGGGATTTAACTACTCATAAAACAAAGAAAACCAAACCAGAGAAATAGGAAGGAAGAGGAGAGGAGAGGCTCCATGTGAGCTTTCCTTCTTCTTCAAAGCAATCCCTCTTGGCTCCCTTCTAGGGTTGAAACCCTAGCCCAGCTGCAGCCCCCAAATGCCTCCAAATGGACCCTAAAAACTCCTCTGTTCTATCTGCTGCGCTCTTATTTATAGGTCTGCTGCGCGTCACGACCGTGATGGCCATCACGGGCAGGCCGTGACGCGTTCTGTCCAAGGCGTGTTTTCAGGTTTTTGATTCTCGCGAGGCGAGAGAATTGTTCGCGACGCGAACCCTTTAAATTCTGGTTGGCTACGGTCGTGATGTCTATCACGGGCAGGCCGTGACAGCCTCTGACTTTTGCCTTCTGCTCTGCTTGATCACGGCCGTGATGGTCATCACGGCCAGGCCGTGATGGGCTCTGTTTGGCTCATATTCTTCACTTTTCAAGCTCTATTTCATCCAAGCTCCACCATGGCTGATTTTGATCATTTTTACATTGAATTCCTGCAAAACAACACCAAGACACCGCTTCACCCGTTCCAAGGGAAAATCTAATAAAAACCAAATAAAGAATGCCTAATCTATATGCAAAATGCATGCAAAAGAGTACAGAAAACATCATGTAAAATCACACTATCACCCTCCACCTGATACACCTGAACCTGAACCTGATCCTCCTCACCATTTGCCCAATCCTAACCCTGTTGTACCTGCATCCATTCCAACTCGCAAGTCAACTAGGACACACAACCCCCCCACATACCTTCAGGACTATGTCCATAATTTGGTTTATCCCATACAGCAGCATATCTCCTATGCCAACCTATCTTCTCATTACCATTCCTTTATTGCTAATGTGGATTCTCACTATGAACCACAATATTATCATCAGTACATTCGTTTTCCACGGTGGGAGGCAGCTATGGCAGATGAAATTAAAGCCTTAGAAGCCAATCATACATGGTCTGTGGTTCCTCTACCTCCTGGAAAACAAACCATCGGATGTAGATGGATTTTCAAGACCAAATATAACTCGGATGGCTCTGTTGAAAGGCATAAAGCCAGTTTGGTAGCTAGAGGTTTCACTCAGCAAATGGGAATTGACTTCATGGACACATTCTCTCCAGTGGCAAAGTTAACCCTTTGTGAGAGTTCTTCTTCTTCATTGCGGCTCAAAGGAAATGGGATTTATCTCAACTTGACATCAATAATGCCTTCCTCAATGGTGATTTATTTGAGGAAGTGTACATGGATCTACCTTTGGGGTATTCAAAAAAGAAGGAGCATGCAGTGTGCAAATTGCACAAATCCTTGTATGGCTTGAGACAAGCCTCGAGACAATGGTTCCAAAAATTCTCCTCTGCAATTCAAAAACTTGGATTTCAACAATCCACAGCAGATTACTCTTTATTTTTCCAAGGATCAGGTGATCAACTTCTTCTTCTGTTGGTTTATGTCGATGATATTATCATTGCTGGCCCCAATCAATCATTAATCAATCAAGCCATCAAAGGTCTGCAGCAACAATTTAAGTTGAAGGTACTTGGCAATTTGAAATACTTTCTAGGCCTGGAAATTGCCACTTCATCCAAAGGGATTCACCTTAGCCAAAGAAAGTATATTCTGGAACTCCTTGAAGATACAGGCTTCATAAATTCCAAACACCGCCAACATACCCATGGAAGCCAATCTGCGAGTTAAATGACACAGATGGTGAGCCACTCGGTGATGTTTCTCAAGTATAGAAGGCTACTTGGTAGGCTAATGTACTGACCATATCCGGACCAGGATATCATCTTTCTTTGTTAACAAGTTAAGTCAGTTCATGTCCAAGCCTCGAACACCCCATTTAAAGGCTCTCCATCATGTTCTACAGTACTTAAAGACCTCTCCAGGACAAGGAATTTTTTTCTCTTCTATCTCCAATACCACCCTGGCAGCATATGTTGATTCAGATTGGGGGAGTTGTAGTGTGACTAGAAAATCAACCACTGGTTTTTGTGTATACTTAGGCTCATCCTTGGTTTCCTGGAAATCTAAAAAACAGCCCCCTGGTTGCTAGATCCTCTGCGAGAGATGATCTTCGAGCTCTTGCATCTCTTACAAGTGAACTTTTGTGGCTGCAACAATTGTTGAGATGTTTTCATATTAGCATCCCTTCAATCATGGTCATGTGTGATAACAAGTCTGCTATTCAAATGGCAACTAATCCAACCTCAAATGAGAAATCAAAACATATAGACATTGACTGCCATTTCATAAGACAGCATGTCAATTCAGGCTTCATCAAGTTGGTTTATCTTCCAACTCAGCAACAGTTAGATGATATGTTTACCAAAGCTCTCCCTTTTTGTAAATTTTCAGTTTTGATGTCCAAGTTAGGTGCTTTAGATATCTATGCTCCAAACTTGAGGGGGAGTATTATGGTAAAGAGTTAGTTAAGAGTTAGTTAGCCTAGCTGTAATTAGTTATTCTAATTATGTTAGTTAGTTTGGTTAGCTTGCTGTTATATATATTCTGTACTGTGTTAGTTTTTAATTCAATTCATTCACTCATTTCTGAGTTTGATCAACAGTATGAGTTCTCTGATTCTGTAATCTAACATAATAAGAACGTGGTTTCTTGGAATGCAATGGTCGCAGCCTATGCTCAAGACTTACAAATTGGTGAAGCTGTTTCATGAAAATGCCAGATAAAGATTGTGCATCATGGACTCAATAGTTAATGGGTACATTCGAGTAGGTAAGCTTGATGAGTGGATGCCCATTAAGAACACAGTTTCATGGTATATTCAGATTATATTGAATACTTTAGCTGTACAGTAAGATGAATGTAACTGTCATAGTACCATTTATAGCAAAGAAAATATAATGGTTTGGAATGTTGCCATTTTGGATATTGTACGAGTTATTCTGATCTTTATGATTAGTGATGACCATATTCTAAAAAGTATATGTTATGTCAAAAGTTTTTCATCATATTTTTAGAGTGCAGATTGCGGTTTGCTTTTGTATGAACAATAAATAGGTTCTGGTTTAATAATATATGCAATAGCAGCAAAATGAACAAATCTATGTAGGCTTGATTCAGAGTTGCTCTTTGACTTTTTAGTATATTAATGTATTTTGCAGAGTAAGTTTGTAAGTTGCCGTGCAAAAGATACTATTACGGGTTGATTCACTTTGATAGGGCAACAAATTTTACTTTTAATGGAATCTCCAAATAAAAGGGGTGTTTTAGGCATTTGGAATGGAGAATCTGGTTTTCTCATGTTTGTATCATTGCATTTGCATGTCTATCAGAAAGATAATGATGAAAGCTTTGGATTACGTTGAAGATACGCCAACTCACAAAGGGAGATGCTACACCTCAATTCCAATTTCCAACTCTCCAAGTTACCATTGGCTTACTTCCCAGCTCATCAAGCCTATTGATTCCTTCAAGTATAACCACAATTTCAAACCACCAAATAAAATGCTTAAGGAAAATTTTGTCAACGACTAATAAGAATTAAGAAGTGATGTTTAATTTAAATGAATGGACAAATGTTAAGATTATTAAGAAAAATATATTTCAATTTTAATTAGAGAGAATACTATTTAATCTTACCTAATAGACAATGATACTTCTAATAAAATTTTCAATTCTCTACTTCACTGTTTCCTCAAGCCCTCTTCTTTTGGTGACCCACTTTCCAAGCCAAACCAGATTCCCCACCAACTCCGTTATTTGTTTCCTCTATGTTATGCTTTTCCCATGTTTGCTCTGCATCTCCTCCTCCTTATTTTATTGTTCTGCTGATGGATAATAGTTCTGACTAGTTCGGAAAAAATCAAAATTGTAGGGATCAAAACTCTTGTTGAAAATACTCCAACTGTTACGGTATATTGATATCAACTCAAGGCCCCTACCAAAACCGATTTCAACACTACATGTGGCCCAAATGCCAACAACTACAAAGTTCACCAAAGCATGCCTTTAGTCATCTCATTAGCCTCCACCCGGACCAATAACCATTATTACCTGTTGATTATATTTATTTGGTTTTAAACAGGCTATTAATTACGTGAGTATATTCATACTCATGAAAATGATAACATGACATGACAGTTCATTAGTTACGTTTATAAGGATACCTGTCTTGGAATTTTTTTTTTGTTCATAACTCATTGGGTAATATCTATAATCTTAGATCATTTGGACCTTTTACAGGATTAATTTCCACTCGATTATTCTTCCTCTCTCCCCACAGATGTCTTCTATGGAATTGAAACCGAGGCCCTTCCTCCCCACAAACACTCGACTTGTACAATCAACCAGTGTTATCAGAACTGAACCGGTCATCGACTCGGTTAAGGCATCGAGTCAATGGATCATTGGTCGAACCAGTGAGTCACTAGTTAAATCGGATATTAAATTTGTAAATTTTATAATACAGATATGTGTATATATCATATTTTTCACTAGTATACCAACAAAGCGCATCAGCCTGCACAACACATGTCCAACAAACTTTAGAACGTAGGTTCAATCTCCACCGGCTACAATTTTGGAACTTCGGTTCCCGATTGAACCGGTCGACCGGTCGGTCCGATCCGAATTTAATAACACTGCAATCAACTGAACTATATGCTATATCTTTCTTAGCATAATATGATTAATTAAGTGTTGTCAAGTTTCCCTCTTCCAAATAAAGAAAAAGTGCTGACCACTACAAATAATACACGATTTCATAAAAGAAATAAGAATTTTTGTTTGCACTCTGAAAATATTTTTTGGACAGAACTCTAAAAATATTACTCTCAAGTCTCAATCATAAAAAAAAAAATTAAGTAGTTAGTAAGTGGTAGGGGTTTGATCTCTGATTCTTGTATATGGAGAAAACTTAGTTGCGAGTCATTCAATGTCATCCAATACTATGATGGATTAGTCTCCGCAGTTGTATGCGAAAGATATTTTGAGGGAAAAAAAAACGATACAATAATTTCTAGATCCAGTACACACACGTGGGTGGGGCCTTTTAGCCGTTGAGTGGCAAATACGAGTCCAACAACTGATGCAGCCCAACTACCTATTTCCACAGCCACGATCCACGGCCCACCACACCAACAACGTGGATAACGATGTGGTCCATTACATATTATGCAGTTTCATCTAATTTCCAAAACATGACAAATTAAAAAAAATGATTTTTTTAAAATGAATTTTATATATATATTTTGAATTTCGGTTCTGGGAATCCCTTTAAAGTTTAAACATAAATAATTTGAATTGGGTCGCAAAGACAGTGTAAGGGACAAAATTGTCACAACGAATTGGACACAACTAATTAGATTTTCGATAGATACTAAAATAACATCTCAAAAAGACGATAAAATCCTTATTAAAATTATTTAAAGTTTTCTTTAGATTTTGATTGATGTGCCCAATAAGCACGTATTCCTATAAAATTTAGGGCATGTTTTGGTAAATAACATAATTAAATATTTATTCAATAAGTTTTTTTAAATAAGTTAAAAAAAATTATTTTCATAAACTTCTCTCACAAACTTATTTAAATAAACTAAAAAGAGCTTAGAGAAATATCATAAATGATTTTCATAAATTATTTATATAAGTTTATTTCTATTAGCTATTGTCATAAAATGAAATAAGTTCTTTATAAGTTCTTCCAAATATATCCTTATTCCTTATAACACATTTTATTTTAATTTTTTGTCTTCATTTTATGGTACTCAAATTCGAAAACTTATTTAAGGAATTTTCTGATTTCTTCTCACTTGGATTAAAATGGGACAGTAATCAATTTATTTAAATAAAACAATTTTTTTTTTGACTAAATTTTAAAAGCCTGTTTATTTTGATTTTAATAAAGTATATAACAATTTTAATTAATTAAATAACTTAAATATAAACAATTTTACATTTTCAGTATAAAAAATATTTTCCTTTAAATAGTGTTTTTTTCTGGATAAAAAGTAAAGTACTCTTCCATGAGTTCCATCTCTTCCGTCTGGCAGTGTGACATAATAAATAATGAAATCGTGTAAACTGTAAAGGTCCTTTGGGCATCATTTGGCGATCTACTTCCATATTATATAATCTAACGTCCATATCAAATTCAATCGGCGGGTCGAAATTTCAAACAAATTATAAAACCGAGAAAATTATCATAGAAAATGCATGGGATGCTGTGAATGCGCCAGCGAGGTATATAGTATAATAACTGTAGTAATAAGAAGTAACATACACGCACTTCCACTCTGTAACACAAGCAAAGAAAATCCAAAACCAGAAGAAACCACCGTCTCCTTTGTCGCTGTCTAAATTCCTCGTGATTTCAGTGCCTCTGCTCCAAGCCATTCCAAACTTTCTCCGCCACCTTTGTTCTCCTTTCCCCTTTTCTTTTTACTTTAGTTCTCAGAAAAAGCGAAACCATATAAATAAAACCCCCTTTTCTCTTTCACTCCATTTTCTATCATAAATCAAACTTTACACCCTGCCACACCGGAACGCACCCCATCCGTCTCTCATGTCGGAAACCAACGGCAATGGCTTCATGTACCTCCACGGCGACCTCCACCTTAAAATCATCGAAGCTCGCAGGTTGCCCAACATGGACATCGTCTCCGAGCGTTTCCGCCGCTGCATCACCGCCTGCGACACCATCAAATTCAACTCCGAAACCGCCGAAACCGCCTCCTCCGACCACCGCGCCCACCACCATCGCCGGAAAATCATCACCAGTGACCCCTACGTCACCGTTATCGTCCCGCAGGCCACCGTGGCTCGCACGCGCGTCATCAAGAACGCGCAAAACCCTCAGTGGAACGAAACCTTCAACATCCCCTTAGCGCACCCCCTCGAGTATCTCGAATTCCGCGTCAAGGACGACGACGTTTTCGGCGCCGAGACCATGGGAACCGTTAAGATCCCGGCGAAGGATATCGCCGCCGGCGAGTTAATCTCCGACTGGTTCCCGCTCCTCGGGTCCTCCGGGAAGCCGCATAAACCCGACACCGCGCTGCGAATCGAAATGCGGTTCACGGCGGTTGTAGATAACCCGCTTTACCGTTACGGCATTGCCGCGGATCCGGAGCACCGGGGCGTGAGGCACACGTACTTCCCGGTGAGGAAGGGAAGCTCGGTGAGGCTTTACCAAGACGCGCATTGCCCCAACGGGTTGTTACCGGAGATTCAGCTCGACGACGGGAAGGTTTATAGGCAAGGGAAGTGCTGGGAAGATATATGTTATGCTATATCTGAGGCTCATCACATGGTGTATCTGGTGGGTTGGTCAATCTACCACAAGATTAAGCTTGTTAGGGAACCCACTAGGCCTTTGCCAAGAGGTGGAGATTTGACACTTGGTGAATTGCTCAAGTATAAGTCTCAAGAAGGGGTGAGAGTTCTCATGCTGGTTTGGGATGATAAGACTTCACATGACAAGTTCCTCTTCAAGTCGGTGAGTCACACTCTAATTACAATTCCAATCAATAATAATTATCAGGTTTTAAATTGCAGTCACGATTATTGGTGTGTTTGGTTTCACGGTGGGAATCATCAGAATTGATTTTACCTCCTATCAAACGTGATTTTAGTAAAGATATAGATGTTTGGTTACATATAGGCAGGCTAAATTGATTTTGCCTCCAAATCTTGGTTTGACTAGAAATGATAAAAAATAGCTTCTATGTTTGGTTGAAAAATTCACACCAAGTATTAAACTTGCTTTTAGAGTAAAAATATGCCAACATAAATCAATTACAAAGAAAGTTAATTCAAAATCACTTTTAACAAACACTCACTCAAACACATACCATGTTGCATTTTTACCGCCATTGCAGACAATTGCGGGAAAATGTTGCCAATGCAGAATACACGCTTCACTTCACATCTCATTAATGGGAGCATATATGCACATGTGTGATGTGCAACAAGCTTTATCCAATAGGCATTTAGCATTTTTTTTGGTGTTTGAGGAAGTTTAGTTTTGAACTATTATATTGTTTTGATTGAGCTTTTTTCTTTTTGTTTTGGTGCAGGCTGGAGTAATGGGGACTCATGATGAGGAAACAAGGAAGTTTTTTAAACATTCTTCTGTTATGTGTGTTCTAGCACCTCGGTACGCTAGCAGCAAGTTGAGCTTCTTGAAGCAACAGGCAAGTATTGGTAATTTGGTGTCAAGTGTCAACTATCAATATTCAGTAATCTAGTTTTGTTTGAGTTTGATGACCTGTTGTTGATGACTTGATGATGTATTCATTTTGTCATAATATGTAGTGAATTCTTGTTGCCTCGTATTTCTTGTTTTGCTCTGTTATGATTTTGTGTTTTATAGTTCCCTAGACTTGATACATCTCCTCTCCTGTATATTGTCAGGAGTTAGGATTCTTTAAGAGCTAATTTTCGGTGGAGTCAAATGTGAAATGCCCTGTGTTTTGTGGCCTAAGCTCTAAATCGTGGGTATGTTTTTTTTTAGATGGGTTTTGGGAAATATATCTCTTCCTGTAAACTCTCTCTCTATTTGAAGTTAACAAATACATTTCCACTTATTCTGAGTATTGCAACCACTTCTCTGCTTGTAACAGTGTTTTTCATTTTTGTTAAATGGTCTCTTGTCTTTTGAGGCAAATAACATATTAAAATTGCTTGTGATATGGTATCATACAGGTTGTTGGAACTGTCTTCACACACCACCAAAAATGCGTTCTTGTGGACACACAGGCTTCTGGTAATAACCGAAAGATAACTGCTTTCATAGGAGGTCTTGATCTATGTGATGGTCGCTATGACACACCTGAGCATCGACTTTTTCGTGATCTTAACACTGTATTTTCGGGTGATTTCCACAATCCTACATTTCCCGTAAGTCATTAGCACAGTTGGACATATTTATTTGTAAAGCGTTACATTTATTTCTTCCATTTTTGTCGGGGACGTCCTGTTAAACTATTATCCATGTATTGGCCAATAAGCATACGGTAACTTTTAAATAGCATCTTTTTTGGTTATATGAAGCATGATGTCTTGGTTAAACCCCTAAATTACAAGGTTGAAGGATTACACTTTTTAGATTGTAAGAGGAGTGTTGTATTACTCTCTCTTCCCGCTTTTGGCTGCCAAGTTTATAGTAACTTAGTGAAGCCTCTGAGTTAGAGGGTTGAATACTTGGAGGGATACACCTTTGCTCTCCACTAGATTGTATGAAAAGCGCTGATTTGAGACTGTTCGTGATTGTTTGGTCACCAAGTATACTGAAGTTTCTCATTAGAATTTATATTTTGTAAGAGCTACACCATTCCTATAACTTTTACTGAGTGTCTTATTCCTGGATTGTTGGGATGTGTTGCCACAATTTAAGACCCTATCCAGATCCCCTTCTACCCCAATCACTGACTGCACTATGCAGACAATAAAAAAATGTTTTACCAAAAATAGCCCCTTCTGTCTTGTGGTCACCAGGTGAGGGGTTCCTCGTGTTTGCCCACCAGATCTCAGTTCGAAGCTGACTTGCTCGAGTCGACTTAGGTTATGCCTTCACATCATTATTCCAAGTATTAGGCCACACTTCTTAAATCCAATTTCTGAGTTGGAATTTTGTTTAGAGTAACTTAATTCTGTATCTACTCCCAAATAGCATTCCAGAACAATCTATGATATCAAATTTATTGGATTGTCTGATAATAGAATGCTAGGGAACCAATTGTAAATGTTAGCTCCAATTTTCTAATACCTTTTATTATTTTATCCCATGTGATCTTGTTTGCATGACCTAGCTAAAGATTGGTACAAGATTTTGTTGTCATATCATCATTGTAAGATAGTGTAGTTCTTTCTATTTTACATTGCACACCTACAGAGTATTAAGTTTGAGAGCCGGTTATTTAGCTATCTTTATATTGTAGGTAGTATGGTTTTGTTATAACGTTGTTACGGTTTGGCTTTTCTTTTCTCTCTCCTTTTAAAAAAAATGATATGTCATCTGGTTTATTGTGACTGCTCACTGCTCTTACATATACTTTCTGTGATAGGCTGGAACAAGGGCTCCAAGGGAACCATGGCATGATTGGCACTGCAGAATAGATGGGCCTGCTGCATATGATGTTCTTATTAATTTTGAGCAGCGGTGGAAAAAAGCAACTAAGTGGAAAGAGTTTGCAATACTATTAAAAAAATCTTCTCAGTGGCATGATGACTCATTAATAAGAATTGAACGCATCTCGTGGATATTGAGTCCTTCAATTCCTACTCATACCTCAAGGGATAGTCATACAATTGTTCCAGGGGATGACCCTAAAGTATGTGTTTCTAGTGAAGATGATCCTGAAAACTGGCATGTTCAGGTTGGACAATGCAAGTTTGGTTGAGTAAATATTAGCATGTTGCTCTTTCTTGATTTTTGAGACGATTCATTTAATTACATTTGCCAACTCTTTGGCCTACATATGATTTTGCAGATCTTCCGCTCCATTGACTCAGGATCCCTGAAAGGATTTCCCAAACGTGTTGATGTTGCTATGTCCCAGGTTTATTGGCTAGTGCTTTCCTTTCCAGTTCACCCTATTATATTTGTACAGAAAACTCAAAATATGTTGACTTAAGTCAACTCTGTACTAATTGCCTGCAAATGAAACCTTTATATTGAGTTTAAGTTCTGTACTGGATTGATTTAAATCAAATTTGCCAGTTTCTTATGACATATTTTTGGATGCAGAATCTTATCTGTGCTAAAGATTTGGTTATAGACAAAAGCATACAGACGGCATACATTCAAGCCATCAGATCTGCTCAGCATTTTATTTATATTGAAAACCAATATTTTATTGGATCATCATATGCATGGCCATCTTACAAAGATGCAGGTCAGGCTCAGATAGTTGTCTATATTTTGAGAGTTGGTTTCCCCTGTTCTGCATAAAAGGACATGCCAGAAAGTTTGAATACATTGATCTTGGAAGCATAAAAGTTTGAATACATTGAGTTGTCTAAATTAGCACCATACCTGCAATCTGGCCTCTGCATTTTTTATGATAGATGCTAAACCTGATTAAACTACATGAACCATGGTAGAAATTAATCCTATATAAAAAGGTGGCATTCAGAAGTTGTTCTGAAATTTACATCCCTTTTACTGTTCAAAGCATGGACCATAGATCAGGTAGGAAAGGGTTGTTGGTATGGTGAGAGTTAGGTCTAAATCTGCAAAAGAAAGAAAGAAAGAAATTTAAAAGATGCGGAGGTGATGTGCTACTTCGCTGTTTTTATTTTGGGGTCATTGGCAAGTCATATGTTATCATCTGTGACCAGGGGCTGATAATCTCATTCCAATGGAATTGGCGCTGAAAATTGCTAGTAAAATCAAAGCCAAGGAGAGATTTGCCGTTTATGTTGTTTTACCAATGTGGCCAGAAGGTGATCCAAAAACTGGGGCTATGCAAGAAATCCTCTTTTGGCAGGTATATGATTATCTAATGTATAAGTTTTTAAACTTGTCCAATGATGGAAGTTTACAATATCTGAATGTGAAGCCTAAGGATCCAGCTTAAAATGCACTTTAAAGAGTATGATGCGAGTATTTGCTGATGACAAAATCATTGAAGTGGATTCTCAGAAATAAAAATGCTAGCCAGAAATCCTGACAGAATCAGTTGGCATGTTTTTTTTACTATTGTACGGATGGGTGATCCCTACCACTTTATTTCATCTGACAACCACCTTGAATGTAGTTGGTTTTGGTCAAAATTCTGGCTGATTTTTTTTTTGCTGTGTAGCGTTACTCTTCTCACAAAGCCTGGTTTGTTGTCCGTGTGATTCCGATGTTGTATCTTAACAAATTCTAAACCATTGTTATTTTCATCAATGGTTATTAAACCTGTACTTACTCTCTAAACTGCACCCTCCACTTTTGAGGATCTTTATCCAATGTATAGTGCTTCAAAGATCAGGAAACCAAAAAAAAAAGGTGAGTACTTATTTTCAGCACTTCTTTTTGTATACAGGGCCAGACAATGCAAATGATGTATGATGTTGTTGCTAGAGAATTAAAATCAATGCAACTTGCTGATGTGCACCCACAAGATTACCTCAACTTCTATTGCCTTGGTAATCGGGAAGAATTTAATGAAGAAAACTCGAGCTCAAATGGTGCACAGGTAATTTTTCTAAATAAAATATTCATCTTGTATGTGCCTTCGACACATCGTAAGATGTTCATTAATATTTTGAACCATAGATTGATGCTTTGATTATAGTTCATTGACAACAATGAAAGTAGTTATCTCTTGCCAGTAAACGAAAGGATGTTGTATTTAGAAAGATGGCTCTGTTCTGCTCTATGCTTTGTATTATCTAGTATCTACTGTAAAAAGCATTGATCACTTTATTTCATCCATTTAGAGTTTAGACACATACTGGAAGCATCTTCTGTCAAAAGCATTGAAGATAATTTTCTTGTCAGGTCTCTGATGCATATAAATATCGCCGGTTTATGATTTATGTGCATGCTAAGGGAATGATCGTCGATGATGAGTATGTTATAGTGGGATCTGCTAATATAAACCAAAGATCTATGGCTGGTACTAAAGATACCGAGATAGCCATGGGTGCATATCAACCCCATTACACTTGGTGTGCAAGGAAAAGGCATCCATATGGTCAGGTTCGTATTTCTCCACAAGCTTAATTCTTGCAGCAATTTTTCTGATTGGAAATATCTTTTCCCAGCTGCAAATGATATGATAATATGATATTACAACTGGAGAACACTGATGAACTGGAAATCACATTTATCTCATCCCAAATGGCTAGATTTTATGGATATATCAAATTACTACATGATTCTATACACAAGTAGACCTAGAAATCACCCTTATCTGAATGTGAATGACTTCCTCTCAATTTAGTAAATTACTAAATAATTAATAATGTCATGGATAAGTAACCAAATAATAACCATGTCTGTTTTTTCTTTTTTTAACTTTTCAACCATCTTTCTCTCATACCTTTTTTGTTCTGTGTTTTTGTCCGGAGAAAGTTGATTGCTGATTACTTGGGCCTGATTGTTTTGTTTTTAGTTTCCTGTTTTCATTTTCTGTTTTCAAAAATAATTATAAAATTGCCATCTTATTTTCATTTTGTTTCTTGTTTTAAAAAATTTGTAAGTGTTTCATGTACAAATTTTTGAAAACAGGAAACAAGATGGTAGTTTTATAATTATTTTTGAAAATAGGAAATGAAAACAGAAAAGTGGAAACAATTATAATAAGCCCTTGATGTTTTAATGGTGAACTTAATATCACTTATACAGCTATACCTTACCATGTGATATTCTGTTTATTAAATTAAATGGTTTTTTGTTCCTGCAGATTTATGGTTACAGAATGTCACTGTGGAGAGAGCATCTTGGCATGTTGGAAGAAACTTTTGAGGAACCAGAAAGACTGGAGTGTGTGTGTAAAGTGAATGAAATTGCATGTGATAATTGGAGAAGATTCGTTTCCGAAGACTTTTCACTTCTGCAAGGACATATTCTTAAGTATCCTGTACAGGTAGATTCTGATGGCAAGGTTAGCCCCTTGCCTGATTGTGAGAATTTCCCAGATGCTGGTGGTAGGATACTGGGGGCTCACTCTCAAACAATTCCAGATATCCTAACAACATAATCTGAATTGAATTCATGCTCTGATTGAAGATTGGTAAAGATTGTGATGATGCCCCCTGCTTCTAACTGTGAATTAGGACAGAAAAACAAGTGGAGTGTATTTAGTTTTCTGTACTTAAATTTGATTTGTTCAACTCACTGATAAATCTTCCACATGGTAGTGATTTATATTTTGAAGGATCGCCAGTTCACACAGATTATGTTTGTTGTCCGCTGTGCTTCCCTTTATTTGGTCACAGTTATCTCGTATCTGCATTTATAAAAAGAATTATGTAAACCGTTTCCTTTGTTTTTGTGGAATAGTATTGAATCTGTCATTGTTAATGATTTCTCTTTGCTTAGTGAGATTAGAATTTTGAAGTATAATTATTGGTATTTGTCGGTAGTGTAGAAGTCTTCAACTGATTATTTGTTATCACGTGCATTATTATATTCATTAGCTCCTACAGCAGTGCAGCTTGTAGCCTTGTACATTATTAGTATGAGGAGACAAGGCCACAATTATCAACTCTAGATAAAAAAAAAATTCATAAAAGGGTAATGTGCACCATTAACGGGAGAAAAGAACGGAATAGGAATAGGAATAGGAATAGGAATAGGAATTGTGAGTGACGTTCAAATCTCGATAACATGCTACATTTGATTTTCTGATCTCTTTTTCCTTTCCAATGTCTCGTATGAATCTTTTTCACGAAAAAAAAAAGGAGGGAAAAGCAAGGTGATGTATATTCTGTATACAAATGTACCGTGCATAAAAATGAGAAATATTATTTGCAATTAAAAAACGTGGTTAATAAAATATTAAGTTTGGTTTTTTTTTTGAATAAAAAAAGTATTCATTTATTTAAATTGGTAAAATATATCGAAAGCAACACAAATCCAACATCACTAAAACCGAAAAGGATGAATCTGCGAACAAACTCACAGCATCCAGGTTAACAGCATAATACGGCAAAATCAAAATGCCTACAAAAGTGACAAAATCAAAGTCACTCATGCCTACAAACGTGACGCAAATCTTGATCAAATGTCACCTGTCAATCTAAACCAAACAAACATCGCACCAAAACGGGAAACCAAACGTCGACAAGACGACGATAACAAAACACCGAAACCGAGATCATATGGAAAACCCACTTATTTCGATAACAATGAGAGAGAAAACGATGTAGAAGGGTGATTTCAGGCCAAAAAACAAAACCCCCACCCCCAGGGGGAAACACCCCCCCCAAAAAAAAATAATGAAACGATCTATTCAAAACAACTTCCCATGTTTTCTCCAATACCCCAAAAACCACCCCCTCCGCTACCTATCTTTTCTTCTTTCTCTGTTCTCCTTCCCTAATATTAAGTTTGGTTAATGAATATACTAATATGGCATAACTCATCAATTGAACATCATCAACCATGATTGTAAATGTTTTTAGTTCAAATACACGTGCAGTAGATTATATTTTGAAGGTTAAATTACTCTTTTGGTCGATTATCTTTATTTTAAGTTTCATTTTGGTCCCTTATTTATTTTTTGTTCCGTTTTGGTCCCTTATCTTTATTTTAGGTTTCATTTTGGTCCCTTCCGTTAGTTTTACACTAACAGCGTTAGGTTTCCGCCGCCACTCGCCGAAAAATGCCACCGGAATCTGGGTTTAGAGAGAGAAAACCATATTTTCACTTTTCTCTCTCTTCTTCCTTCTCTTCCTCACTTCCTTCTTCCTCCCCTTCCTTCTTCCTCCTTCTTCCTTCTTCCTCCTTCTTCCAATCTGGGTTCTTAGCTCAAATCCAGTGACATTTCGAACAAAAATCAAACTAAAACCATCAAAGATGTTTCACTTAAACACAGATTGGAAGAAGGAGGAGGAAGGAAAAATAATGAAGAAGGAAGGGGAGGAAGAAGGAAGAAAATAGAGAAAAGTGAAAATGAAGTTTTCTCTCTCTATACCCAGATTGCGGAGACAGTTTCCGGCGGGTGGTGGCAGAAACCTAACGCCGTTAGTGTAAAACTAACGGAAGATACCAAAATGAAACCTAAAATAAAGATAAGGGACCAAAACGGAACAAAAAATAGATGAGTGGCCAAAATGAAACCTAAAAATAAAGATAAGGGACCAAAATAGTAATCTAGCCTATTTTGAACGTCCAAAATGATTTTTTTTTTTTTAAACTATTCAAAGCAGAAAAAAAACTATTCAAAGGAGAGGAAATATAATATTACAATATTTCCATATGGCTAAGCTCCGTTCCTCGCTCGAGCTATCGAGCCCTTGAGGCTATATTTGAGAGTTTTGGAGAGGATGGAGTGGAATGGTTAGTAATGGAGTAGTTTAGAGTGGAGTGGTAAAAGTATACTGATGAGTGTGATTTCACATCATCTTTGTCTATCATTTTGCATGCATTTTCATGTAGTTTAGGCATATTTAATTTGTTTTTTGGTTAATTTTCCTTTGGAACGGGTAAGGCGGTTTTCGTGGTGTTGTTTTGCAGAAATCAAGGGTAAAATGCTCAAGATCAACCATGATGGAGTTTGGATGAAAATAGGGCTGGAAAAGTGAAGAAAATGAGTCAAACGGAGCCCATCACGGCCTAGCCGTGATGCCCATCACGGTCATGATCGAGCAAAACTGAAAAGGAAGAAAGGCTGAAGTCATAATCTGTCACGGCCTGGCCGTGACGTCCATCACGGCCGTGACCAAAAACCCCACAAGTCAGAGACCGTCACGACCTAGCCGTTATTCCTATCACGGCTGTGAAAAGAAGTCTCACGTCGCGAGCATACTTTCTCGTCGCGAAAGATCTGAAACCTATAGAATTGCCAAAGGCAGAAGCCGTCACGGCCTAGCCGTGATTGCCATCACGGCCGTGACGTGTGTTACTTGGACCTGAAGCAACTGAATTGGATCAAAATTTGAGTTAGATTGGGATTCTAACTTCCCACATCTATAAATAAGGACCAGGCAGAGGCAGAAGACACACATAGACTTTAGGCTAATACCACTTAGGCTTTAATCTAGGATCTATCTTCTTCTTCTTCCTCTTCTTCTCTGATTTTCTGTTTTCATGTTATTTGTAATCGAGCTTGTCGTCACCATGACAAGACTTGAGTAGTAGTTTATTTCTAGGGATTGGGGCTATGCCCAAGTTTTGTTTATGATGTTAATTTGATGTAAAATCTTTGTTAATTACGATTTTGTTTTAGATCTGATTTCTAGTGTTTGAATCACTCGTAAATTCGGTGGCCACTTGTTTGCGTGTCATAGGCATTCTAAGGAGAAACCTAGCGGTGGACTTAGGTGTCGGATCTATAGAGTCAGACTTGGGACTGAAATCACGAGAGTTAGAAGCCGTCCCTCGAGGATCAACGAGTTGTCACGAAACGCAAAGGGTCCAATCTGAGATCGACTACCACGAGAGTAGGGGTTGGGTCAATTGGGCACGGTTTTTGTAACCCGAGAGGGAGCTTAAACTATTAAAGGATAAACTCGTCTTCAAGGCAATTCCGTTAATTAACAAGGGTAAATCAGATTGGTAACATAAACAGCCTCGTAGGTAACCCAAATCCCTAGGAATCCATTTAGATCTAAAAACCCATAAACAGTTTACTTCCTATTTTATTTGTTTTCTGTTTGTTTATCTCTTAATTCAAATTCAAAACCTTTTCAAAATACAAATTCTTTTTATACAGTCCAGATTTGCCAATTTGATAATTAGTTGCGATTCGAGATCACAGTCTCTGTGGGATCGATATCTTTTATTACTTGGTGACAATCCGGTACACTTGCCGGAATCGCACGCGCGCATCGCGTCGCGCGCTGTCAAGTTTTTGGCGTCGTTGCCGGGGACTGTGCGTTTTCGAATCTCAATTTAATTTTTAAATTGATTTTTTTGGACCTTTTATTTTTCTTTAATTTTTATATTTGTTAAAAAAAAATCTTTCCTTCTAGTGTATCCACCTCTCTGTGTGTTATATGCAAAGATCCCTAAGTCTTGGGAGCCTTAGTGAGGTTGATCCAGAAATCGAGAGGACCTTTCACAAACGTAGGAGACTACAAAGAGAGAGAGAAAGGTTGAGTCACATTCCACTCATGGCGAATCAACCGGATACGAAACCATTGAAGGACTACGCAGCCCCAAATACTAGGGGTTTGCGAACTGGGATTGCCAGGCCAGAGATTGAGGCGGAGAACTACACTATATCGCCTATTCTAATCAACATGATTAGGCAGCACCAATTCGGAGGATTGCCCTCGGAGGACCTGACTGATCACGTAGAAACATTCTTGGAGTTCACCGATGCAATTAGGATTCATGGTGCACCGGTCGATGCTATACGCTTAAGGTTATTCCCCTCATCTCTGACTGGAAAGGCAAAGGCTTGGCTAAAGCAATTGCCCGCCAACACCTTGACTACTTGGGACCAACTGGAACAGGCGTTCTTGGAGAAATTCTTCCCTCCATCCAAGACGGCCTATATACGAACCCAGATCACCGGCTTCTTCCAAAAAGACGGAGAATCCTTATCGGAAGCTTGGGATCGCTACAAGGGACTGCTGGAGTCTTGCCCACACCATGGACTCGAGAGGTGGTTACTAGTGCACACCTTCTACAACGGATTGGATTACTCTTCGAAGGTGTCACTTGATTCTGCAGCTGGTGGAGCCTTTATGAATAGGCCTCTGACTGAGGCATTCAACATCATTGAAAACGTGGCCACCAACTACCACCAATGGGGTTCAGAAAGAGGTAATAACCTGAACAAGATTTCGGGGGGTAAGTTTGAAGTTAATAGCACTGATCTTATAATGTCAAAAATAGACTCACTTAATAAACGTTTTGATCGGCTTGAAAGGGCTAATGTGAGTGCAATAGGTGCTACTAACCTTGTTTGTGAGATTTGTGGAATGCAGGGACACGACATCATGGAGTGCCCACGAGGTATTGCTCATGGATCCGGCGCTTCGGGTGAACAAGTAAATGCTTGTCACAACTTCTACGACACAAACCCGAAGCTGCCCAATTATGCCCCCACAAATCCCTACAACCAAAGGAAGAACAACCCTTACCTCTCCTACGGCAACTACAGCAACACGCTGAACCACGAGTTCCAAGAGGGCCAAGGTAATAGGAAACCCGCACCGGGGTATCCTCGGGTACAGCAGTCTAAACTCGAGTCTTTATTGGAAAGTTTTGTTGAAACCCAAACAAAACAAAATGAGGAGTTTAGACAACAAGGCAGGGCAGTAAACGAGGCAATAAAAGAGCTAGCATCTAAAGTAGACAACTTAGCAATCCATAACAAGATGCTAGAAACTCAGATTGCCCAACAAGCCAACACATACACTAGACCTAAGGGTACGTTCCCGGGTCAACTCGAAGCTAATCCCATTGAGCATTGTAATGCCATACACTTGAGGGATGATAAGCTTGGGGTGGGGGAAAAAGACGTGGAACCAGAGGAGGACATGAGCGAAAAGGAAGAGCCAGAACCAAAGTATGTCCCTCCACCACCGTACCAACCCCCGATACCTTTCCCACAAAGGTTGGTCAAGAGAAAGCAAGTGGACATAGAAGCTAAAATGCCTCCTAAACTGAAAGACCCAGGTAGCTTCTCTATCGCTTGCTCAATTAAAAGTGCAAATCGACCAAGCCTTATGTGACTTAGGGGCTAGTGCGAGCTTGATGCCGCTCACTATCTTGGAAAGGTTGGGAACGAAAGAGTTGAGACCATTCAAATTCTCCTTAAAATTTGCGGATGGCTCAACT
This sequence comes from Sophora flavescens, assembly GCA_030762895.1. NCBI lineage: Eukaryota > Viridiplantae > Streptophyta > Magnoliopsida > Fabales > Fabaceae > Sophora > Sophora flavescens. The sequence goes on from CM061064.1 coordinate 37,747,125, forward strand.
AGGACTCCTCTAGGCATACTAGAGAACGTTCCTGTAAAGGTAGGGAAATTCTTCATCCCAACCGACTTCCTGGTATTGGATATGAAAGGGAATTTAGAATTCCCCATCATTTTAGGAAGGCCATTCTTGGCCATCGCTGGAGCAGTAATAGATGTAAGGAATGGTAAACTCTCTCTAAATGTAGAGGAAGGTAGGGTCGATTTTGAATTTACTAACTCCTATAACAACCCTCCTTTTGAGAGCCATGTGTGCAGGATCGATATAACGTCTCCAGTGGTAAAGAAAGAGCTCAGCATGGAAGAAACTCCGAAGAGATGCATGGCTGATGATGCACCCAGAGGTGACGAAGTTGGAGTTGCTGATCATGCGGAAACAGAACTTCCGCCGGGAGGGAGTAAGGCCAGGAAGCTCCGAGAGAAAAGAGCGAAGCGGAAGCGTAGTTGGCCGTATGAGCAGAATCGGCTTTCCGAAGGAGTTCCATGGAAGAGAAGTGTTACTGCACTTCTACGCCCAGCCGACCCCGGTTGATTGAAGGAAGTATGGTCAAGCTTAAGACCATAAATAAGCGCTTCTTGGGAGACAACCCAAGTTTTCTTTCCCTTTTTCTTTTGTTTTTGAATTAAGCTCTTGAATAATTTGAGAAGATCAAGAGGCAAAAATCATAAATTAATAGATCTGTCTAGTGTTTTCAGGTTAAAGAGGAAGGAAGAGCAAGAAGAGCAAGAAAAAGATAAAGTCAGAGGCCATCACGCCCTGGCCGTGACAGTAGTCACGGCCGTGATGAACTAATAAAGGAAAACAGAAAGGATCACGGCCCAGCCGTGATATCCATCATGGGCGTGATGAGTAGGATGCCAAGATCAGAGAGCATCACGACCCACCCGTGATGAGCCTCACGGACGTGATGCTATTTCCACCCAAGTTTTGACTGGAATGTGAGTCAACACCCGCTATCACTTCAGTGAGTTGTTCCAATTTTTCTCCTCTCTCCGACTTGATTATTTACATTGGGGACAATGTAAGTTTTAAGCTTGGGGTAGGGGTATTTTTGCATTTGCATTGTTGCATTCATATTGCATTCACATAGGCATAGTTGGGTATGATCACATTCTCTAGATTGCCCCTCACTTAGAATATGCATCCAATTGTGAGAACTTGGTGCCAAATAAATTGAGGTAGTGAATTTTTGAACCCAATTTTTTTTATTCTGGTGATAAGGCTGAAAATAAAAATTCTTGAGATAATCTTTTGATAGTTGATAATTAGCATGTGGTTCCTTAGATTTGTGTTTCTCACTGATTTCTGAACTACTAAATGTAAGATTTCGAGCCAAAAAGGGGTACTCACTAAATCTACCCCATTCCTTATGATAGTGTGTTTTAATTCCTCTTGGACTGTATTTTCTAGAACTTGACTTGAAACCATTTCGAAACTTAAAAATTTTTTGAAAACATTTTTGAAAATGATTGAGGCACTAGGTATTTTTTTCGGCCTTCTCAGCTTTGATTAATTAAATGCTACCCCTTAAGTTGCCCAATTTTGAGCCTAAAAAAATACTGTTCTTGGTACCTTGAAATTACTTTGATAAATAATGCTTGGTATGACACCTTTTAAAGTATTACAAAAGGGTAAAAAGGTAGTTTGAAAAAGTATGGGATGAGAAAGTTAGAATATATTTCTCTTGAGCTAGAAAAATCTCCCCTTCTCCAAATAAATGAAATGAAATGAACAAAAAAAAAATGGAGAAGGGGATGACAAAAGAAAGTGGGAAATAAAAATAAAAGGAAAGAAAAAAGGTGGAAAAGTAAATCAAAGCCCAAGAAAAAAGGTATTTTAGAAGGTGTCATGCTTTGCAATGTTTGATAATTTGTTTAGCCTTCTTGAATTTCCCTTTTCTTGATTTTCCCACCTAACAATAAATCCCATGGCCACATTACAACCAAAGGAAAAGACCTCTTGATTCTTATGTGTTTTTATTAATAAAGTAGAGATTTGGTTAATAGTCAAGCCTATGGTAGAATACTTTCCTTGAGGAAATTGAGCGAATTGTAATATACCCACTTGAGTGAGGTGAGATGAGTGCCTGAATCAGTGAGAATATGGGTTTAGAACCTAAGCTTCTAACTGGACTTGAAATTGATTATCTATTGGGGATTTATTGAATATGCCTGTCACTTGGATTAGCTTCTCGGGTTCTTGGTTCACTATCCATGCTTTGATTATTTATATCTTCTGGCCTTAGTAATTGCTTGAGGACAAGCAAAATCTTAAGCTTGGGGTAATTTGATGAGTGTGATTTCACATCATCTTTGTCTATCATTTTGCATGCATTTTCATGTAGTTTAGGCATATTTAATTTGTTTTTTGGTTAATTTTCCTTTGGAACGGGTAAGGCGGTTTTTGTGGTGTTGTTTTGCAGAAATCAAGGGTAAAATGCTCAAGATCAACCATGATGGAGTTTGGATGAAAATAGGGCTTGAAAAGTGAAGAAAATGAGTCAAACAGAGCCCATCACGGCCTAGCCGTGATGCCCAACACGACCATGATCGAGCAAAACTGAAAAGGAAGAAAGGTTGAAGTCAGAATCTGTCACGGCCTGGCCGTGACGTCCATCACGGCCGTGACCAAAAACCCCCACAAGTCAGAGACCGTCACGGCCTAGCCGTTATTCCTATCACGGCTGTTAAAAGAAGTCTCGCGTCGCGAGCATACTTTCGTGTCGCAAAAGATCTGAAACCTATAGAATTGCCAAAGGCAGAAGCCGTCACGGCCTAGCCGTGATTGCCATCACGACCATGACGCGCGTTACTTGGACCTGAAGCAACTGAATTGGATCAGAATTTGAGTTAGATTGGGATTCTAACTTCCCACATCTATAAATAAGGACCAGGCAGAGGCAGGAGACACACATGGACTTTAGGCTACTACCACTTAGGCTTTAATCTAGGATCTATCTTCTTCTTCTTCCTCTTCTTCTCTGATTTTCTGTTTTCATGTTATTTGTAATCAAGCTTGTCGTCACCATGACAAGACTTGAGTAGTAGTTTATTTCTAGGGATTGGGGCTATGCCCAGGTTTTGTTTATGATGTTAATTTGATGTAAAATCTTTGTTAATTATGATTTTGTTTTAGATCTGATTTATAGTGTTTGAATCACTCGTAAATTCGGTGGCCACTTGTTTGCGTGTCATAGGCATTCTAAGGAGGAACCTAGCGGTGAAATTAGGTGTCGGATCTATAGAGTCAGACTTGGGGCTGAAATCACGAGAGTTAGAAGCCGTCCCTCGAGGATCAACGAGTTGTCACGAAACGTAAAGGGTCCAATCTTAGATCGACTACCACGAGAGTAGGGGTTGGGTCAATTGGGCACGTTTTTTGTAACCCGAGAGGGAGCTTAAACTATTAAAGGATAAACTCACCTTCAAGGCAATTTCGTTAATTAACAAGGGTAAATCAGATTGGTAACATAAACAGCCTCGTAGGTAACCCAAATCCCTAGGAATCCATTTAGATCTAAAAGCCCATAAATAGTTTACTTCCTATTTTATTTGTTTTCTGTTTGTTTATCTCTTAATTCAAATTCAAAACCTTTTCAAAATACAAATTCTTTTTATATAGTCCAGATTTGCCAATTTGATAATTAGTTGCGATTCGAGATCACAGTCTCTGTGGGATAGATATCTTTTATTACTTGGCGACAATCCGGTACACTTGCCGGAATCGCACGCGCGCATCGCGTCGCGTGCTGTCATATACCACTCCATTGTTTGGGAGTTTTAATGTTCCCTCCCAAACTCCCCAAATTGGAGGGTATGAAAAATAGAGCTTTGGATGGTTTGGAGTGGTTTGATTTCCCATCCCCAACCATTCCACTCCATTGTTTAAAAACCGCCCAAACAATAGGTCAAGGTATTTGTACCATTCCACTCCATTACTAACCATCCCACCCTACCTCTCAAACACACCCTGAGAGATTAGATGTCAGTGGGGAAGAACTTCGAAAGAATTTCATCGACTCTCTTGCCCTCTTGATGGTATCCAGTTGAAATGGTTGCTGGATTGCCCCTACTTCAACCTCTAAAATTCGATCATTGATGCATCAAATCACCGCTCATCAACCATTCATGCAAATACACAGGTCCCTCCCCCTCTCTTTTAGATGAATGCGGTGGTTTATAACGTGTTTTCCAATCCAAGTCTTGGAGGTGGATTCTCCACTGTAGGAGCTCATTGTAGCTCATTATTTAAGCACGTGTTGTATTTAATAAAGTTAGTTAAAGTTAGTTATTTTGCCTTTCTGTAAACAGCTGTCAATAGTTAGAGAATTAGTTAGTCTTTGCTCAGTTAGTTAGATGCTTTAGGCAAACTATAAATAGCTAGCTTGTAGTTAAGATAAGATTCATTAGATTCAGTTTGTAATATTTCCAGTTTTCATTCTATTCAATAGTAAGAATGCAGAGTGCATTTCTTCACCCTATTCCATGTTCCTTAGTTTTCTGCCTTATTACCATGAACTTCAACATGGTATCAGAGCTCCATTAATTGGAGCTCTGTTGTGCCTCTGATCGTTTTTGTTCCCACACTGCTCCTTGATTCTTCATCCTCATCTTTTTCTTCCTCTTCTACTTGATTGCTATGATGAATCTTGAAGTCAACAATCCTTACGAAAATCCCTATTTTATTCATGCAAACGACAGTGCTGGAGCTATTTTGGTTTCCACGCAGATGACAAAGAACAATTATCATGAGTGGTCAATGGTGATGTCCTTGGCTTTGAGATCGAAGAACAAGATGCAATTTGTGGATGGAATAATTCAGAAACCTGCTATAAATGATCCGTTGTATAGTGCTTGGGATAGGTGCAACATCACGATCCTTTCTTTGATCAGGCATGCTCTTGATCCATCGATTTTAAGAAGTGTTCAATGGATGAGTACAACACATGCGGTTTGGTGTGATATCAAGAAAAGGTTTTATCAAGGTGATGTGTTCAGGATTGCAGATCTGCAAGAGCAAGTTTATGCTCTTAAGCAAGGTGATCTTTCAATTACAGATTATTACACTGAATTGATGATTTTATGGCAAGAATTAGAGAATTTTAGACCAATTCCACCTTGTTTGTGTCAAGTTGCTTGTAACTGTGACCTAATTCCCATTATACAAAGATATGGAGATAATGACTATGTAATACGATTTCTAAAAGGACTCAATGAGCAATATGCTGCTGCGAGGTCTCAGATAATGCCGATGCAACCTCTTCCTCCTATAGATCAAGTCTTTTCTTTGTTGATATAGCAAGAAAGACATATGAACTGTGTTCTTGATGAACCTAGAGTTTTCTCTGGTGTTGTAGATGCTCACAAGGGAAAAGATAAATCTGGTTACAGAAACCAGTATGGAAACAAGTCAGGGAATGGCAGAGACAAGGGAGTGTACACTTGTTGCAATAAAAGTGACCATACTGTTGACACATGCTATAAGAAGCATGGATATCCTCCAAACTACAAAAGAGGAGATGTGATTTATGTAGTGGAGGAAGATGACAGTGATGATGACTCACGAAGCATGGTTTATGTTAGGTCACATGCAAGGTCTCATAGAGGACAGGTCCTCAATGCAATTGGGATTTACCACTGAACAGCACAAGGCCATTCTGACCATGCTGCAAAGTAGTGACAAGTCAAAAACAGTTAATCAGTTAACCATTATTCCTAGTTCCTCAGGTCATCGTGCATCAGGTATGATATGCACTGTTTCCAATGTTGTAAAGAGTTATAGTTGGATACTTGATACTGGTGCAACAGATCACATCCGTCACACCTTGTACGAATTTCAATTCTATAGGAAGATAAGACCCGTAATGGTTAAACTGCCTGATGGTACAAAAATCCTAACTCAGTTTGTTGGAACTATCCTTTTTTTCAGAAAGTCTCTTCTTGAATAATGTCCTTTATATACCTAGTTTCAGTTTCAACTTGATTTCTATGTCAAAGCTTGTTAATTCTTTGAATTGCAAACTTACTTTCACTGAATCTGCATGCCTAATACAGGATGTTAGCTCATCGAAGATGATTGGTGCAGCTGAGCTTAAGGGAGGACTATATGTTCTATCTACACATAGTGTTGCTTTGTCTCATAAAGATGTTTTTTTTTTCTGTACCTAATAATGCAGTCATTAACATACATTATTTTGACTCCAATATATGGCATACTAGGCTAGGCCATCTATCACATAATAAAATGTCCATTTTACATAAGTCTCATTCTTTTATCAAAGTAATTGATCCTCGTGAACCTTTTGATGTGTGTCATTTCTCTAGACAGAAGAGACTACCCTTTTCCTAATAGTATCTCTAAATCTCTTAACTGTTTTGACTTGGTGCATATGGATGTATGGGGACCCTTTGCTTGGCCATCTATTTTTGGCCATAGATACTTTCTCACAGTGGTTGATGATAGGTCTAGACATACATGGATATACTTCATGAAGTATAAGTCAGAGATTGGAAACTTGATAAGGTCCTTCATTGCCATGGCTCGGAATCAGTTTGAGGCCAGGGTTAAAGCAATAAGGACACATAATGGCAGTGAATTTATGAATAAGAACTTGCAGGAATTTCTTGCAACCAATGGAATTCTACACCAAAGTTGTTGTGTGGAGACCCCTCGGCAAAATGGCATTGCTGAGAGGAAGCACCGGCACATCCTTGCAATGACAAGAGCCCTCATGTTTCAAGCAGGACTTCCAAAAACCTTTTGGAACTATGCTGTTGCACATGGAGTCTTTCTAATCAACAGAATTCCCTCAAGATTTCTTAATAATGTCACATCTTATGAGGTTCTTTATGACAAGCTACCCAATATTTCACATCTGAGGTCATTTGGATGCCTCAGCTATGCAAGCACCATTAGTGCAAACAGAAAGAAATTGGACAGCAGAGCTAGAAAATGTGCTTTTCTGGGGCACAAAACTGGAGTGCAGGGCTTCTTGCTTTATGATTTAAAGTCCAGAGAAATATTCATATCTAGAAATGTGAAGTTCTATGAATTTATTTTTCCTTTCTGTAAATGTGATGTTGCAACACACAAACCTCAAACCACACAAATATTACCTACACTTACACAGATTGATCCCTTTGATCTAGAACCTACTCAACAGATACCTAACCATATCCCCGAGCCTAACCTCCCACCTCAAATACCTGACCCTGACCTTATCCCTGCACCTGAGAACATTCCACAACCTGAACCTGATGAAAACGTTTCCCAACCTGAGCCTAACCAGCCTGCACCATATCCCGTCAGAGTCTCCACCAGAAATAAAAGGAGACCAATATACCTTAATGACTATCATTGTAGCCTTGCCACCCAAACCATCCCACCTAACACCAATAGCAAATACCCTCTATCCAAATGCCTGTCTTATCACCATCCTTTCAACCAACACAGACAGTTCTCACTTGCCATGTCCACCATCACTTTGCATAAAGATTTATAAGAAGCAATCAAGCATTCACATTGGCAAGATGTTATTAAATCAGAACTCAGTGCACTTGAGAAAAACCACACATGGACACTGACCTCATTGCCACATGGAAATAGCACAATAGGGTGCAGATGGGTGTTCAAGACAAAACAAAAGGAAGATGGATCCATAGAGAGGTACAAAGCCCGGTTGGTTGCAAAAGGCTATACACAAACTGCAGGGATTGACTACCTCGAGACCTTTAGTCCAGTTGTCAAAATGACTATTGTCAGAGTTCTTCTTTCCCTAGCTGCTGCAAACAGTTGGTACCTTGAACAACTTGATGTCAACACAGCCTTCTTGCATGGTGATTTATATGAAGAAGTGTTAATGGAGCTGCCACAGGGACTTCAAGTTACTGATCCTTCACTTGTATGCAGGTTGGATAAGTCCTTATATGGACTAAAGCAAGCAAGTATGCAATGGAATGCCAGACTCATTGAAGCTCTCATTGCCTATGGTTATTCATAGTCCAAATCCGACTATAGCTTGTTCACCAAGAGAAACAACTCAGGTTTCAGAGTCATCTTTGAGACACCCTGTTGTGCCCCGTTGTGTTATTAGATTAAAACCTCATTATTTAATTACTTAGTCGCGCACTTAACGTGAAAATATGTAAAAATTTAAAAACTTAAGTTAATAAGCATATAACTTAATTAAAAACAACACACCATATTTATAATGCGAATACACACATATGTTTTTACACGTAATACAAAACACTATTGAGGGTATCCTCTCAGTATGATCCCTCACAAGCATATACTTAAATAAAAGTCATACTTAGCGGAAACATATAAAAATACTTCTTAGACATACAGGCCATACTATCTATACTCTAATCACCATGGGTCACAGCTCGACCTCCCGCCTCTAGTTCGTAAGGAGTTCCATCCAACTCCTCAACAACCTCTATTTCATACAAAGTTCCGTCCAGCTCATCAGCAACATATTCCTCCATCGAGTCTTCTAACTTAAAAAAAGTAGACACACAAAAATACAGAAATATAGGGGATAAGAAATAGTTCTACCGTAAAAAACGGAACAGAGTCATAGTATATAATATAACAAAAGTCACAAACAAACATTACTCTAAATCAACCATCATCCATAATTCAATATATATCATCATCTACCCTCAACTCATGCAATCTAACATTTTATGCTGACGTTGCCACTACCAATTCCTTCACACATTCCTCGTGGGGAAAGTCAGTAAGTTGTTCAAGCTATAGGTTCCAAATTCCCGATGCACATTCTCTTCCATGGTGAGAATGCTCACCCAAAAGCAATGACACTATAGATGCACGATTATCCCGGTGCACACCCTGTCCACTCCCGAGGGTGCTCATGAAATTCAATGACACTATAGCTGCACAACCTATATCTAAGGTGGAACGGTCTAGCGAGAACTCCTGACCTCGTTTATTCCAAATACACGGTTGTGAACAACAATGCAAACACATGAATCTCACCAACCCACATTAACAACAACCTAGTGCCTTAACCTTCCATCAAAACCTCAACACATGTTCTATGTCACAACTCCTCTTTGAAATAATTAGTTTAGGCTAGGCACCTCTAAGTCACCATTATCCTCTCACCCAAACCAACAACATCCGAACTACACATATCTTTGCTTAAGAATCAACTAAGCACAATATTAGAAACCAGGTAGATCGTGCATGACACAATATCAGGAAATATTCAAACACCGGAAATAATATGTCACATGCAATGGAATACCTCAACCAGCGTATCACAATAAATTCAATATCATAAAGTCAAACATCATCAAATACTTAAAATCAACCTAATGTCGATAAACCTACAATCCCTGAATCACCATTGGTTTTACAGAAAAGGTTTCCAATGTGATTTTGGTCTTGTCGATTACTCGATTACTAGTAGGGTTTAGGTCGTCCTACAAAATATTATAGAATATACTACTTATCAATTCCGACGGTAGAATGATTCTTTCCCCCAACTGAGTTATCATTGGAATCCCAAATTTGACGTTCCTCGTTATCACACCACAGCTTAACAGTTTCACCTTAAACCAAACAACATAATCAACAAATTAATCATCAAACTCGCCCTTACTCCTAAATAGCTAGGTTCGGCCATTCAATTCAAGATAGGGTTAGGATTCTTTTTTCAATTCAAGCTTTTGGATACTAATTACTTAGGTCCTGGGTAGCTTAAATAAATTGTCATAACTTGAAAATATGAACAAAATATTCTAACTTCATTTTTAACTAAGTTTCGGCCATGTATAAAGATTTAGGCTAGGAATTTCTTTTTGATTCAAACTTTTGGATTTAAGCTACTAAGACATTAGAGAGAACTAATCAAACAATAGGTTTCTCAAATCAAACAAAAATAATTTCATCCATTTCCCTTAAGGTTTCGGCCCAGGCTAAAAGAATAGGTTAGGATTTTCAAATCAACTTAATCTCTTAGATAAATGATCTTAGAGTATTAGATAGCATTAATCAAGCATTAACTTTCAACAAAAGGAATAAAACATCAAACCCTCATTTCACCTAAGTTTCGTCCAACACAAGAAAACTGTGACATAAATTTTTGTTGAAGTTAAGCTCTTAGATCATGACCTTATAGGTATTAAAGAGCATGAAACAAGTGTTAGAATTCAAAAATGGCACAAAAACATCAAACCCATTTTCTCACATAGGTTTGGTCAACAATGGTTCAATAGGAAAGAAAATGATTTTGATCACATGATCTTGGATAATAATAGTAGGAGACATAACAAGATCATATAAATTGGTTTCACATTTTTATGATTTTTCTACAATTTTCTATAGTTATTCAAAGTTCTAGATCTAAGAATATCAAATCATGAAATAGGAAGATTAATAATCTTGAGATGAGATGAGATAAGATGATCATGGATGATCCTATTACCTTAAGAGTGTGAAGAAGATGAAGAAAAGATGATGATCTTGGCAACTTCTTCAATGGAGCTCTTGGATCAACAATGAAGTTTTTGAAGAAAAGATGAAGAGATGAGTGTGTGTGTGTGTGTGTGTGTGTGTGTGTGGGTGGGGGGGTGGGGGGGCTGCGGTGTGGGGATATTTATAGGGTAGTTTTTAGGTCTTGTTTGGCTCTTAGCTTTTGAATTAATGAGTTTTGTGATTATTTAATTAATATATGATTAACTATGGTTAATAATTAACTTAACTAGGGTTATGTTGCTAACCATGATTAAAATCATGTGTCTCATATTAATTGAATGGCGTGGCTGCCCTAGTCCACACAAACTAACATTGGTTCCTTAACCATGGTTAAAATTTAACTCAACGTCGGTTAGGTTAGGCTTGGGGGTATTTTGGTCATTTCACTAGAAAATTCCCGATTTCTAAAATTTAAGGTCGGACTCCTTGTCCTCTCTGCTACATTATCCTCTCCTAATACATCACCTCCATAATCGACTTCGTCGTTTACCCGGCTTATCCCCCGATTTAGATTTTACGCGTTTTCTTAACGATTACGGTCGAATAAAATAATATTAATTTCATTCCTAACGATTTTTTTAGAAACATGGAAAATACTCCGGAATAAAATATAAAACCTAATGGTTTCGTTCACGAGTTGAAATTAGGGTTTCTGCTCAGTAAAATCTTACTGTCAGTGAAAACGCAGACCGGGTTTCGTCTGAATTTTCAACCCAAACTTTCACCGTAACCTTCTACCATAAGATAGAATAAGAATATGATTTTATTTTATTTAAAAACATGTTATTGATTTCAGAATAAAAATATAAATAATTATATTTTTAACCGGTTTAAACAGCGTAATTAAAATCAGACTGTTACATTACTACCCCTCTTAAAAAAAATCCGTCCTCAGAATTTACGTACCTTAGTAAAGGTGTGGATATTGTTGTTGCATATCCGCCTCGCACCCAAGTAGCATCTCCAGTAGTTTCATCCCATATGACATTAACCAAAGGAATTTGTCTACCATGAAGCCCCTTAATCTCTCTATCTGCTATTCTTATAAGTAAAACCTCATACTCTAGATTCTCTCGCAGTTGTCTAGACTCAGATTCAATAACATAAGAAGGATCAGGATAATACTTTATCAACTGAGAAACATGAAAGACATCATGAAGGTTGGAAAGATTAGGTGATAAGGCAATATGGTAAGCTACTGAACCAATCTGTTGAAGAATCTGAAAAGGTCCAATGAATCGAGGAGTAAGTTTTCTAGATTTGATAGCTCTGCCAATTCCAGTTTTCCGAGTGACTCTCAAAAACACATGATTACCTTCCTGGAATTCCAATGGTCTCCTCCTCTTGTCACTATAGCCCATTTGCCTATCTTGTGCTTCCTTCATCTTTTCCCTTATCTTCCTGACTTGTTCCGTAGTTTGTTGCACCACTTCTGGACCCAAAACTTGGTTCTCACCAGTCTCATACCAACATAACGGGGTCCTACACTTTCTATAATATAAAGCTTCGTATGGTGTCATTCCGATACTACTATGGTAACTATTGTTATAAGTAAATTCAATCAATTGTAAAAATTCATCCCAAGTGCTAGTGTGCTCCAACACACAAGCTCTCAAAAGATCTTCTAATGATTGAATTGTCCTTTCTAACTGTCCGTCGGTCTGGGGATGATAAGCAGAACTCATTCTTAACTTTGTTCCTAAGGCATTTTGCAATTGTCTCCAAAATCTAGATGTGGATCTAGGATCTCGGTCTGAGACAATGCTTGATGGTACACCATGTAACCTAACAACTTCTTTGATGTAGATCTGGGTTAACTTTTCCAAACTATAACTTTCACCAATAGGTAAGAAATGAGTACACTTCGTCAACCTATCAATGATAACCCAAATCACATCATGCTTCTTAGGAGTTCATGGCAATCCAACCACAAAATCCATAGCTATGCTATCCCATTTCCACTCCGGGGTATCTAAAGATTGTAATAAGCCTGCCGGCTTTTGATGCTCAATCTTAGCCTTCTAACACACCAGGCAACTTAGTGGATCCAGGATGAAAACTCAACTTACTATTATGTGCCTCCTCCAAAATCATTTTCCTAAGTTGTGCATCCTCTGGCACACATATTCTATCTCTAAACCTTAACACACCATATGTTCCTCTACTAAACTCGGAAACTTTACCCTCATCTATTCCTTTACCTATCTCCTGAAGATATAGATCATGAACTTGTTTATCTTTAAGTTCCCTCATAAAATCACTACTAATAGTGATCACGCTTAAACACATTTTATCCTCAACCAACTCCATTCCTATGTTCAAATCCCCGAATTGTTCAAACAACTCTAACTCCTTAACCATCATTGCAGATACATGCAAAGATTTCCTACTCAAAGCATCTGCTACAACATTCGCCTTTCCAGGATGGTACAACAATTCAAAATCATAATCTTTGATAAATTCCATCCATCTTCGCTGTCTCATATTCAACTCTTTTTTATTAAACAAATACTTCAGACTTTTATGGTCACTGAAGACATTGAACTTTGTTCCATACAAAAAGTGTCGCCATATCTTCAATGCGAACATTATGGCTGCTAAATCCAAATTATGAGTCGGATGATTCCTCTCATAAACTCTCAACTATCGTGAAGCATAAGCCGCCACTCTTCCCTCTTGCATCAGAACACAACCTATACCTTGGTATGACACATCACAGTATACATCAAATTGTCCTAATGGGTCTAGGAAGATCAACACAGGTGATGTAGTCAACTTGTCCTTCAGCTTTTGAAAACTTTGTTCACCCTTGTTCGTCCATACAAAAGCTATATCCTTTTCTCGTTAACTACGTCATAGGAAACGCAATCTTCGAGAATCCCTCTATAAACCTTCGATAATATCCAGCTAGTCCTAGGAAACTCCGTACCTCACTTACTGACTTAGGTCATTCCCACTTAAGAACTGATTCAACCTTAGCTAGATCTACTGCTATTCCATCTTTATTGATCATATGACCTAGAAACTGAACTTCCTCCAACCAAAACTCACACTTAGAAAGTTTGGCACAAAGCTGCCTATCCTTCAAAACTTGCAGCACTACTCTCAAATGGTCCTCATGATCTTCTCGCGTACGAGAATATATAAGGATGTCTTCGATAAACACAACGACAAACTTATCTAGGAACGGTCTGAAAATTCTGTTCATATAATCCATGAACACAACTGGTGCATTAGTTACACCGAAATGTGCATAACTAGATACTCATAATGCTCGTACCTCGTCCTAAAAATTGTTTTAAGTATATCTTCTTTCCTTACTCTAATCTGATGGTATCCAGACCTCAAATCAATCTTGGAAAACACTGTTGTTCCTTTCAACTGATCCATCAAATCATCTATCCTAGGCAACGGATACTTGTTTTTAATTGTCACTTTATTTAACTGCCTATAATCCGTGCACAACCTAACAATTCCATCCTTCTTTTTAACAAACAACGTCAGTGCTCCCCAAGGCGAAACACTCGATCTGATGAAATATTTCCCTAACATGTCATCCTATTGTTTCTTCAACTCAGCCAACTCAACTGGTGACATCCGATAGGGTGCTATAGATATAGGTCCTATCCTCGGTACAAGATCTATGGTGAATTCCACCTCTCGCTCTGGTGTCAAACCCGGAACGTCTGGAGGGAAAACTTCAGGAAACTCTCTCACAATAGGCATAGAATCTATGCTAGGAGTCTCATTAGCTTCCACTGCGAAAAGCATCACGAACTGCCAAGAGTTGTCACTCTTCATAGATATTCCATCATTGGCAGATACTATACTATAATGTTTGAGAAATGATAAAGTATTGCTAGAACAATCTAGCACTACATGGTTAGCTGAATGCCAATCCATGCCAAGAATAACATCTATCTGTTGCGTAGGCAAACAGACAAGGTCTACAATAATTGTCATATTCTGAACAACTATAGGACACTGTAAACAAACATACATAGTAGTCAAAAGATTACTAGTTGGAGTAGATACGGTAAGGGTATAAGGTTATTTAGAAACAAGCAATTGCAAATGATCTACACATTCATGTGAAATAAAGGAATGTGTAGCACCTGAGTCAAATAATACTAACGAGAGTCTACTAGCTATCAAACACATACCTTGTATAAGATTCGCAGATTTAGAGGATTCAGCTCCCCTCATGGTAAAAACTCTTCCAATGGCTTGAGGTCTGGCCACTTGTGGTCTTGCTTGTGGAACTCCTCTTCCAGCTCCTCTTCCCGCAGTTGTCGGTTGTTGTACAAAACGTTGTTTGCAGTCTCGTGCCATATGACCTAGTTTCCCACAGTTGAAACAACTAGGCCTATTCATACAGTCTCTAGCATAATGCGGCCCTCCATATCTAAAGCAAACTAATTCTTGCGGTTGCTGACCCTCTATAGCCACTGGTGCTGATACAGGTGCCTGCACTGGCCTAGTATATGGTCTCTGTCTCCACTGAGAACCACTTCCTTCGTGTCTCTGAAAATTTGATCGGTTAAGACCTCCACTCCTCAATTGTTTCTGCTCATCGGCCATCCTCATATCTATACTTTCAATAGCACTACATCTCTCAACCAGTTTAGCGAAACTTAGAATGTCGAGAGACATTACATCCCTCTACAGCTCATTTCTGAGTCCTTCCTCAAATCTCCTACATTGTCAATCCTCATTCGGGAAACTCTGATAGTACTCTGAAAACATAATCAGCGCCTCAAAACGTGATCCATTATCACCTACAGACATATTACCTTGTTTGAGGTTTTGAATTCCTTTTCCTTCTCACGTCGAACTAGACGCAGAAAATATTTTTCGAAGAAGCAGTCGGTGAATAACTGCCAGGTAATCATCCTGCCCTCGGCTTCCAATAATCTTTTCTTGCCTCTCCACCAGAACTCTGCTCCTTCAGTTAACATGAAGGCAGCATAAGTCACCTTCCTATCCTCCTTGTAGCGCACGGTATCGAATATATTCTCTATCTCTTGTACCCACCATTCAACCTTTTATGGGCCATACTCTCCTCGGAATTTAGGTGGCTTCCCTTTCATGAATGCAGTCATTCCGGTATCTTCAGCTGTTGTAGCTCTTCTTTGATTCTTTATTTCCAACTGTTCTTTGTTCATCTACAGCATTTCAGTATTATGTTGTGTTTGTAATAACATAGCAGCAGCTATCGTTTCCATGGTATTGGGAGTCGCAGATGACTCTCCTCCATTGGTGTCATTGTTGATAGCTCCTATAATTCTTTCTGGAGTTCTGTCACCACTGTTGGTTGGACGTCCTCTTCCTCAAGCCATGATTCTGTAAAAAGAAATCATCCGCTCTCATTAGTATGACATATAATACTACATAGGCAAGTATATATATACCAATATTAATTTTCGCATCGGGTTCGGACACACTATCCAACTTCTAAGCATAGTCAAAATTCGATGTGGATTCAACTAGACACGGCCAACAACAACATCCTAAACTTTACAGTTCTTCATTCTAATCGGACATAACCCCACAGTCCGTTTTAGAACCAAACTGCTCTGATTCCAAAATGAGACACCCCATTGTGCCCCGTTGTGTTATTAGATTAAAACCTCATTATTTAATTACTTAGTCGCGCTCTTAACATGAAAATACGTAAAAATTTAAAAACTCAAGTTAATAAGCATTTAACTTTGGATAATTAAAAACAACACACCATATTTATAATGCGAATACACACATATGTTTTTACACATAATACAAAACACTGTTGAGGGTATCCTCTCAGTAGGATCCCTCACAAGCATATACTTGAATAAAAGTCATACTTAGCGAAAACATATAAAAATACTTTTTAGACACACAAGCCATACTATCTATACTCTAATCACCCATGGGTCATAGCTCGACCTCCGACCTCTGATTGGTAAGGAATTCCATCCAACTCCTCACCAACCTCTGTTTCATACAGTGTTCCGTCCAACTCCTAAGCAACATATTCCTCTATCGGGTCTTCTAATGTAAATAAAGTAGACACACAAAATTACAGAATTATATGGGATAAGAAACAGTTCTACCATAAAAAACGGAACAGAGTCATAGTATATAATATAACAAAATTCACAGCCAAACATTACTCTAAAACAACCATCATCCATAATTCAATATATATCATCCTCTACCCTCAACTCATGCAATCTAACACTTCATGCTGACGTGGCCACTACCAATTCCTTCACACATTCCTCATCGGGAACGTCAGTCAGTTGTTCAAGCGATAGGTTCCAAATTCCCCGTGCACATTGTCTTCCATAGTGAGAATGCTCACGCAAAGCAATGACACTATTGCTGCACAATTATCCCGGTGCACACCCTGTCCACTACCGAGGGTGCTCATGAAATTCAATGACACTATAGCTGCACAACCTATATCTAAGGTGGAACGGTCTAGCGAGAACTCCTAACCTCGTGTATTCCAAATACACAGTTGTGAACAACAATGCAAACACATGAATCTCACCGACCCACATTAACAACAACCTAGTGCCTTAACCTTCCATCAAAACCTCAACACATGTTCTATGTCACAACTCCTCTTTGAAATAATTAGTTTAGTCTAGGCACCTCTAAGTCACCATTATCCTCTCACCTGAACCAACAACATCCGAACTACACATATCCTTGCTTAAGAATCAACTAGGCACGATATTAAAAACCAGGCAGATCATGCATAACACAATATCAGGAAATATTCAAACACCGAAAATAATACGTCGCATGCAATGGAATACCTCAACCATCGTATCACAATAAATTCAATATCATAAAGTCAGACATCATCAAATACTTAAAATCAACCTAATGTCGATAAACCTACAATCCTCGAATCACCATTGATTTTACAGAAAAGGTTTCTAATGTGATTTTGGTATTGTCGATTACTCGACTACTAGTAGGGTTTAGGTCGCCTTACACAATTATTATAGAATATACTACTTATCAATTCCGACGGTAGAATGATTCTTTCCCCCACCCGAGTTATCACCGGAATCCCAAATTTGACGTTCCTCGTTATCACACCACAGCTTAACAGTTTCACCTTAAACCAAACAACATAATCTACAAATTAATCAACAAACTTGCACTTACTCCTAAATATCTAGGTTCGACCATTCAATTCAAAATAGGGTTAGGATTCTTTTCTCATTTCAAGCTTTTGGATACTAATTACTTAGGTCCTAGGTAGCTTAAATAAATTGTCATAACTTGAAAATATGAACAAAATATTCTAACTTCATTTTTAACTTAGTTTTGGCCATGTATAAAGATTTAGGCTAGGAATTTCTTTTTGATTCAAATTTCTGGATTTAAGATACTAAGACATTTGAGAGCACTAATCAAACAATAGGTTTCTCAAATCAAACAAAAATAATTTCATCCATTTCCCTTAGGGTTTTGACCTAGGCTAAAAGAATAGGTTAGGATTTTCAAATCAACTTAATCTCTTAGATAAATGATCTTAGAGTATTAGATAGCATGAATCAAGCATTAACTTTCGACAAAAGGAATAAAACATCAAACCCTCTTTTCACCTAAGTTTCGGGCAACACAAGAAAATTGTGATAGAAATTTTTGTTGAAGTTAAGCTCTTTGATCATGACCTTGTAGGTATTAAAGAGCATGAAACAAGTGTTAGAATTCAAAAATGGCACAAAAACATCAAACTCATTTTCTCACATAGGTTTGGTCAACAATGGTTCAATAGGAAAGAAAATGATTTTGATCACATGCTCTTGGATAATAATAGTAAGAGACATAACAAGATCATATAAATTGGTTTCACATTTTTATGATTTTTCTACAATTTTCTATAGTTATTCAAAGTTCTAGATCTAAGAATATCAAATCATGAAATAGGAAGATTAATAATCTTGAGATGAGATGAGATAAGATGATCATGGATGATCCTATTACCTTAAGAGTGTGAAGAAGATGAAGAAAAGATGATGATCTTGGCAACTTCTTCAATGGAGCTCTTTGATCAACAATGGGGTTTTTGTGTGTTTTTGAAGAAAAAATGAAGAAGATGAAGAGATGGGGAAGGGAGCGGCGGCTGCGGTTTGCGGGTATTTTTAGGGTAGTTCTTAGGCCTTGTTTGGTTCTTAGCTTTTGAATTAATGGATTTTGTGATTATTTAATTAATATATGATTAACTATGGTTAATAATTAACTTAACTAGGGTTATGTTGCTAACCATGATTAAAATCATGTGGCTCATATTAATTGAATGGTGTGGCTGCTCCTAGTCCACACAAACTAACCTTGGTTCCTTAACCATGGTCAAAATTTAACTCAACGTCGGTTAGGTTAAGCTTAGGGGTATTTTGGTCATTTCACTAGAAAATTCATGATTACTAAAATTTAAGGCCGGACTCCTTGTCCACTCTGCTACATTATCCTCTCCTAATACCTCACCTCCATAATCGACTCTGTCGTTTACCCGACTTATCCCCCGATTTAGATTTTACGCGTTTTCTTAACGATTACGCCCGAATAAAATAATATTAATTTCATTCATAACGAATTTTTTAGAAACTTGGAAAATACTCTGGAATAAAATATAAACCTAATGGTTTCGTTCACGAGTCGAAATTAGGGTTTCTGCTCAGTAAAATATTACTGTCAGTGAAAACGCAGACCGAGTTCCGTCTGAATTTTCAACCCAAACTTTCACCGTAACCTTCTACCATAAGATAAACTATGAATATGATTTTATTTTATTTAAAATCATTTTATTGCTCTAAGATTAAAAATATAAATAATGATATTTTTAACCGGTTTAAACAGCGTAATTAAAATCAGGCTGTTACAATCTTAGTGTATGGTGATGATCTTGTGATGGCTGGTGATAACATCTCATAGATCTCTCAGCTAAAACAGTACCTGAATGACATATTTAGCATCAAGGACTTAGGGAAACTGAAGTTCTTCCTTGGATTTGAGGTTGCTCGATCCAACAAAGGAATCACTGTGTATCAAAGAAAGTATGCCCTGTATCTACTTAATGATTCAGGTTTACTTGGTGCCAAACCCAGTAGCACACCTATGGATAGAACCCTTAAGTTGCAAAGGGATTCAGGAGATCCTCTACCTGATGTTACCATCTATAGGCGCCTAATTGACAGATTATTGTACCTCACACACACAAGACCTGATATTTGCTCTATCGTGAGTCAATTAAGCCAATTCCTGGATTGTCCTACATCCTTGCATTATCAGGCAACATTGAGGGTTCTTAGGTACATCAAAGGTTGTCTTAATGAAGACCTATTCTTCTTAGCCAACAATGATTGCAAGCTTAAAGGGTACAGTGACTCCGATTGGGGTGCATGATTGGATACTCGAAGATCAATTACAGGGTTTTGTTTCTTCCTTGGCTCCTCCCTTGTGTCATGGAAAAGCAAAAAACAACCCACCGTTTCAAGGTCCTCTTCAGAAGTCGAGTATAGGGCATTAGCCCAAGCCACATGTTAAGCTCAGTGGCTCCTTTACCTACTTGCTGACTTGCAATCTCATCACTCTACTCCAATTATTATTTACTGTGACAGTCAAGCTGCAAGGCATATAGCTCTTAATCCAGTCTTTCATGAAATGACCAAGCTCATAGAGATGGACTGTCATCTAGTGAGGGACAAAATCCAAGATGGAATGCTGCACTTGTTACCCATCCCATCTCAGCAACAAATTGTTGATATACTTACCAAACCTGTGGCTTTTGGCCCTTTCAAACTTCTGCATTCCAAGCTTGGCATGTTCAACATCCACATTCCAGCTTGAGGGCGGGTGTTGGAGCTCATTGTAGCTCATTATTTAAGCACGTGTTGTATTTAATAAAGTTAGTTAAAGTTAGTTATTTTTCCTTTATTTAAACAGCTATCAACAGTTAGAGAATTAGTTAGAAGGTGTTTGCTATAAATTATTTGATGATAAAATCATTTTTTAAGTAAAAAAAAATCATTTTTAATGAGTTTAGTTGTGTTTGTTTAAGCTTTTCATAAAAATGATTTTTTTAAAAAAATCATTTTTAAAGTTAAAATGATAAGTTACTTTCACTAGCTTTTGGGGAACATCATTTTTTATCACTAACTATCTTTAAAAAAGTAATTTTTATAATTGTAAACAAACATGAAATTGCTTCTGTTTGTTTTTAAAAAAATCTCTAAAAAATAATCTCCAAATTATTAAATATTAGAGTCACTTATTTTTTAATCACAAATGGGGCCTTAGTCTTTGCTCAGTTAGTTAGATGCTTTAGGCAAACTATAAATAGCTAGCTTGTAGTTAAGATTAGATTCATTAGATTCAGTTTGTCATATTTTCAGTTTTCATTCTATTCATTAGTAAGAATGCAGAGTGCATTTCTTCATCCTCTTCCATGTTCCTTGGTTTTCTGCCTTATTACCATGAACTTCAGCATCCACCAAGAAGGTAAACCCTAGAACTCTTTTCGATTACGGTAATTATGATAATCAAATATAGTTGGATCATAATCATATATTCACATACGACGACATATTCTTTTGTACTCTGATTTCTCGTGTTAGGGCCGATGAATGTTTAATCCTGAGATCTAGCTTGTGCGTTTTTGTTTGTATTGTCGAAAATATGGCAATGGAGCATTTGTTAGAAGCTGATTGTGTTACTGTTTATAGGCAATATAACAAGTTATGAGTTTAACTCGTATTTTTTACCCGTGCGAAATCGATCGCACGGGTCATCAATTGCTATTATTATTAATAGTATTGTCATTATTAATAATGTGAATTATGTCTTTATATATACAATTTTTTTTTTCCGTTATCTCAAATTAAGTATACTATATCAAATATTTTGTTGACTTATTTCATATATTGTTTTCAATATTTCTTTCTCACCCATAGTGGTGGTACTCATTCATCTTCAAGACTTTTTATTTATAGACAGAAGTGATCAACAAAAACCTTGAAACAATTTTATCTATAATTTGAGTGCAAAGAATTGAATATTATTTTTATTTTAGAATGATATTACAATACGTAATGCAACACTATATGTTAAGTGTTCCTCTTTGATTGTTACTAATGATCAACTAATCCTCTTAAATCATGTGGTGCTGACACGTGTCACTTTATTAGAAAATCATTAATTCTTGTTATTAATTAGTATAGATATAGATTTATTATTTAAAATAGAAAAAATAAAGGCAAGGATGTAGAAAAAAGAGATTAGAAAATATGAATAGCTCTACCTCTATTTATGTCAATTCAAAAATTGTCGCGTGTGACTCCCAAAACATTGTACCTTTACTGGTTTGCAAATATTTTAAAACAAAAAATATAAATTTTATAAAAAAATAATAATAATAATAAAATTTCATCATTTTGACATGTGGCTTGCACAATCGTGCTACACTAAAATCAACATTAACCCTTATTAATAGATATAGATTTATTATTTAAAATAGAAAAAACAAAGGCAATGATATAGAAAAAAATACAAATTACGAATAGCCCTGCCTCTATTTATGTTAATACAGATATTAGAAAAATAAAAAAGTAAATTAGAAAAAAAAACCGGAAACAAAAAAAAAAAAAAATTAGAAAAGTATATAAAAAATAGGAAAATAATAATTAGAAAAAAATATTCAAAAAAATAAGATTTTTTTTTTTAAAAAAACTCAATTATAAAAATAAACATTTTAAAAAAAGTAAATTAGAAAAAAAACAAATTCGGAAAAAAAAATTAAAAAAAATATTATAAAGAATATATGTTTAAAATAAATAAATAAATAAATTTAAATAATCCAAAATAATCCACCAATTGACAATTCATTCTACTGTTACAGGAACAGTAGAAGAAAAGTTATTAATTGATAAAGTGATATACATATTGAATACTAAAATATATATAAATATTAAAATATAATAATTGGTTCGGTTCAAAAATAACCGAATTAATGACCATTGGGTTTAGTTCAATTCGGAGCCGTAAAAAAATAATTTTTTAAAAAAATATTATAAAGAATATATGTTAAAAAAAATTTAATAATCCAAAATAACCACCAATTGACAACTCATTCTACTGTTACAGGAACAATAGAAGAAAAGTTGTTAATTGATAAAGAGATATACATATTGAATATTTAATATTAAAATATATATAAATATTAAAATATAGTAATTGGTTCGGTTCCAAAATAACTGAATTAATGACCATTGGGATTGATTTAATTCGGAGCCGTGCACAAAAGAGAAAAAAAAAAGAACCAATTTAATTGGTTGTTTCGGATTTTCAAATTCATCGAATTATTAGTTCGAGTCTTACGATCCTAAACTTTTTCGAAGAACACGGTAGCTTTGCTACCTTTCCTGACTAAAAAAATTTAAAAACAAAAAAATTATAAACTTTAAAAAGTCTATAACAATATTCGGACCAATTAAAATTTGAATATCAAGAACACGACAACTCAACTTTTAGTGTTTGCCAATTTATTATTAGTTGACAGTCAGTTTATACAAATAAATTCAAAAAAAAAAGTATTAGCAAAAAATAATTATTAGGATATATTTTTTTTAAATTAATAAAAGCGTAAAAAAATAAAAAAATAATTAATTATAAAAAAAATATTTTAAAAGGAAAATGTAAATTAGAAAAAAAATTAAACGAAAAATAATTGGAAAAAAAATTATGAAAAAAAATATTTAAATAAAATTAGGAAAAAGATAATTAGGAAAAAATAGATTTTAAAAATTAGAAAAATAAAATTAACTATTAAAAATATAAATTATTTAGAAAAAATATATATTTAAAAAAAGTTTTAAAAAAATATAATTTTAAAAATTATAAAAATATAATTCGGAAAAAAATTATAAAATTTATATAAAAATGTCAAAAAAATCAGGAAAATAATACTTAGAAAAAAATATTCAAAAAAATTAGAAAAATAAAATTAATTAGAAAAAAATATTTTAAAAAATCATTTTGAAAAAAGTAAATTAGAAAAAAACTAATTCTGGAAAAAAAATAAAATTTTTAAAAAATATTATAAAGAATATATGTTTAAATAATAAATAAATAAATTTAAGTAATCCAAAATAATTCAGTGGTTGACAACTCTTTCTACTATTATATGAACAGTAGAAAAAAGTTGTTAATTGATAAGGTGATATACATATCGAATATTAAAATATATATTAATATTAAAATGTTGTAATTGGTTCGGTTCCAAAATAATCGAATTAATGACCATTGGGTTTGGTTCAATTCTGAGCCGTGCATAAAAAAGAAAAAAAATGAACCAATTTAATTGGTTGGTTCAGATATTCAAATTCATCGAATTATTGGTTCGAGTCTTACGACTCTAAACTTTTTCGAAGACCAGGATAATTTTTCTACCTTTCTTGTCTAAAAATATTTAAAAACAAATAAAATTATAAACTTTAAAAAGTTAATAACAATATCCAAACCAATTAAAATTGGTTTGGTTTAATTCTGTTAGAATCGAAAAATATTAAAATATATAAATAAAAAATATAAAAAATAGTTAATTATATATACATTAAAATAGAAGTATATAAAATTAAAATATTAAGAACATATAACTTTATTTTTATTATTTGTCAATCTTTGATTGATTGACAATATAAAAAAAGCTTTATAATTTCAGTGAATATAAATAAATTCAAAAAAAAATAGTATTAACAAAAAAAAATAATTTAAAATTTTTTTAAAAAGGGAAATGCTTCCCTACAGAGCTCTACCTCTGCTCCTACTTTGGGTGCGTTTGGGTAAACAACTTAATTAAGAGCTTATCATATAAGGCCTTATCTCATGAGAGCTTATGCCATAAGCGCTTAAAGAAAAAAAAAAAAAAAGGAGCATGAGATGATTCGAATAGTGAAAAACACAGATAGCATGTTTAGTGCATAAGCTCTTATGATAATTCCATAAGCTTCTCCGAGTGACTTATGAAAATAAGTCAAAAACTCTTTATGAGATGACTTAAGTTATTTTTATAAGCTCTGTCAAACACACTGCATAAGACTTATGTCATCAGATAAATCAAAAGTAGCTTAAATAAGCTCTTCCAAACGACACATTTCTTCTGGTTGTACAAAAGTACTACCATCTCACATCTTGTATATGCAGAACAGAGGTGGCGTGTTTCTTTCTTCAATTTTTTTTCCACAAGCAATTGTCATATCACAATCCTACCTGCATCTCTCTTTCTCTGCTCCAGTCCCCTTTTCCCTTTTTCTTCTGTGTTTTATCATCGACGTTGGTGGCTGATGGTATGGGTGGTGGGCTGCGGACCTGCGGTGTGACTGTATGGGACCAGAGACAGTGGTTATCGGAAAAAACGCCGACGAGGATGGTCATTTTGCTGCGCTGGTTGGACCGGTGGACATGCTACCACCGTATTTTCTGCATCTGAAATTCGAGATCTCCCTGTTCCCTGCAAAGGCTTGCTTTTACTTATTTGCATCTGGTATCTCTCAAAGGCTTGCTTTTACTTATTTGCATCTGGTATCTCTCATCTTTCCATTATTTCTTCCCTACTTTTTTTCCCCTTATGTCTCTTCTCAATTTTCTATAATGAAGGTTTTGTGCTCCTTGCCCTGGGTGGAATTGGAAAGGAACCCAAAGCTTGAGGTTGCCGTGGAGTTGAATGAGGGCCCTAAACCCTTTTGTCCATGTACATTTTTCCCTTCCTTCTTTATTCTTCTTCTTATTATTATTATTTCTTTTTTCTTTAATTTTGTGTTAAATCCTGACCTTGGGTTCTTCTATAATTTTTTTTTTAAATTTATTCCATTTTTTCCATTGCTCCCTTATCATTCTTTCTCCTTTTGTTAGAATACTTCATTCCTTGGTTTGCTTTATTGAGATATGTTTTCATGACTCTGGTGGGTTTCATAAATCTATAAATATTGCTTAAACCAAAGTATGCCTGCAATGTAGACTATGCCAGAGTTAAGACTTCAACCATTTTCCTAAAGTAAAATATCATTGAGCTGCTCTAGAAAGTAGCAAACGAGATTGAGAATATAAAGTGATTCAACAATGTAAGCAAGCAAAACTAAAAATGAATCAACAATGTCTTGCTCTATTAGGAAAGCTTTGAAATAGAGACAAATTTTCTGCCAATACAAATAGATTTGAAAAACCAAAAGAATTTACTTGATGTAAGTATTGTGTTGAAAGGTCCTCTCAAATACACATATTCAGTACTTTGTTTTCCTTTAATTAGATGAACTCAAGACTCGATAGTGAATGAAATTTTTAGTACAAGGAATGTAGCAGCACAATAATATGAATCCTTCTTTTTTAGGCACTTGGTTTCAGCAGTAGAATTTCTATATAGGAATAGAAATGCTATCAGCAATAGAAAGTATCCACTTGCTTGATGTTTATAGTGGTATTTGCATCACAATTGCAACTATGGAAAGCTTTGAAGCTAGACTTTGTTCTTGGTGTGAACGATGTGAGAATTGTCACAGAAAATGATTGGAGATAAGCTGAAATGTTTATCACATGTCCTAAAGGAAAACAAGATGCACTTTCTCCAATGTTAGTTATCATTGTAGTCACTGTATATATGGTTCACATAGCTTGGACAAGCTAATAAATAAGCTTATTTTGTCCTTATAAAAAGTACCCACGCGATTATTGGTTATGGATTAATATTATAGGGGCATTGTTGTGATGGGCGATTCTGTTTTTTTCTTTGTTTCTTCTGTTTGATTTTTAGTTGTCCTGATCTGTCTCATTTGTTAAAGAAAAGAGATGAGGCTTACTTTGTAAATCTTTTCAAAAGAGTAGAGTCAATGTCAGGCTTCTACTATTCGTATGAAACAAATATTACATTGAAGTAGAACTCACAATCTTTAGATAGTCTCGTTATTATTATCTTTGTCACATTGGATTGAAGACATAATCATTCAAGTAATGTTCCTAAGATGTGATTCATCTCTTCCACAGCTTGCAGCGAAGAAGCAAATTAGTAGAAGGGTGGATGATTAAGCCAATCTGGAAGCAGGTTAGTTGGTTGCACCAGTCCTTAAATGAATGAAATTTTCCAATTGAAATCTAATTTTTTATATATCCATTGACAATGAAAGTGAAGCATTCCACCACTGACGTTTTGTTTATATATGATTGAATTGTTGTTAGCTGAAACACAATTATTAGGGCTGTGAAACCCATTTTTAGGCCATTAGTTAATAGCTCAGTCTTCTTTGTGAAGCAATTTTTTATACTCTATATAATTGATGACACTTTCAAAAGGTTTTTATTGTTTCTTACCATAGTTCTATGGGAGGATTTGTCATATACCAAATGTTGTTTGTACTTTAATTGCCAACCAAAACAAATAATCAAATAAAAATAAAAAAACCATGTTGCTAAAGCTGCTAAGAATATTGTCATAGAACTTTCTCCTTTGTGTTATTTCTGCTTATGAGAGCCTTTGTTTTCTGCCTTTCAGACAGCCAAATATGATACTATTGCATTTCTTGGTGTTAGGTCACAATTAAATTGATGTCTCGTGGTTCAAAGAACGGATAAAGCTTTATTGTCATTGTAGGTTCACATATTCCTTGAGAAAAATGTTTCAATTATGGTGAAATCTAGCTTAACTTAATACATCTCGAGACGAAAATTGTGGAGCTTCATCCATTCATGTATATCCATCTTGATTCTACTTCATTTTGATCCATTATTTTGCTGCTTTGTTCATTCATGATGTCATCTAATTCAATGTGTAATGATAAGCCTCTACTTGATAGTTTCTTTAAATACATTTGATTATGGAATAGTAAAAATCAAAGAATGACCTATTGACACTATTTACTGCAATCATCAGTAAAAGCTTGTCGAAAATTTTACTTGTCTCTTTTGCCATTTATATTTCAGGCTGACAATCAATTCGTTTGGAACAGACATCTGTTGGAGGAGCTTATTGAGTTGAAGGTTAGATAATTTTAGGGGTGATCAGAAATGTCTGACCCGCCCGAAACCGACCAACCCTTTGTGATTTTTCATGCAACGGTCGGGTTGAATCGGTTTGGCGGGTTGGGCGGTTGAAAAAATCGGTTTAATATGGATATCAGTGGTCGGTTTCGGGTCTGGTTTATGTCATCCATCGCATTCGGCAGGCACCCGCTCATAACAAAAAAATAAAAAATAAAAACATTTTTATGGAGAATGGGCTGCCAAGGCTGGATCTCAGATTTTTTTCCCCCTTCTTCTGTTATGTTTTTTTTTTGTACTTAATTGGGCTGAAAGCCTTAAATTTTAATTAGGCTCGTTGGACTTTTTTTATTTTTTGGAATAAAATTAAATAATTAAAAATCTTAAATCCGTTGCAAACCGCTCGAACCGACCCGCCACCCGACCAACCTAATGTATAGATGGGCGGAAGCGGATTTCATTTTTCTTACATCGAATCCGCCCGAACCCGACAAATCCCACCCGAACCCGCCGATGCTCACCCCTAGATAATTTGGCAGCACTTCCTATTTGCTGAAGTAAAAATGACCATTGAGTTTGGTTCAATTCTGAACCGTGCATAAAAAAGAAAAAAAACGAACCAATTTAATTGGTTGGTTCGGATTTTCAAATTCATCGAATTATTGGTTCGAGTCTTACGACCTTAAACTTTTTCCAAGAACAGGATAGTTTTGCTACCTTTTCTGGCTAAAAATATTTAAA
This sequence comes from Sophora flavescens, assembly GCA_030762895.1. Classification (NCBI taxonomy): domain Eukaryota; kingdom Viridiplantae; phylum Streptophyta; class Magnoliopsida; order Fabales; family Fabaceae; genus Sophora; species Sophora flavescens. The sequence goes on from CM061064.1 coordinate 37,775,397, forward strand.
AACAAAAAAAAATTATAAACTTTAAAAAGTCAATAACAATATCCGAACCAATTAAAATTGGTTTGGTTTGATTCGGTTCGAACCGAAAAATATTAAAATATACATAAATATATAAATAAAAAATAGTAAATTATATATACATTAAAATATAAGTATATAAAATTAAAATATCAAGAACATGACAACTCTACTTTTACTGTTTGCCAATCTATGATTGGTTGACAGTGTAAAAAAACTTTACAATGTCAGTGTATACAAATAAATTCAAAAAAAAAGTATTAGCAAAAAAAAAATTATTAAGAAAAAAAAATAAAAAATTAAGGAAACCGTAAAAAAAATTTTAAAATAAAAAATAAACGTAAAAAAAGTTAAGTTTTTTTTATAAAAAAAGTAAACAAAAAAATTTATTTTTTTATTTTAAAAAATTATTATTTTTAATTAATCCTAGTATTGTGTATGTACAGTAAAATTGTGTATCCCACTTTTATATTAGTATAGATTTGTATGCACTGTTAGGGCTCGTTTGGTGGTCAGGATAGGATAAGGACGGATAGGATAAGAGAACAGGATATGAGTAGGATAGGATATGAACAGGATAAGCTGTTATCCTATCCGACGTTTGGTATCCACCAGATAACCAACTTGATAACATTATAATTTAAGTATGAATTTTAAAATTTTTCGTTTTTATTCTAAATGTTTTCATCTTTTATTAGATTTACTTTTTTATTTTTTATTTTCATTATTTAAATTTATATAAAAAAACAAAATTATCGTTATGATAAAATTATATATAATGTTTTAAATTTTTTAAATATTGTCTAACTAAAATTAGTTTTTTATATTTTTAAATATTCATTTTTTGTTTTTACTTTACATATAGTTAAATTATTAGAATAATTTTTTTATATTTTACAGTTTTTAAAAATAATATAAAATAACAAACTTAGTATTGTGATAAAATAAAAATAAATTTTAAAATTGATTATTAATATTTTTATTATTTAAAGATTTTAAATTTTATTATACCTTTTTTTGGTAATCATGTTAAATTTTATTATACTTTAAATTATTATTTTATTATACTTTAATTATTTTATATATTATATATTTTAATATTTTATTATACTTTAAATCACCATATCTTACTTGTTACCGGAAAAAAAACCACCTTATCCTATCCTGTTGAGTTCTAACCCAGCCCTCCCCTCAGGATAGAATTTTAACTAGATTGACAGGATAGGATAAGTAACAGGATTGACTTATCCTATCCTGCTGGCTCACCAAACAACATATAAACAGGATATGATAGCTTATCCTATCCTGTCTCTCTTATCCTGACCACCAAACGGGCCCTTAGTGTAACGATTTTTACACTGACAACCAATAAAAAATTATGGAATTTATGACTTTTAGGATAATTAGGATAAGGATCAAGCATTTATAATGATATATCAATTTCTGATTGGTTGATAGTGTAAAAAAACTTTACACTATCAATGTATATCAATTAAATCCATAAGTTATTATATGTTTATTATAATACTTGACAAGTGCTTTTTTTGTTTAATATTTGAACAGTTGTTTTTCACGTGAGTACAAGATTTGGTAAAAGAATTCAAGCCCATCGTGGGATACACCGGTGCTTCAATGAGAGAGAAGCTTAGATCAATAGGTGAAAAAGGAAAACATGTCTTCAACCAAAATTTGCAGATTATTCATCTGGGCAAACAAGGGAAACTCGAAGAGGCCATCAGAGTCTTCTCAAATATGATCCAGAAAAACCTTGTAACCTACAATTCCATGATATCTGTCTTTGCCAAAAATGGTAGAATTAGTGATGCTCGACAACTGTTTGATAAAATGTTCCGAAGAAACCTTGTTTCTTGGAACACCATGCTTGCTGGATATCTTCACAACAACATGGTTGAAGATGCCAATCAATTGTTTGACATAATGCCTCAAAGAGACAATTTTTCATGGGCTTTAATGATAACTTGCTATACGCGTAAGGGAAAGCTTGAAAAGGCTAGAGAAATGTTCAATTTGGTTCCTGATAAGTTGGACACTGCATGTTGGAATGCAATGATAGCTGGTTATGCTAAGAAGGGTCAGTTCAATGATGCTAAGAAACTGTTTGAGCAGATGCCGGTAAAGGATTTGGTTTCTTACAATTCAATGTTAGCTGGGTATACACAAAATGGGAAAATGCATTTGGCATTGCAATTTTTTGAGAGGATGGCGGAGAGGAATGTAGTTTCATGGAATTTGATGGTCGCTGGGTTTGTTAACAGCGGTGACCTGATTTCTGCTTGGCAGTTGTTTGAAAAGATTCCAAATCCTAACTCTGTTTCTTGGGTTACGATGTTGTGTGGATTTGCAAGACATGATAAGATTACAGAGGCGAGGAGACTCTTTGATAGAATGCCTAATAAGAATGTGGTTTCTTGGAATGCAATGATAGCAGCCTATGCTCAAGACTTACAGATTGACGAAGCTGTTAAGCTGTTCATGAAAATGCCAGATAAAGATTGTGTGTCATGGACTACAATAATTAATGGGTACATTCGGGTAGGTAAACTTGACGAGGCACAGGAAGTTTACAATCAGATGCCTTTCAAAGACATAGCAGCAGAAACAGCATTGATGTCAGGATTAGTACAGAATGGAAGGATAGATGAGGCTAGTCAAATGTTTAGTCAAATCGGTGCACGTGATACTATTTGTTGGAACAGCATGATTGCAGGCTTTTCCCAGAGTGGAAGAATGGATGAAGCTCTCAATTTATTTGGACAGATGCCCATTAAGAACTTAGTTTCATGGAATACTATGATCTCTGGATATGCTCAGGCAGGACAGATGGATAGAGCAGCAAAGATCTTTCAGACCATGGGGGAGAGAAATGTAGTTTCCTGGAATTCTCTTATTGCAGGTTTCCTACAGAATAATTCATACTTGGATGCTCTTCAGAGTTTGGTTTTAATGGGGCAGGAAGGAAAGAAACCTGATCAATCAACTTTTGCATGTGCCTTAAGTGCATGTGCTAATCTTGCTGCTTTGCAAGTAGGCAAGCAACTTCATGAGTACATTCTGAAGAGTGGTTATATAAATGATTTATTTGTTAGCAATGCCCTGATTGCCATGTATGCAAAATGTGGAAGGGTACAAAATGCTGGACAAGTATTCAGAGATATTGAATGTGTTGATCTTATTTCTTGGAATTCCTTGATTTCAGGTTATGCTTTGAATGGATATGCAACTGATGCATTTAAGGCCTTTGAACAGATGTTATCAGAGGGGATGGCTCCTGATGAGGTTACCTTTATTGGGATGTTATCAGCATGCAGTCATGCTGGTTTAGCCAATCAGGGTTTGGATCTGTTTAAATGCATGATTGAAGATTTTGCTATTGAACCCTTGGCTGAACACTACAGCTGCTTAGTTGACTTGCTTGGCCGCATGGGTAGGTTAGAAGAAGCCTTCAATATCGTGAAGGGGATGAATGTGATAGCAAATGCTGGATTATGGGGTTCACTGCTTGGAGCTTGTCGTGTACACAAAAACCTGGAACTTGGTAGATTTGCTGCTGAGAGGCTTTTAGAACTTGAACCACACAATGCCTCCAATTATATTACCTTGTCAAACATGCATGCTGAGGCTGGAAGGTGGAAGGAGGTTGTAAGAGTAAGGGTGCTAATGAAAGAGAAAAAGGCTGGAAAGCTACCTGGTTGTAGCTGGATTGAAGTACAAAATCAGATACAATCTTTTCTCTCTGGTGATCCGGCAAAGCTGAGCCTTGAAAATATTCAGATTATATTGAATACTTTAGCTGCAAACATGAGGGACAAATGTAACATATCTGACGTGAAATCAATTTTTGACATTTTATGATTGGAGATACTCAGAACCCAGTCACACCCGCATATCCATTGATGCTTGTATAAATTTGAATCGCATCCATCTCAGCTTTGGAATTACCTTGAAAAGGTAAACTGTAATACCTTATATTTGGATAAATTCCCATTTTAAATGTATAGTAAAATGTTATGGTGGATGAACATGCATCAATGGATGACCATAATTTTAGCCAATCATTTAATTACATTTGCAGATCTTCCGCACAATGGACTCAGGATCCCTGAAAGGATTTCCCAAACGTGTTGATGTTGCTCTGTCCCAGGTTGATTAACTATTGCTTTCCTTTCCAGTTCATCCTATTGTATTTCTACAGAAAACTCAATATATTCTGACTTAAGTCAACTCTACTAATTGCCTGCAAATGAAACCTATATATTGAGTTTTAGTTCTGTACTGGATTGATTTAAATCACACTTGGCAGTTTCTTATGACATTTTTTTGGATGCAGAATCTTATCTGTGCTAAAGATTTGGTTATAGACAAAAGCATACAAACGGCTTACATTCAAGCCATCAGATCTGGTCAGTATTTTATTTATATTGAAAACCAATATTTTATTGCATGGCCATCTTACAAAGATGCAGGTCAGGCTCAGATAGTTGTCTATATTTTGGGAGTTTGTGTTTCTCTGTTATGCATAAAAGGACATGCTAGAAAGATTGAATACATTGTTGATCTTCAAAGCATAAAAGTTTGAATAAATTGAGTTGTCTAAATTAGCACTATACCTGCAACCTAGCCTCTGCATTTTTCTTATGATAGATGCTAAACCTGATTAAACTACATGAACCATGATAGAAATTAATCCTATATGAAGGAGGCATTCAGAAGTTGTTTTGAAATTTACATCCCTTTTACATTTCAAAGCATGGACCATAGATCAGGTAGGAAAGAGTTGTTGGTATGGTGTGAGTTAGGTCTAAATCTGATTAAACGATGTTAATAATGGTATCATTTTCTTTCTAACTAACTTGCTTGTTGCTCCCGTAGTTCTTGAGATGCATTATTTTCAAGTTCCTTGATTTATACATTTTATCTGCAAAAGAAAGAGAAAATATAATTAAAGATGAGGAGTCTACTTAGCAGTTTTTTTGGGGGGGTCACTGGCAAGACATATGTAGTCATCTGTGACCAGGGGCGGATAATCTCATCCCATTTGAATTGGCACTGAAAATTGCTAGTAAAATCAATGCCAAGGAGAGATTTGCCGTTTATGTTGTTTTACCAATGTGGCCTGAAGGTGATCCAAAAACTGGGGCTATGCAAGAAATCCTCTTTTGGCAGGTATATGATCATGCCCAAAGATGGAAATTTACAACATCTGAATGTGAAGTCTAAAGATGCAGCTTTTAGTGCACTTTAAAGTATTTGCTTATGAGAAAATCATTGAAGTGGATTCTCACAAACCAGAAATCCTGACAGAATCAGTTGGCTTTTTTTTTTTCACTCTTGCTTGGATGTGTGATCTCTACCTTATTTCATCTGACAACCACCTTGAATGTGAATGAAATTTCATATGATAATTGAAGATACGTTTCTGAAGACTTCTCACTTTTGCAGGGACATCTTAATACCTATACAGGAGATTCCGGTGGCAAGGTTAACTCCTTACCTGAATTTGAGAATTTCCCAGATGCTGGCAGTAAGATACTGGGGACTCACTCTCCAACAATTCCTGATATCCTAACAACATAATCTGAATTTATGTTGATTGAAGATTGGCAAAGATTGTGAGTTGTGACAGTGCCACCTGCTTCTAGCTGGGAATTAGGACAGAGAAACAAGTCGAGCGTATTTAGTTTCCTTACTTAAATTTGATTTGTTCAAATCACTAGTAAATCTTCCACATGTTAGTGATTTATATTTTGAAAGGATCACCAGTTCACACAGATTATGTTTGTTGTTGATGGGTTCAGAACAAGAATTCCTCTTTTGAACTGAGGTAGCTCCAGGAAGGGAGAAGAAGAATTACAGCAAGAGAGTTTTGTCCAACAATTTTGTTTTTCTTCATTCATGATAGTGTTATAGTTTCCAATTTTCCTATTTTTTTGGATGATTGCCAAGTGTACAGTGATCCATATAATATGGTAACTATGAAACACAAATGGAAAATCCTATTACATAATTACTGATCCTATTTGCAAAAATTGTAAAAGGGAATTAGACAAAGTCGGTCATCCATGTGAGAGGCTTCTTGATGCGTTCTGGCCTGGAGTTGGGCTGTGCAAGTCCTCTTGGGCCCAATTCTGGTTGTGATTCTTTGGGCTGCTTAGCATTTGTTGATGAGTGGCTCATTTTCGTATCATGACCCCATTCTCCAAGGACAACCTTGTCCTCAAGGTTGAGATCAGGATAAGTGATTTCCATAGATTTCTTATCTTCCCATGTGGCTTCAGCTTCGGTGGTCCCCTCCCATTGAATTAAAAGTTATTGTTGATGACCTTTAGATGTGACCAAAACTCGAGTTCCCAAGAAATGGTGGGGCTTGAGCTCCAAACGCGTGCCAGTAAGTGAGGGAGCTAGAGGAGGGATGCTAGGCGGTGGGGTTTCATAAAATGGTTTCAACTTGGAGGCACCACAGGGTGGATCCACGCCTTTGCTGGTAAAGCGAGTTCATAAGCAACCTTTCCAATGGTGCGTAACACTTGATAAGGCCCGAAGTAGCGGCGAGCTAGCTTGGGGGTGCTACGGCCATGCAAGGAGATTTGGCGAAAGGGTTGCAATTTAAGCCAGACCTAGTCTCCTTCCTTGAACACACGGTCCGATCTATGGGCATCAGCTTGGGGCTTCATGCGCAGTTGAGCCAGCTTCAAGTTATCACAGATGAGCCATAGAGTTTGGCGTCTGTGTGTGAGAGACTCATCCAGGGAGGCCACTGTTGTGGTTCCTGTCACATAAGCACGAAGGTTGAGGGGTGGTCTACCGTAAAACACCTCAAAGGGCATGAGCTTGAGGGCTGATTGGAAGGTTGAATTATACCAGTATTCGGCAAGTGGAAGGTAACGAACCCATAACTGAGGAGAGTCGCATACGAAGCAAGGAAGATATGTTTTGAGGATTTTGTTAGTGACCTCAGTCTGGCCATCTGATTGAGGATGGTAGGCACTACTGAAGGCTAATTTGGTACCATGGAGTCGAAAAAGTTCTTTCCAAAAACGGCTAACAAAGACGCGATCCTTGTCACTCACAATTAATTTAGGCATGCCATGGAGCCAATAAATTTCCGAGATGAAAATCGGGGCTAAGGTGACGGCTCAAAATTGTGCTGTAAGTGCTACAAAATGGGCATACTTGGAGAGGCGATCCACAATAACCCAAATCACCGATTTACCGTTTGTGGGAGGAAAGTGAGTTGTGAAGTCCGTGGATAAGTCTTGCCACACTTGAACTAGAATAGGAAGCGGTTGGAGTAATCCAAGTGGTTTCTGAATGGAATATTTGCTTTGTTGGCAAACCTGGCAATTGCGAACAAAGAGCTTCACATCCTGGGACATGTTTGGCCAAGCAAAAGAGGAAGCAAGCCTGCTAACAGTTCCTTTTACCCCCGAATGGCCACTTGCAGGTGTACTGTGAAATTCTTCCAACAGTTGAGCTCTGAACCCTGATTCTAAAGGTATGAAAATTCTGTTTGAAATATAGTATTCCTTGTACAATACTGAAATGATGAGATGGTTCCCCGGGTTGTTGAAATTTGGTCAGAAGTGCTTGCCCAATCGGATCATTACCATAGAAGGACCTTAACTGATCTAGAAGTAGTGGTTGGCACACAAAGAAAGCAGTAAAAACAACCCCAGGTGCATTCGGAATTCGGCATAAAGCATCAGGAACAACATTGCTTCGTCCCGGAGTGTAAAGGATCTCGTAATCAAAACCAAGTAACTTGGTGAGCCACTTCTCTTGTGCTGGTGTCTGAATATTCTGAGCTAAGAGACCCCTTAAACTCTTTTGATCAGTAAAAATTTGAAAGTGTCGCCCCAATAGGTAATGACGCCATTTTTTCACAGCTGAAGTGATTGCATACATTTCTCTTTCATGTAGTGAGGATGTTTGCATTCTTGTACGTAATTTCTTGCTGAAATATGCTATTGGATTTTTTCTTGGGACAGGACTACACCTACTGTCGAGCCCGATGCATCGGTCGTGACATCAAATACCTTAGTGAAATCAGGAAGGGCCAAAACTGGGAGAGTTGTCATAGCTTTTTTAAGAGTTTGAAAAGCTATTTGTGCCTGATCTGACCAAGTGAAGTGGTTTTTCTTAAGCAAATATGTTCAGGAACTAGTTATGGCAGCATAGTTGAGTACGAAGCGACGATAATAGCCTGTAAGGCCCACAAAACCGTGCAAAGTACAGATGGACTTGGGGGTGGCCAATCCTATATTGCTTGCAACTTAGAGGGGTCAGCAGTCACTCCCTCTTTAGAAATGACATGGCCTAGGTAATCAACCTTCTCCAAACCAAATTGACATTTGGAATGTTTAGCAAATAACTGATGTTGTTGTAGTAATTGTAGGAATTGCCTAAGGTGAAGAAGGTGGCTATGCCAATCACTGCTATAGACAAGAATGTCATCAAAGAAAACCAATACAAATTTGCGAAGGAATTCTCGGAATACCTCATTCATGGTCGCTTGGAATGTCGAAGGGGCATTAGTGAGCCCGAACGGCATGACCAAAAATTCAAAATGACCATCCACCGTACGAAACGCAGTTTTGAAAGTGTCATTCGGGGCTAACAAAATTTGATGGTAACCGGATCGAAGGTCCAACTTTGAAAATACAGTGGAACCATGGAGCTCATCCAGTAATTCATCCACTGTTGGGATGGGAAATCTGTCCTTAACAGTTAAAGCATTCAACGCCCGATAATCGACATAAAACCGCCATGTTTCGTCCTTCTTTTTGACCAACAAAACAGGGGACGAAAATGGACTCGTACTCGGTTTGATAATGCCCTCCTCTAGCATCTCTTTTATCATCTGTGTCATCAATTATTTTTGACTTTGTGGGTAACGATATAGTTTAATATTGACAGGTGCCGATTCGGGTAGCAAATGGATGTGGTGATCAAGACTACGGTGTGGAGGCAGCCCTTGAGGTTTGTCAAAAATAGTCACAAACTGCAGCAGTAACTCAGCTATGGAAGGTTCAAGTGTATTAGGGGTCAAAGGGTAAGGTTTGTTGTAATGACAAGTTGGTAGGTGCATCCTCTGTGCGTGACAAGGTGATGGAGTGTACTGATTCAATAGAATTAGTGAACACAAAGCGGTGAAATTGAGCCAAGGAAGCAGGGGAGGGTTGCTGGACTGAAGTACCCATAAGTGTAGTGGGGTGATTGTTATATGAAAACTGTACTGAAGGGACAGAATAATCCGACAGGAATGGTTCAAGTGTTTGCAACCATTGTACGCCCAGAACTAAATCAGCTCTATGTATAGGTAAAATGTAAAAAGGAATATGAAAGAGCTGCTCAGCTAATGTAACAGGGACATCAGAGCAATTACCCGAACACTGTATGGAATCTCCATTACCCACAATGATTGAGAAGGGTGTAAGAGCTACAATGGGCAGATTCAAGAACTTGGCCACCTGAGGCTGCATGATATCATGATAGCTACCAGAGTCAATGAGGATCGTGACTGGGAGTTCACGTATACGGTCTTGCACCCGAAGTGTTCTCGGTGAGGGGGGTCCCATTAGGGCAGCATGTGATATTTGGAAATGAGCACAATCAAGTGAATGTTAATCCGGGGGAGGATCCGGTTCAGCAGGGGTAATGTTATCAAGAGTTTCAGTGGGGGGTTCATCTACCAAAAGCAAGGGGAATTTCTTACTGAGTGTTACTGTTGGTGCATGGAAATCGGTTAAAAGATGGTTTGGAATCTTGGAATTTGGCTTCCAATAACTTTGCAAGACCAATGGCATGGGCTAAAGATTCAGGTTGGAGAACTGCCATTTCCCTCTGAATGTCACTGCACAGTCTAGAGATGAAGCAGTTTCTGAGTAACTCTCCCAACATCCCCACGACTCGATTTGACAGAGTTTGAAATTGAAGTTGATACTCCATCACTGTCCTTGTTTGTCTAAGCTTAAATAATGTTGCCCGATGGTTCTCAAATGTGGAAGGAGCAAACCTCAGTTCCAATGCTCTTGTGAAATCATTCCAAGTGGTAAGTTGGTTATTTGTGAGCTCAAAATAATGCTCTGCTTGGAAGATCAAATCCAAAGGATTTGAGCCATCAAATGGAAGAAGGTGAATTTTGGGTGTTTTGTGGGATGGTTTCTGGTTGGTTTGAGACACTATGGCAATTTGGTCACGAAGGGTGTCCATCTGGGTGGCTATTTGGTCATGAATGAAGTGTTGCGGGTTGGATTCCATGGTAAGCTACATATCACGTAGCTGGGTAAGAATTTCCTCAGTGGTGCTCCCTGGTTTTTCGTGTTTTTCATGTTTAGGAGGCATTGAGAAAGGGAATGAAAGCACCAAATTGATGGGTTCAGAACAAGAATTCCTCTTTTGAGCAGAGGTAGCTCCAGGAAGGGAGAAGAAGAATTACAGCAAGAGAGTTTTGTCCAATAATTTTGAGTTTTTCTTCTTCATTCATGATAGTGTTATAGTTTCCAATTTTCCTAATTTTTTTGGGATGACTGCCAAGTGTACAGTGATCCATACAATATGGTAACTATCAAACAGAAATGGAAAATCCTATTACATAATTACTGATCCTATTTGCGAAAATTGTAAAAGGGAATTAGACAAAGTCAGCCATCCATGTGGGAGGCTTTCTGATGCGTTTCGGCACGGAGTTGGGTGTGCAAGTCCTCTTGCGCCCAATTCTGGTTGTGATTCTTTGGGTTGCTTACCATTTGTTTATGAGTGGCCCATTTTCGTATCAGTTGTCCGCTGTGCTTCCCTTTATTTGCTCAAAGTTCTCTGCAACCCGATCTGCATTTATAAAAAATATATATATATATTTAAACCCTTTCCTTTGTTTTGTGGAATAGTATTGAATCAATCATTGTTAGTGATTATTTCTCTTTGCTTAGTGAGAATAGAATTTTGAAGTATAATCGTTATTTGTCGGGAGTGTGGAAGTCTTCAACTAATGATTTGTTATTACGTGCAATATTATATTCAACTCCAGAGGGAAAAAAAGAATAGGTGCGCAATTAATGGTAGAAGAAGAATGTGACGTGGATTGTGAGAGGGCGGATTTAAATCAATGCATATTATCTCATTTCCATTCTCTTATCCCCTCTCCCCTTCCTCATGTAAGGCATCCCATGAGCTCTCATTTGACAAAAAAAAAAAAAAAAAGAGATGAGAAAAAGAACAATGATGTACATTTCCTATACAAAATGTATGAACTTAATAAATGGTTTGCACAATAGTTAATTAAATTCTGTTTTTCATAGTAAAAAAAAAAAAAATTTAAATGGTTTGCACAACTTTATAAATGGTTTAGATCATTTGAGACTTTTGAATGATATTTTTGTCATTATCTTTTATTGCTATCATTTGTTCTCATTTGATTACTTTATTAGTTCAAAAACTGAATTATCAAAGCCAATTCAAGTCGATCAATTTGAATTGAATTGGAAGTCGATCAATTTGAACTGAATTATCCAGTTGTGCGTGGAGGATACCCTGAGAAACCAAAAAAACGGATCAATTTGGATTGATGTTTAAAAGTTGTAATTATCTTATTTCAATCAAATAATTATCAATCAAATTTATATAAACCAAGTAATTATCTTATGAGTGAAAGCCAATTGTGGTCCCTCAATTTTTTCGAAGACCCCCTTTTGGTCCCTGAAAAAAAAAAAGTGACAATTTAGTCCCCAAATTTTGTAACGGGAGACACTTTGGTCCCTCCGTTAGATGCATGGGGGACCAGAGTGTCTCCCGTAACAAAATACGGGGACTAAATTGTCACTTTTTTTTTCGGGGATTAAAAGGGGATCCTCGAAAAATTTGAGGGATCAAAATGGGCCTTTACTCTTATGCTTAATATTGACCTAAACTAAAATGCAAAGGCACCTACTTCAGAGTACTATCCCCTCAAATAATTAAAGAAATATATCACGGTTACTAAGGCCCACGATATTAATATGACAGCTTTCGGCCCAATAGAACACCAGTACGGGTCGATTAGGACGGAGCTCGAGGGCCCAAATGGGACAGAAGAATTTATGAATGCTGCTAATCGAAGGAGAATTCATTAGCGCATTTCACCAAAACCCTAACCTTCTTCGTCTCCGCGAACCTCTTCGCTCGTTGCAATGGCAAGTTCTCTATCTGACTCTATCTTCCATTAACATTCGATTTTCTAAACGCATTAACGAATGTAAGCTAACGCTTTATTGCTCTTTCTTTATATTTTTTTTCCTCCCAATTATTTTGCAGGCGGATTCTCCACCAAGAAGGTAAACCCTAGAACTCTCTTCGATTACGATAATTATGATAATTAGATATTGTTGGAGCACAATCATCTATTCGCATACGACGATGTATTCTTTTGTATTCTGATTTCTCGTGTTAGGGCTGGTGAATGTTTAATCGTGAGATCTAGCTTGTGCGTTTTTGTTTACCTTGTTGAAACGATTGCAATGGAGCATTTTGTTAGAAGCTGATTGTGTCTATAGACAATATTCTTTGAATGTTGCCAGAGATAGGTTTATGGAATATTTTAACGCAATGGAATAAAAAACAAGAAATGGTTTGTTATTAATTTGAATGCTGAAATTATATCATTCCATACAAGATTTTTCGTTTGTGAATGAAATGAATCATTTTGTTTGAGTTTTCAAATCCAAGCATATGGTAAGGTAATAGAATGTGGTTTGTCTGAGATATGGGTTAATGGATTTATTCTGTTTTTAATAACCTTTTTAAAGTATCCTCATTGTGAAGCTATTTCTATTTGTTCCTCTGGTCATGATGGAATGTTTCAGGAATTCAAGGTCCCCTTCTCCATGGAGAGCTCAGTCAAGATCGAGATCCAGGTCAAGGTCTCGACCTAGGTCTAGGTCCAGGTCGAGATCTATTCCAAGACAAAGGCCTAGATCCCGTTCAAGAAGTCGTGGCAGGTTAGTGGCATCATGTCTTAGCTTTCAAGAGTTATGGCCGGTGGCTGTGCCACTCTTTTTTTGGTTATATCCCTCCTATCATGCTTGATACTTCTTCCTTTTGTCTTGTTTTGTTTACACTTTGTGGAATGATTGGTCTTTCTCTTTCAGATCAAGATCGAGAAGTAATGAAAGGTTGGTTATTTTCAATTTTACTTATATCCAATCATGATATTTTGCCTGAAAGCTTTACTTAATTTTTGGAAGTATTTCTGAAAGGGACAACCGTGCTTGTGTTCTGGTTTAATTATGCTGTGTCAGGAACTTCTAATATCTTCAATGATGTTGCAGGAATGAGATCCACAATCCTGGTAATACCCTTTATGTGACTGGCCTATCTTCTAGGGTCACTGAGAGAGACCTAGAGGAGCATTTCAATAAGGAGGGAAAAGTGAGTAGGATTTTGATTTTCTCTCCCTTTTCACTTAATGACCATAGCTGTTCACCTAGTTGGAATTACAGTTAATGGTTGTTCCCTTTATTAGGTTGCTTCTTGTTTTCTGGTGGTGGAGCCTCGTACGCGTATTTCTCGTGGTTTTGCTTTTGTTACAATGGATAGTGTTGAAGATGCAAACCGCTGTATCAAGTATCTCAATCAGTCAGTTTTAGAGGGTCGCTATATCACTGTTGAGCGGGTAATGTGTTTTTCACTAACTAGTAGTTGGTAAAAACACTTGCGCTTTTAATTCTTCTTGACTTGAAGGTTTTCTGGTTATATTCAGAATACATTGCATCAGCTATGTTGGCAGCAATCAAAGATGATCAGTTCATCCATGTCAACTGTAGTGAAACAGCTTGATCAATGGCAAGCTTAAACAGCTAACCAAATGCGTCTGATCAACTAAACATATCAACTATATTGTCCAACAACTTTACAACCTCAGCATTCACTTTCAACTCTCAACTAATCATCGGACATTATCAACAACTTTATAATCAGGCTTTTATGGTATCTCATGCCTAGCATTAATCATGAGTGTGTGGATACAACTATTTTTTTCTTTTTAGTATAGGCTAGGCTCTTTATCCTGATGAGATTTTCTTTATAAGCATTTTAAAGGACTCTCAATATAATGAAAAGGTGTTAATTCATACAATCTATTAAGGCAAGAAAGATATCACAAGATTGATGCTGTTGTGTTATCAGTGGTACATGGATGATTATGCACTTTGTCTTATACTAAGGGAACTCTAAGGATTGAGCTTCTGCATTTTTCAGTCACGTAGAAAGCGGCCAAGAACTCCTACACCAGGACACTATCTTGGACTCAAAAGTACTAGAGATTATGGTAAGTTTGAGACATCTCTTTTGAATGGTGAATCTATTCTATAATATTTTTTTATGAAAGTCCCAAGTTTTGTCTAAGAATATTTTTTTACCGAATTCCATCCACTGTCACTAGGATATCGTGGGGACCGCGGTGATCGTGGGGACCGTGGTGACCGTGGAAGGTATCGAGGTGGCTCTGGTCGTGATGATTATTCATACCGTAGGTCTCCAAGGCGATCCCCATATCGAGGTGGCAGGGATTATTCGCCAAGGCACTCGCCATATGGTGGAAGATCTAGGAGGGACAGGTCCAGGTCTCTTCCTTATTCTCCATATGGTAGCCCAGACCGGAGGTATGCTCGTGGATCCAGGTGATATATATTTTGTTATCTTGTTTCTATCTTTGAAGAGGGATGAAGGGAGAAGACAAATGTTAGAATGTTATGACTGGTATCAAAAGACAAATTATGGTACTGTGACTCAGTTTGTGCATCTGATGTATGCATGTATTGGAAGAAGTTTGCTGTTATTTATGCGTCTTTAATAGTTGTTGGTTGACACAGAAGTAGGAGTGGACAAAAATGTTTTAAAATATGCAATTTTAAACATGTTGCCATATGGAGTGGTGTCTTTGCATTTGAAACTTGCGTATGTATGATCCATATATTTGTTATTTAGGAAATGGCTCTTACACTTTCGTTGCATCTTTTGTTACACTTCAGTGTGTTTTGGAAAGCTGGAAAATAAAGATTATACTGATAATCTGTTTTCAAATAATCGATTATAATCAGAATCTGTTGTCGTTTGGGTATGTTTGCTGAAAAGCGATTTTAAGATAATCTATTTCGTTTGGGTGGTGTAAAAATAATCGTTTTTACATAATAAATTACGAAAAAGGGTATGGAGAAATTTGTTTATAATATTTGTTTTTCTTTTAACATTGGATTTTTTATATCTTGTTATCAAAATTTTATCTATTTATAAAAAATTGAATAAAATTTCTAACTTTTTTTCCTTGATTGTAGAAAACATGTAAATTTTTTTTACAATAGGTAATTTAAAATAATATATATATATATATATATATATATATTTAAGTTTAATAATAAAGAGAATTTGAGAGTTAAGTTTCTAAACAAAAATAAAAATATGGCAGTTTTACAAGAACTGGGATTGAGGTCCTATCAGAGCTCACCACAACACACACTATAGCTCTACAACAGCCAAATGTGTTTGTGGTGCCCTTAAATTGAACATGTCATCGTACTCTTGAACGGTGGTTGTGTGAAGTCCCTATGATCTTTAAGACTTCGAAGTCAAAATTACATTTGGCTTAGTGAATGTTCTGGCTGATTGTCAATGCAACCCGGCGATAATCTCTTGCGGCCTGTACATACGAGTAGAAATTACACTCTTATGTGGTTGTTGTTTGTCATAAAACGACGCGAAAGCACTTGGAGGTTGTACACAAGAATCTTCTGCCCCTTGGGAGGGTTATAACGGGTAGGGAAACTGTTTGTGCAGAATAATCAATAAAAAATAATCAAACTGTCCTATTCGCAATATGGTTGAAAAACAGTTTAAATTGTTTAAAAAAGCTTTTTATTAGTTTCAGCTAGAAACCCAAACAATTGCTTTTTCACAATACAGCTGAAAAGGGGTAAATTAAAATTTTAAGCTTTCCCTAACACCCTCTTTGAAAAAGGAGAGTATTGGGGATTGTTTTTGGTATTTTTATGTTCTATCACGAATGGAAGTGTGGAAATGCGTAAAGAAAGCGATGATGGCGATGCCTATGATTTCAACTACTTTTTTACTATACGAAGTACGAACCATTTTCCTGGCATTTTCCTTTGTTTTTGCAGTATTGCCGCCCTAACTGTTACGCCTAGGTCCAAAGTAACGGTAACCTGGTCACTTATGATCTCTTGATCGGTTGATACCTCGTTTCTTCATTGTATATTGTCTAATATGTAATAACCTGCATTTTTTAAAAAACGGAAGTTTCATTTCGCCGCTTTTTTCCTATCCTCGTACATTTTCATATTTAATATTGCAATTTAAATTTTTTAAAAATTGAAACGGAAATAAAAATTCTTTAACAATAGATATCTATATGATATGATTTTACACGGCATATTGGTCTAGTAAATTGTCCTTTTCCGATGTTTCATTATCAATTTAAGGAAAATGATTAGTGTCGCGAATTGCATTTTATGAAGTTAATTAAATACAAAATCGGCCCGTGAAACCGGAGATATTAGGGGAATAACGGTAATTGCTGACAAATTTTTCAAGTCAACAGTTGAACAACGTGAATGATTCTCTGTGGAAAGCTTTTGAGCTTGCTTTATCAGTAACTTCCTTATTATTATTACTATTTTTTTATCAGTTAACCGTAGGTGTTTGAAAGCTTGTGCGTTCTATTATCTACCGCACGTCTCCGGTGAATCCTTGCACGTTATTGTGAAGTAGTCTTCATAATATATGGTTGCTAAAGGGTTTTGAATGTTGAGTTTAATTTTGATTCAAGTTAAACTACAAATTTTGTCTTAACACGCGTTTTTTTATTTGGTCTATATATCTAAAGTTTTTAAATCAATCCTTACACATGCAATCATTAGTAAATTTGTCCCTGCATCAGTTAATGGTCCTACATAGCAAATAGAGACCCGTGTGGATACTTAGTGTTAAAATGTTCATTTCCCTCCAAGCTTGAGGAACACAAGCAAAAGAAGTATAGATTCGTTAAGAAGCAGAAGCAAAAACATCAGGGGGTCAAACCATGAGTGGGGGATAATAATTCATAATTCATAGGATGAAGTAGAGTTCCACTAATTTTTTGGACACTATTTACAAATGTTATATATAGGGACATATATAATGAGAAGTTAATGGTTATGTGATCGCTTAAAACTTACATGGACATTATGTTCTAATATTTGATCATTCATGTGGAATTCAAGATAGCTCAATTGATAAAGACTTATATACAAATTATTGAGAGAAAAACTTATATCCCTAATTATATGGTTTTCAGATTAAATTCTGTCTTCATCCATTTACTTAACACAAGCAAAGCTTAATGTGAATTCTCCCTCTCAAATATAGCATTGTGGCGTTGGTGTGTATGTATGAAAGTTGAAAATTGTAAGGTTCCTCCGATCCATTGTCCATCAAGGAAAAAAATATATATACAGCCCCTTTTAGTATTGGACCATTATTCATTTAAATAATAAGTAAGTACAACTCTTTGCATAGACCCTTATATTTGAAATAATCTAATAATAATGAAGAAAACGGGTAAATTAACATTTTCACATTTTCAAGGACTTTTTCTATGTCAATTCAAACACCAAGAGTTTTCTTGCCTATGATTAATTTATAATAAAATCACCTTTATATTAATAAAATTACTTCTCAAAAAGTTGGAATGGGTAATTTCTTAAAAAATCCAGTTTAATATAAACAATAGGAGAGAGAAGGTAATATATACAGCCCCTTTTAGTATTGGACCATTATTCATTTAAATAATAAGTAAGTACAACTCTTTGCATAGACCCTTATATTTGAAATAATCTAATAATAATGAAGAAAACGGGTAAATTAACATTTTCACAATTTCAAGGACTTTTTCTATGTCAATTCAAACACCAAGAGTTTTCTTGCCTATGATTAATTTATAATAAAATCACCTTTGTATTAATAAAATTACTTCTCAAAAAGTTGGAATGGGTAATTTCTTAAAAAATCCAGTTTAATATAAACAATAGGAGAGAGAAGGTAAAAATTATGTTTTGTAATTATATCCAAACAAAAATAACTTATATTCGTATAAAATTAGAATTTAATTTCCATGCAGTGTCAGTGTAAAAGATTTTTACACAAGCATCCAACAATATCTTGACAAATCAGCATCATTGTTATTTCTTTCTCTTAATTGTTAAAATAAAAATACATATGTCAAAATAACAATAGATACTACTTTAATCCATAAAATAATCTCAATCTTTGTATATGTAATCTTGAAATCACTTTTAAAAAAAAAAAAGAAACTTTTACTCTATCCCATCCCATGTTAACTTAATCATTAAAAAAAACTATACAACACTAGACTGTGCATGATTAACCAACACTACTGTGCATGATTAACCAACACAGAGATGCCCAAAAGCATTGAATGTTAGAGAATGCAAAAGCCCAACAAAGAGCCTTTTGCCTTGGTTCCAACATTTTCTTCAGCATCCACCTCGTAGCAGAAGTGGTGGCTACCATGTTGTTCCATTCCACCACATCTCTGCTCAATACTCAACCTCACAAACTCTTCTCTCCCCACCCCTTATTCCCTTCCACTCACACTCCCCGAAAGCTCCAATCTTTACAAACTCTCAAATTCCCCAGAAACTGGAACCTCTGTAACTCTCTCCCCCCATCGTTGCAATCCGAAGATGACTCCGAAGAACACGTCATTGGTGACTGTGTCGTCTTCGAAGAAGGCATTTTCCAAGACCCCATTTTCCAAAACGACCTCAATTCCAAAAATCTCATCAAACCCAAACCCAAACGCAGTTCTAAGAAAAAGGTGGCACCAGAAATTGTGGGTGAGAATTTGGTTCCGGAGAAGTGGAGGGAAATTCAGGCTGAGATTAACCTAACGAAGAAAGATATGAGAAAGATTGCTCAGGAAATGGAGTTCAATAGCAAGGTTGAGAAGAAGAAAAGAGGGTTGGTTCCACTGAGGGATATGAATTTGGATGAGTATAAGGCTTATAAGGAAGCTAAATTGGCACAGTTGCAACCACTGGTTCTAGATAACCCTTCGAGTTTTCCGGTGAAAGAGGAGGACCCTGTGGGAAAACAAGCTGAATTGGATAGTGGCAGTGAGCGTGTGAAACCAAAGAATCCTAGGTGGGCTGTGTATGGAAGGGGTTTGGAGGATGTCTCAGAGTTTTTCAATAGTGGAATGTATGACCCTGATGCTAATAAAAACACTGAAGGTATCTTTTTTTGGTCTCCATTTTCATATCTTTCGTCAATGTTTTGTTGCTGGTGTTGATTATGAGGGCTTGTTTGATTGTTGCATGCTAAATAACTTCTGGTTCTGTGTAACATGGACTAATAATGATCAAGGTTTTAAATTGTGGCTGTGGTTGCGCTCGTATTGTGTTTTCCATTACTGCGGACAATTATGGGAAAATACGGTCAACGTGACTTGCAATTGTGGTTGCAACGTGGTTTTGGAGACTATTAAAACCGCAACGTCGTGGCCTCAATTGCGGTTTCGGACCCAGATTTAAAACCTTGATAATGATTAGTCAACTGAAAATTAACTGCTTTCATTATGCATGAACTACTTGAAAACTGACCGGTTAGTTCACTACTACTTCCTGTCTGGTAGTTAATGAATGCCAATGTAGGCAGAGGAATGAAATTGTGATCAAATGAATGATTTTTATTCATTCATTCATTGTTGCATTGGTTGGCCTCATATGGTCTTTTTAAGCTCCTCATGGCATATTGTGGCTTTTAAGTGTTGGGAATATTGTCCTGATTCTTTCATGCATGCATTAATAGGTCGTCGAAAGTTGTTTACTACGGAAGAGAAGGTTTTGTTGAATAAGGGAGTACCAGACTTGGCAGCTGCTACATCAGTAAGTTAACGTTTGATGAACAATACCAGATATTTCATAATAATTGTATTCTTATTATTATTGGAAAAGAAAAACTCTCAAGTTCTTCACTTCTCCTTCATGGTGATGTTGTAGTGTTTTTTGTTCCACCTTTGTTGTTGTAGTTGAGTAATCTCAGTAGTTGCTGATGTCTATCTTCCTGTACTGGATTATTGGGACCAGTGGCAGAGCTTGAAGAAAATATCTTGGGGGGCCAAAATAAATGTTCAATGAGAAATTTTTTTCTTGCTCACTTGTTTTTCTATTCACAAAAATTAATTTATGCTTGAATTAGATTTATCAAGATAAAATTTTACTTCCAAAATAACCTGGACATTTTTTTATATAAATCAAATAAAGTGATAAATAAATGTTAGAGAATTTTGTTTAGTCAACATAGAAGAACTAACAGATAATAAAACAAAAATCTTGATACAATTAGGGAAAAGGATATTAGAGTACCTGATAACTGTACTAGAAAAATAAAGCTAAAACTGAGGAGGAAAGACCATCATACAGCATGATCGAGTTAGAAAGATGAAGAATATATACACTTTCTATTTTTATTTTTTTGATAGGCAAATGCTAGTATGTTAGATGTTATGTTAGTTTTTCTCCTTTGCTAGACAAGGTTTGAACACTGGACCTCCAACTCCTTCAACTCTTTATACCCTTAGCTCAAACTAGTTGAGCCTACCCCACCCCCCATATACACTTTCGAATGATTTTAATGAAATGAAATAATGTCAATTGTGAACTTTTTACTAAAATGGAGTCCTCCCTTATTTTAGTATTTTATCATAGAAATTATATAATAATAATATATAGATCCACATAGTGGGTCCAACCCTTCCCTGGGGTGGGAGCTTTATGGCACCAGATTACCCACAATATATGTAATTGGAAAATCTGTGAAAAATGAGGGAGCCATAACTTCCCTCAACATGACCTAAGCTCTGCCACTGATTGGGACTAAGAAATCTTGTTGCATTATTTTTTTGTGGGAGCCATAATGGAGGTGTGTGGAAAAAGGGTTCTGACTCATGTTATTTGTAGCATTTTGGTGAATAATCCCAATGCTTTTACCTTCTTTTTTTTATGACTGATATTATATTATTTTCAGGATAAATGGCTTCCTCTGCACACTCTTGCTGCATGTGGAGAATTTTACCTCTTAGATTCTTTGATGAAGCATAATGTTGATATTAATGCTGTGGATAAGGTCTATAAATTCTAACTTTTCTTATTAGAGACTAAGATGCATGGACTCCTCTATTTACACTCTGGTGATTTACTTTGTTTCCAGAATGATTTGACTGCTCTTCATAAAGCGATAATTGGCAAAAAGCAGGCCGTAACCAACTATCTCCTGAGAAATTCAGCTAATCCATTTGTACAGGATAAAGTAAGGATTACTTAGTTGTTGGGTTGTGCTGTTGTAGTTGCATATGTGAGCCTTTACTTGCTGATTTTCTTCTGTAAGGTTATTTTTTATGCTATTCCTTACTTGCTGACTATCTTGTAATAAAG
The DNA here is from genome assembly GCA_030762895.1 of Sophora flavescens. Lineage (NCBI taxonomy): Eukaryota > Viridiplantae > Streptophyta > Magnoliopsida > Fabales > Fabaceae > Sophora > Sophora flavescens. The sequence continues at coordinate 37,796,912 of CM061064.1, forward strand.
CAGGACTGTAGTCTGTAGGAGTGTATCTTATATTACAGCATATAGTTGTCACATTCTTAGTTACTTGTTGCTGATATTTTTATGCACCTATTTTGTTGTTTATGTATCGTAAACAGGATGGGGCGACCTTGATGCACTATGCAGTGCAAACAGCTTCTAGCCAGACAATTAAAATACTCTTGCTGTATAATGTGGATATAAATCTCCAAGACAACGTATGTATAAGTGTTATCCTATTTCGCATCTCTACCTCTTGTTCCTTTGTGGTGAGCTGTTTGAGAACATGATTGATTTACCCTGTCTCAGGATGGCTGGACACCATTACATCTCGCCGTTCAAACTCAGAGAACAGATTTAGTGAGGCTGCTGCTCATTAAAGGTGCTGATAAGACATTAAAAAACAAGGTAATTGTCTACTGATTTCCTGCTTTAATCTTTCAATGCGAAAGAACTATGGTGTTGTGTATAATGTTGCCTGAACATAGATGCTTAAAATGGGTCATTGGCACGCTTACAAGTTATAAGCTATTATTGGTATTAGATGGTTCATTGGTACGCTCAAAATGGGTCATTGGTTTACTCTGCCTCGAACTAGTTCACATGATAGGTGATGTGAATGAAAGGCTATAGTGATATCAAAAGCCTGATTCTCAATTTTGAAATTGAGATACTTGAGATTGCCCTTAAACCAGGGGAACCTTTCCTACAAATTTATTGTTGAAGAAAATTTTTCATAAGTAATTGTAATTCAGGAATTGTTAAACTCAGTCAACTTCATGCTTGTTTGCCAAACTATACATAGCCACTCCCGAGTTTTTGGATAAAAGAGGACAGTTGTGTTAGATGATCACAAGCTAACGTAAAATTTTGTTCCATCTTTTATGATATGGATTAACAGTAGTATTGAAATTTTGGTTTTGATAGAGCACAATCTGATGATTGATTCATGTAGTAGGATAATGTTTGATTGATTTTGTTGGATTTGATATAATCGAGGAATTGTTAATATGTGCTTAATCTCTCCAGAATCTAGAGTTTATTACAATCTTGCCGTTATCTGTTGGTTGTTACATACTTGCATCTTCAAAATTTTCAGCTGTTGCTTATAAAGCAACCTTTAAACAGTGTTTGTGTGTCCAATTTCCATTGTCTTGCTGCTTAATGCTCTGCCTTTTCCCTTGCGTTGATTTTAAATTGCAATTTTTTCTGTTGTTTGTCTCAGGATGGTTTAACACCACTTGACCTTTGCCTTTACTTTGGTCAAAGTGTTAGAACATATGAGCTAATCAAGTTGTTGAAGCAGCCTCAAAGGCGCGGTAGATTTCTACCACAAATGGGGATAAGAAACAATACAATTTCTGAAAGAGTTGAACAAACAAATCAAGAATAGCCATTGCCAAGTTTTTCATGATTGTTAGCAGCACTTCAGCATATGGAAGTTTTACGATATCTATGGTTTTGTAATATGTTAAAATTTATATTTAAAATAGGATAGGAAAATGGATTTATCTTCATAAGAAAAAAAAAATGACATGCCCCCTTTTGTATAAAAAAAATGTGATAATACTAATAAACCTACTATGCACCAAAAACCTAAATGGCCAATGAAGTCGCGTCCATTCTTTGTACTCTAGGCATGGTGTCATCTCTCTAACAAGTTTCTTCCCACCAAACACCATTGCTGGGTTTGGCTAATTAAATATAGGAGAAAAGAAAGAGAATTTAGTACTTCTTGGTCGTGAACATCTGAATAGGATAAATTGTCTCATGGATATCTTTGCTTCGGAACAAAACAATTAGAATTAGGCTCAATCAATTGGAATGTGTATTATCGATATAGGGGATCTTTCAATGGAGAAGATCCATCGATTTGAGACGAAGAGAAAACAAGGTCTATCTATTTTATTTCAGTTATTCAGTTAAACCAATGATTCGTTATTGGAGTAGATAGCAACAACCATTTCATCCGGGAAAAGTCATCTTTTTCTTAACAATGTCTTTGTCATTTGATCCCATAGCATTCCGTTAGATAGGAATATATTTGATAAATATATTGATAACTCTCGGATAGAATATTAGGACGGAAAAATCCATTAGATACTAAACTATTGGTTCTAAGCCATCTTTGATCATGAATCAACAATTCGAAATGCTTTTCTTGCATATCCTTGATAAACTAGTATTTATATATAGATGTAGGAAAATCTGTTTGGAAAGTAAGAAGCCCCCACATCTCTTTAAGTGTTGTTTTTTTATGAGATTAGGATATGGACAACAGCATGCGTAATTTCATTGAAGAGCTTTTCACATGTCATGTACCTAAAAGTACTTAAAGAAGTACATTTAAGTTTTGTGCTTAAATATAATATCATGTTCTATGGCAGTGGCACATTGTTGGCGTGAACACAAAAAAAAAATATTGATACTTTTTCTTTGAATCAAAAAAATATATTTATACTTAAAAATTGTTGTTTGGTATATATTAGTACGATATCTACTTTTAAAGTTGTGGTTCTTTCTTCTGTTAGATTATTTTAAAATTTATGATCGACAATGTTATAACTGACAAAAATATAATAATTTTTTTTAATATCAAATCATATCTATGATTTTTTATTTTGTTATAATTATTTTATCATAACATGTAAATATAAAAAAAAAACTATTTCATTAAAAATATATTGCTCATTTTTCATTTGAAAAAAACTATGAAAAAAATGTTACTTCATTTCCCAGGTCAGAATATAATATGATGCATATTAATAGTTTATAATTCTATTACTATTTACAACTGAATGAACTTGTTTGTGAGTTCATAAAACAAGGACAAAAAGCAGAAGATATTCCGTTCTGTAGCTTGTTCGCGGTATGACAATTGTGTGGCAAAATAAGAAACTAATTATTTTATGTGGAAAGAAGAATAAAAATATCAGCAGAGTCGAAAAATATCTCTGTACTTTGTTTTTTAATTTTTTTTTCATGAAAAGATATTTCTTACTGCAAGTACTAATTACGTTCTAAACAGAACAATTTATCATGCTAAGCTAAGGTTTTAGCAGTTAATTTTGAAATTAACATCAAGACGGAAGAGAAAATTTTGATGCTAGGAGGGGATAGATTTTAATAATATATTAATTTTAGTTTCAACTTTTTTTTTGTTGGATCTTTTTTTTTTGTTGGATACTTTATATATGTGGATTTGGGCATTTATTTGGTTTCAACTTTAGATAGGTTTCAAATTTAAATAAAATAGTTTTTATGAGAATTTTTAAGTAGGTCCTTAAACTAAATTTTTTTTAATTAAGTCCTTAAACTTATAAAATCTTTTAAATCGGGTCCCAAGATACGGTTTTGTGAAAAGACATTTAAGTTTATTGATGCGAAACCTGATTTTTTTTTGTCAAATTAGTATTTAGAGTTATAAGATATCAAAATATTAAACTAGAATACTAAAACTTACCCGGGGGTGCTTCTTCCCCCTATTTGAACCAATAGCTCCGTTTCATAATTTTTGTTTTGCGATTGCATATCCTCCTCCTAGTGTTACTCGAACAACGACATATCATAGATGACTGATTTGAGTGTCCAGGTTATATAGAATCAATAATATTCCATCAAATTTAACGGATTGCTAATGAATTTTTTCCTTTAAGGATCTAATTGAATTTTTTATATATGTTCGAGAATTCAATTAAAAGCTATGTTAGTTAAGGGGCTTATTTGAAAAATCTCAAATAATTCAGGAATAAACTGAATAATTAAACCTAAATTTTATAACACCTAAGGATTATTTATTTGGTTTATCAATTTGGAAGCATGACAAAAGCAAAAGACTAGTTAGCTTGTACTATCTTTGGACTCAACTATAAGTAAAAAAAAAAAAAACCCTATATTTTTTGAACTCAAATATAAGCAAAATCTAACCAACTTAACTCTATTTATTATAAATATTGCAAAAATCAAGAAAATTAACCAATCGAACAAATTCTTCCTTTACTTTTCCAAGAGCATTGCATATTCCCGAGACAATTAAATGGTAGTTTAGTAATTATAACTCATTTTTTAAATAAACCAAGATAATTAAAATAAATTAACTAACTTCCTTAATAAATATGAAATTAGTTATATTTGCTTATAATTGAGTCAGGAGATAGTAACAAAAAGTTTCCTTTCTCTCCTTCGCTTTTGGGCAACTTTTCGACAAAGGTTAATTACGTTCAAAATCGTGGTTAATAATGTGTTTAACTTGGTTAATGAATACACTTATAGTATATGGGTAACTCGTTAACTGGTAACTTGGTTAATGATGTGCAAAAGTTTGGTTAATACAACTCAGTGCATGATTAATGCAGCTCATTGGATGATTAATGAGTCACTAATCTTAGTGACAACAGATAACGAGGTTCAAAATTTTGGATAATGAAACTCAATGAATGATTAATGAGCTATCTATCTTGGTGACAACGGTTAATGACATGCAAAATTATAATTAATATTTTATTGAACTTGGTTAAGGGAAATGCTAACGTGTACCCTTAGAGTAGGGACACTCGTTAAGGAACCAAGAAAACAAAGTTTGTATTGGAAAGTGATGTATTTAATATTTGGAGAAGTGAAATAATTAATTTTTCATTAAAAACTTTTTTTTATGATTCTTTAACGAGTGTCCTAAGAACACTGTTTGGATCACCCCTGCATTAAATAACGGAGTTGATTAAAATAAAATTAATCAACTACTATCAATTAATTAATTAACAGAAACAATTATTAATTAATTGATATTATAAAAGATGAATGAATGGCTGCATCACCCACCGTACCTGTTTTCGTCTTCGTAAAATCGCATCGCATAATTAAACTTTCAACCACCTTCCCATCTTCTGAGCTTCAGAGAATGCTGGCTTCTCCATCCTTCGTCCGTTCTATCTCCGGCGTGGGTTCCGTCGCCGATCATACAAATGCCACCGTTCCTAACTCCGTCGCATTCGACTTCTCTCCGTCGCTGCTCCTTCGAACGAAACGCTCTCGATACCCCAAATCGATCCTCATTTCCTGCAATTCTTCCCGTGGACCTTCCCGCACCAGATCTAGCTTCGGTGATCATCACGACAATGACTATCTCCAAGCTTCTCTCCTTCTCTCAGGTGGATACACCTTATTACCTCTTTCTTTGATTGCCCTGCTTCTCAAAATTTTAACTTTTTCTCGTTCACTATTAAATAAATTGAATTTTTTTAGATGCTTTTAGATGATCGCTTTGCGTTTTGGATATTTGAGGCGATGCTCCTTTTACTCACTCTTGCTCTTTGCATCATCCAATCGGTTACTCAAACTGATGGGTTCATCGTGTTAATATAAATACAATTTATTTATTTATTTTTGTTTCTTTAAGTACCATCCTTGTGTTTTTCTGTTTGACTCTTTCATCCAAAGAAAAAAAAAATTGTTTTTATTGTGACATCATAGGCAGCACTGTTGTCTTTCTACTTAACGTGAATGGATATGTCTGAGCTTTGAATTTATTAAGGTCTTTGTTTTTTTAAAACATCTGTAGAGGTGTTGAATTTATGGCCTCAGCAAAATACTTTTCTTTTGTGCCAAGGATAAAGCTCCTATCAAGTGATCAAAAGATGTAAAGTGAGAAAATAAGGGTGTATGATGAATCTATCCTTGATTAGTTAAAGTGTATTGGGATCTTAATCCATTTTGGCTAATCAAGGTGAATGTACCCTTACTTTCACGCTTTATACTTTTGTTCACTTTAGAAGAGTTTAATCCCAACTTTTAGGTCTTACTGCATACCTTGTCTTTGGAAAACGTGCTTGTGATTAGTGAGGGTACTTACCAATATAAAACAATGTTTGTTGCTCGCTTAACTTCTGTCTTATTTTCTATACATGTCTCAGTACTGTGTAATTCCCCATATTATTTGCATTTTTGGGTGCATTCCGTTATTTTGTGGTTCTAGTTTTTGTGCAAGAAAGTGAAGGCAGACATATTTTATACTATGGTGGTAATGCCTGCCAAGGTCCATCCCTACAAATGCTACTCAGTGGTTATTAGTTCCTTTGTGAGAATTTGGAAATCATCTTACAGTAGTGTATTGGAGTAACTCTTGTTCTTTTGATCATTTAGGTCTATCCCATGTGTATGCATCCCTGAAATTTTAATTACTTAAACTAGCGCAGAAACAATCTCACACTATCATATGTGGAGGCATCGATCTCAAGAAGAGATACAATGGAAATCCTCTACACCATCTATTCCCTTATCTATCCAGAGAAAAAACTCAAGAACATATAATAATTTAGTAAGACAAGGCTTTCTACAGCGTTTCCAGAATCCCACAATTTTTCTCAAGATTTCTTGTGACGGAGACTATATTCTGCCCATTGTTGTAGGTATGTGCCAAAGATATAAATGTGTCTTCTAGTTTATCTTTCCCTGTTATTTCTAGAAAATCCAAGTTTTGTTAAATTCAATTCTTTGTTACTTCAGGAAAGATTGCTATTGAAAAACTTATAGATTCTGAAGCTGAACAAGAAAATGGGGTAATTTTTGAACCTTTATCCCAATGGTTGTGCACTTGTGTGTGTTTTTTTGTTCCTAACCAATCCTTAGAAAATGATGATATTGCAGGATTGCCCAGATCAATTCCAGTTCGTGAAAAACCTTGTTGAAAGATTAGACCATGAGGTATGAAGCTAAGCATTTCCCACTTCATTTTAATGGCAAAGGATATTTTATCAATTGCTTTTTTTTTTACGTTTGGTTGCTCTCTCTGATGCATGTATGTTAGGTCTAGGTAGCTAATAACCTTTTAATGGCAATAGCAGCAACAAAAAGTATCCCACTTTTTTCCTTGTAGCTTCCTGTTTTGCCTTACATTTATGGGATTCCCTGTTGTGGAGGGAAGGTCACTATATCTGGATATTTTGGTTCTTATGAATTCTTCTTGATAATGAAATGATATAATCTCTCTCTCGTGTTCATATTCAAAAACCACATGATATTTTATCCGTCTGCCAAATCATAGAATACTAAAGAAGATATGTGCTAGCTAATGACTTTCTTTGTGTCTAATTGCACCTTTTATAGGTGAAGATCACATCAATATTTATCCCGTGTGTGTTTTAGAATTACCATACTAAAAAAGGAGGTGCGATTTGGATACAGTTATTTGGATCCTCTCACCTTAGTGATCTCTTTGACCAGTCCTTTTCCTTGTGCAAAAGTTGTAAAGCAATACCAATATAGCACTATAATTCTGCCATACGCATTTCCTTCAACCAGAAATTGGGTCTCAAATAAATTATTCTAATGTCTTTCCTTCATTTTACTTTTCAGGTGATAATGGTGAGAATTACAGAGAGAGTTGTCAGTACTTACTTTGCCAGATTGTACCTTAACCAGGTTTGGAAACTTTTCAATTCTAAATGATAAAACACCTTTAAGTTATGCTCTTTCACTCATAAAGTGCTCACTTGAGTTAATAATTTCTCCAGCCAGGGAAAAGTGATATTATTAGCGTGGATGCACGCCCCTCAGATGCCATTAATGTTGCAAATAGATGCAAGGTATAAATTCAGTGTTGATGCTGCCAATATCTTTAAAGAAATTTTAATATTTTAAAGGGTCATCTCCAAAGACTACAATACATCTGTACTTATGCAGAAGTCCTAGCAAAATGCGTTTCATGCATAGATGCTATGCTACACAAATCCACTTGTTTGATTTGATGTTTGATTTGTGCAGGCTCCAATATATGTAAGTAAACAAGTTGTTTTAACAGATGCTATTAGACTCGGTTATGGAATGGGAAGAGCGCATAATAAAAAGCCTATCTATGATGTATTGCTTGACAGGTATTGCATACTTATTGGTTGGCATCTTAGCCACCATAAATGTTCTCCCCACTGCCCACATCTCCTTACTTTTCCTTCTTGGCATATCACTTCATCTGTGAGTCTAAACTTCGGATATGTCTTCTACAGTGCTGTGGATGGTCCAGATTTGGTAGCTCAAGAACTAAGTATGATGCATAATATGCATACAGCTATCAAACAGGAAAGATTTAAAGATGCAGGTAAAATGTCTTTTTGGGTATGATTGTATTAAACATTTTATGCATTCACGACTATTAAAGTCACTAAATTTGTTACCTTTTGAAAGTTGGAATACCTAAAGCATGTTAGTGTTATGGAATCATCTAAACTTGGCTGGATTTTGCAGCTATATGGAGAGACAAACTTGCAAATCTTCGTAAATCCGCACATGAGCACTAACGAGCTTGTTAGGTATGTCCCGAAATTACTTTTGGGCACTTCAACCTTTGGAATTCGAGACATTTAAAAAAAAATGGAAAGAAAATTATGTTTACTTAAGTTTTGCTGTATAGCTGTCTAATTGTATATTGAAAATTTTCATGTGGTGATGACAGGATAAGCTCTGAAGAAAACTACCAAAATATTGTACATTTGTGCATTAGAGTCGTCAACCCCAGTTAGTGTACATAAAATGTATTAAAATTCCCCTAAGCCTAGAACACTACCGTTACTAATGCTCATATTTTCCAAGATGACGATTATTATGAAATCCTTGACACGAGCATCAATGAGAAGAATTAATATATTATAGCCTTGGCACTCTGATGGATATAACATATTTTTTAAGTTCTTTACATTGATACTTGACTCCTTTTTATGTTTTGCTTAACAACGTCAATAATTGACTACGGATGATATTATATAATAGGTAAAATGGTTAAAGGGAAATTTATCAGGAAATGCTATGCTCAACCGAGAGAATCAAGCTAATGACCCAGAAAATCTAAGAAAACTTTCCCGTGATCAATAGCTAAGAGAATGCAGAACATGCAAAACAAGAGAAAGTAAATAAGTTTTGATATTTTTCTTCATTGATGCTGATAGCTGAACAGCCTCACTTTTGTATAGGATGTAAAGTAATTGAATTTAGAAGGCAAAGAAAATGAAAATAAAAATGATGAAACCATAACCAACACGGGCCAACCTTAATTAAGTGCGTTTGGATGAACATTTGAAAAATGTGATTTTGAATGAAATTGATTTTGATAGAATTGAGTTTGAAGTAAAGTGATTTATTTATATTTGGATATATTCATGTAAAACTGAGTTGAACAATAAATTTGAGGCTAAAAATCACGTTTGGGGGTAAAAGCTTCAAATTCTAGCTTTAAATTATAATCCATTCTAGAGGCAAAATCAATTTTGGTAAAGAACACATAAACATGTCAATCAATTTTATGTCTCTAGAATCACTTTTGTCTCACAAAAATCCAAACATGCAATAAATTTTTTCCTCTAACATATTACCATTGTCTTTTTTAGCGTTGTCTGTCTGAGTGTCTGTGAACTAAGAAATAGTGATTCGAAACATAAATTTTAGTTTTCGGCACAAGCTCTGGGTGCAGTCATTTTTTGTTTACAACGGACTTATAAAAAGTACAAAAGTAATATGTTCAAAGACTCGGGATATTATGAATAATTGTTTTTTACACATTATGTTGTAGAATGCGATGCGTAAAAATTTGAATGAGCATTGAGCTCAGGAATAAATAACTAAATGATAAAAATCGTTTAAATATGAGGTGATATGTCTGTAGATATTATTAATACCATGGCCTACAAACTCTTCGATGCAAAAAATTAGACTTCTGGATCAGTCAATAGAGCTTTTTGATTGATCCAAGCTCTAGCACTTGATTGGTCCCACTTCCTGGATTGGGTTATATAAGTCAGGATCATGCTAATAAGTGTCCTTGGACTTTTTAAGAAGAAAAAAAAAAACTTTTCATTGGAAAATCAAACATTTCATTTTTTTCAAATATTAATTACACCAATTCCTTATATAATTTTTCTTTTCTTGGTTTAACGAGTGTCTTTAGGACACTCGATAGTATTTTCGTGTAAGTTATGTCGGATCCATTTGGGTACAGAATTTCATATATCAAAATAAAATGCGTTCAAGTTTTCTCTTCTTTGTTATAGGGCAAAATCACATTGTCCTCGTGTGGCTTTAATTTCTGCATTTTATCCTCATGTGGTTTATATCATTAGTAATTTATTTCGTGTTTTAATTCTGTTAGCACTTTGCCCTTTTGATATTGGCAATATCATTTTGTTGCCCTTATGTGGTTTCAAAGCTTGTTACTTCACACTCTAGTGGGTCGTTTCCCCGAGCAGTTTCCCCTTTCTGGTTTAACATGTATTTTTGCCCACTGAAACCAGAAAATGACATTTTTCTATAAAAAAAGGGTATATAATATGAGTTTAAGTGGTTATTGACATCTGATAATATCTCATCCTTAGAGTCCGTTTGATTTGTCACAATTTACGGGATAGTACAAAACAAGACAACTTGTTCTATGTTTGATTTTGATAATGAATATGGGACACCATAAGAAAATAGATAAAGGACAGAATAAAAGTATAGAATTTTGTTACTCACTTAACCAGGGGACAAAAAGTTATCTCAGGTACAATTAAAATGAAATGACAAAACTATCCTTTACACTCCCACTTTCTCTTCAGCAAGTCTTCGTGTCTCACCCACGTCTTCCACTCTCTTTGCGGTTCAGAAATTGAAAGTATGTCGTCGGATAAATAAAACTTCTAGATGATAATAACTTGTCATGTCGAAGTCCACGAAAAATTAACCGTATATCAAGAATCAACATGAACAATAAAACTTTGTATGCTTTTCAATAATTTTTTATAAATTATTTTATTTTATAATATGATAATTATAAAATAAAAATAAAAATTTATCAACATTATTATAAATTGAAAATATTTTTTTTAAAAAGGGTAAAAATAAAATAATACTTGAAAAAATATACATATTATTAATAAATTATAAAAGTTAAAATAATATAGAATTTAAAATTTTTGTTTTTATGTCTTTTCATAATGTAAATCAAACGTTATATAGTACAAAGGGTATTTTAGTCAATTTTACATTGTTCTGTCCCGTACGTAGGCATAAAAAACAAGGTACAGTACAAAATCGCTTGTGTTGTGCATTGACTAACAAATATCATACAGTACAAGAAGTCGTGCTGTGACTTAACTAGTTGTTCTGTACTGTTCTCTCTGTTTTATCCTGTATTATTCTTTTATGCGAATCAAACGGACCCTTAGTTATTAAAAATGTTGGTAAATATCGGTGTAAAAACCTTTTATACTGATAATAAAAAGTGAGAAAGTCTCTAAAATGATAAAGTAATAAGAGTATATACAGCTTTTAAACTTTTTTTAGTGGCTTAAGATCTCTATATTAACTCAATGGGTTAAATCTCTGTGCACTTAAAATGTGATTTTGGCCCACCCAAAATCTAAAACAAACAAGCATTTAGTAGCTAATCTTTTAACCCAATTTTATTTGGGCTCTCTTTGGCAAAAATAGATGATAAGCTAGCTGATAGCTGATAAGCTAATTTTTAGCTGTTAGCTTATAGCTGATAGTTAAAAGGCTACCTGATTGAATTTGAAGCGTTTGGTAAAATTAGCGGTTGAACTCACTTATAAATATAAAATGACATAAAAAGACATATTTATGGTAGACATGATAAAATGGGAATTTCATTAAATGAATGTGGATAAAAACTAGAGAAAAGACAATAAGGTATAAGCTACTAGTTATAAGCTAAATAAATTAGCTTATGAATAAATGTTATAAGCTAATGAGATAAGCTTGTTTACCAAACACATCCACTTCAGTCAAACAGGCTTATAAGATAGTCAAATAAGCTATAAGTTAAATTATTGGACTTGTCAAATAGAGTCTCGTGTAAATTTAAGTAATTAAGGACGACAAGGAAAACGCATCTTAAGTGGTGTATGATAGAAGGAAAATGATGCAAATGGCATAGCTATCATCCAAACTACTTGATTAAGTAGCGCTTTCCGTTTCTTTTTATGTGATGATTGTTTCTACAACACAATCTGTTTTGATAAAGTAATTGCCTCTACCTCAACCGTTCTTCTTCTTAAAAATTAAATAATTCGGAACTCACCCCGGCCATTTGGCCTGATTGGGTCCACCTGAGTATCACACGGCTTAGGTTTGATTGATTGAGTCGGGTTTTATCTCTTGATTCTCAGCTTCCCAATGAAAGTGATTCTATAAGGATTCGAACCCAGATTCCCAGATTCTCCTCCTGATAGGGGTTGGTTGCTTCCACTAGACCAACATCCCATTGTTTATCCTCGTTTTAAAAAAAATATATATAATTATCCTACCTTAATGGTGACAATAACATAACAAATGAACAACACTACAAAAGCCACTTCCTATACTCCTCCAACTCATTTTCAAGCTTTTGCCTTGGTTCGAGTTTTGCAATTCTGGATGCCATAAACAGATACGCACTAATGTCAAAGCATTGTCGTCTCATAAATTTCACAGCAAAATGAGACGTTGATCGAGTGCTTGCAACCAGATTCCATATTCTAGAAAAACAAGTTTGGAGGTATTATGGGGCTATTAATTGTTCCCATAAATACCATATCAACCAAGCCAGAAACACTGGTGAAGGCATGGCACATATAAAACAAGATTCCCTATTGTAACAGAGATACTGCTTTGCCATATTGAGCAAACATCAAAAAAGCTTTTAAGTTGTTTTTGCTCCATTGCTGCAAGTCAACGTGACCCTCTTTCCTACCCATTGTGAAATCTGAACTCAGAAAGAAATAATAAAGTGGGGGAGCCAAATGGTTTTGACAGTTCAAAGGCACAGTCTCACGGGTACGTTGCCTATTAATGTTGCGGCCTGTTCATTCCAGAGGGAGATTCCCTTGTATTTAATGTTTTGGTCTTTCTGGTTTCCCTAAGACAGTGAGTATCGCGATCATGGCCAACCCACTTTCAAGCAAGTGTGCCCATATCAGTTCTATTGTGAAAATTTAGTATGCTCTCGTGTAAAAGCAATAAATATACAGGTGCTTTTTACTCTGCGCCTTGCACATTGCTGATGGAACGGTTGAGTGTTGTGTGATAAGATGGTAATTATTATCATTGATAATCGTTAGCCGGTTAAACCTCCGTATGTTCCGAATGAATTGGGTCATGCTAACGAGTATCTTTGCATCATCAAAAAGTTCTCTAGAGTGATGTATTTGAATATCTTATTATTGCTTGATTTCTTATGGGAAGGATCCCTCTTTAAGGCTTTGGCTATTAATGGAGAAATTGAAGTCATTGATTTTCTTGGAGGGAATCTCTCATCCAAATTTACCAGATATCTTTTATGTTGATTGTCTTCGATGCTTGTCATGCCTAAGATCTATCCTCTAGGACATTGCAGCGACTTCTCGGGCTAACTTAACTTTCAAAAACACGTCTACAAGATTTATTTCAAATAAACTTAAATTAACAATAAAGATCTTTCTTGAGTATGTATTTATTGTTGCTTAAGGGATATTGAATAACACCTGCCTTGGATATCAACACTATGTTTGATATAAGTGTGGTGGAGCACTTTATGCAAAAATTAGTGTGTTTGATTTCACGTTGAAACCTTCAAAATTGATTTATTCCTTTATCAAACGTGATTTAAAAAAAAATGAGTTAGGACAGGTAAAATTGATTCTATCTCCATTCCCCATAAGCGAGAGTCTGACTGAAAGCTAAAAAAAAGTAGCTTTTGAGTTGAGTTGAAAATTTTACACTAAGTTTTATATTAAACTTGTTTTCAAAGTAAAAACATACAAACATAAATCATTTTACTTCAAACTCAACTCTAATTAAATCAATTTTACAAAATCAATTACATTCAAAATCTTTTTTATCAAACGCTCATCCAAAAATACACTTAGAATATATGTATGACGTGTGAATATAAGTAACGGGTTATATTTTGGATTTTCAAATAATAGGTAGAACACCTCGTCCTTATCACGAGTCAGTTATGCTCCTCCACAAGCAGCCAGAAGAATCCCAGGTTGCTTGCTTGCATGAACGGGCCCGAACCTATCAAGGGGTTAAATTTGGCTTTATGATGAGCTGCATTTGAGGTGAAGAGCAGTTTAACAGGTGCAACATTAAAATTTGAGGCCAAAGGGGCAATGCATTATGGGTGAAAAAAGGGAAAAACATAAATGATGTGTTTGGAATCAACTTCAGGGGGCTTTAGAAGTACTTCTTGGACGTGGAAGCTACTCACACTAGAGATATAAATGCTCTGTCCCAGCTTTATGCTTTGGTAGTCGGGGGTTTTAAATGCTATATACAGAACACTCACCCTCTTGCATCTTAAAATCCCACCCAAGACATTCCCATTTCTCACACTCACACACAAACCTTCAAACAAACGCTTTCTAATTACTTTCTCTCAACTTCTTCTACCTCCTTGTTTCTCTTCTCTTTGCGTATAAACGCCTTGTACAAGCTAATAGTTTAAGCTTCTTAGTCTTCCAAACATACACATTTATATGAAGTAGCTATTGTGATATTGGCTTGGTTCACTCAGATGAAACAGACAGTTGTATCATAAAGAGAAACAGAAAAGGGAAACTTTTCTGAGTGTCGGTTTTGGTTTTGATTGAGCCGTGCCAATATCTCAGTGCTATTTCATGTTTTTCTAGGAGGCTTTTATGGTGGTCTCATCATGGCTGATGGTGCCCAACAGTTACCTCTCGTCGCGGGTAAATTTTAGATCATTTGAAAAATAGAAACTGTTAAGGATTTTATTGGCAATTGTGTGAAGAAAGGTTTATTTGCAAATTCAAAATCCTAACATGAAATTTGTGACGTGAATCTCTAGCAAGTCAAGCAGAGTTAAAACTAAAAAATTCGAACACTTATCTTGCAAATAAAATTCATCTGGTGGTGGCACAGTGCACTTTCACTGCGACAACCACATTGTTGGATGCAAAATTTGTATTTGGGTGTGTAGAACTTTTCCCCAAATAATTATGATATCTTTTTATGAAAATTACTAAGTGTGTGGATGATTATTGGATCATGTATTTTTCTTTCTTTGCTTATTTTTTGCAATTTGAATACTCTCATTTCATGTAAAAGCATTAGAAGGAGCGAAAACACGAGTTTTATTAACTAGTCTGGTATAAGTATAAAAATGAAAATAAAAAGTTTACAGATGAGTTTTGAATTTTTGATATAATTTTATAAATAATTTGATTGATGAATTTTCACCTCTATTTTTAATCATATACTAAATATATCATAAAAAATATTCTATTGTAAAAGGATTTCACCTTTACTTATATGAAGACCCGTTAATTTTATAATAAATATAATAACATATAGAAAAGCTTTTTACACTACTAAATATGATAGCTAAAAAAAATAGGTTATATCAATAATCGATTATAATTAAATTCTAGTAGGAACGTCGTATATTATAAATGTAAGTGGCTATGTATGTATATCATATTTTGAATAAAATAGAACAAACAAATTTAGTGTTTTTTTTTCAAGGGTAGACACATAATATGTCTTACAAAGAGGATGAGAACGGTTCTTGATGAAAAGTTTTGAAGGAGGCACTAAACACCGACTAAAATTATTTACTCAAAATTATAATAAGTCATATAGAACTTTATCAAAGTTTTAAAATAATATAAATAATTAATGTTTTTAAATCAATACATTAAAGTTATACTACTCCCTTCGGATCTAATTATAAGTAAAAAAAACTAAATTCATACTTATTAAAAAAAATAATTAAGTTAACTTAATTATCTTGATTTGTGTAAAAAAGAGAGTTAATTGTCTAAGGGAATATGCAATGCTCATGGAAAAATAAATGGAGAATTGGTTTGATTGGTTAATTTTCTTGATTTTTGCAATACTAACATTTAATAGTATTGACTTAATTGATTCTTGCTTGTATTTGAGTCCAAAGAATATAGCTACTTTTTGCTTATATTTAGGTCCAGAGGAGTATTTTCATTTGGGTCTTGCTAACTAGTGTCCTAAGGATATTGATCAAGAAATGCAAAGATAGAAAATTGTTATTGGAAAGTGTAACCTTTCAATTTTGGAAGTATTGAATACACCACATTTATAAATGCATTAAATTTATTATGCTATTGTGTCTTTGAATCCAAAACTTACCACTATTTTTAACAGAGTAAAAATTGATTGGCAGGACATGTATAAAACCAGAGACATAGGACAAGAAATTTTCGTTCCTTAACATTGCATGGAAGGATCCCCTTAAGATCGTAACATAATTCCACTGCAATTAACCAATCAACCAATGCTGGCTAGGTGGAAGACGTGATGTAAGAATAAAGTAGGTAAGCTAAAGTGTATGCAAAATAGTTTGGATTTCATCTCCAAATCAAGGAATTACTGGATTTAAAACACTGAGCCCAATAACAACTTGACTTTCATTTGTCATGTCAGAATGAAAAAGACTATGTTTTAGTCTGGGCCAAAGGGGAGTATAGATTTGGGCTCGGGCAGGACTGTAGGTGTATGCAGAGGTTGCAACTTGCAAGTAAATGCATATTCTCTTCTTATTCCAAATCAAGTATGGTACTCAGTTTGTTTTGTTTTCAATTTTCTGTATTTATTTTTTATTTTAAAAATAATTAAAAAAATATCACATTATTTTTATTATGTTTCTTGTTTTCAACGGTTTGTATATGAAACACTAAAAACAGAAGAAAAAAAAAAGTTGTTTTCAGTATTTCTTGTATAAAATTTTGAAAACGGGAAATAGAATTAAAATAAGGTGGTAGTTTTGTAGTTATTTTTGAAAAATAGAAAATGAAAATAGAAAACTTGAAACAAAGCAAATATTATTTTTTACTGTTAATTACGACACTTAATAAAGATATCATATATCAATATTAAGTAAGAAATGATGTCAAAGTATATTATATTTTAAGGTAAAATAAATATAAGAGAAGTATTGGGTTATGCATTAATATTGAATTGTTATATACTGTTAATAGAAATTTTTTATATTGTTAACTAATCATTAAATTAGTATATTATTAAAAAATATTTTACTTTCATGATACGTCAGAGTATTTTTATCTCAACACCTCAATTTTTTACCTTTTGGAATTCTTAAATAGGTATCACTATTATACATCATCTATTTGTATTTTTACAACATAAACATCTTATATTTCTAACCCAACAATTTCTAAAACATTCTTAAATGGGTCTCACCAATGACTATGTTAAAAAAAGAAAGAGAATAAAAAAAAGGGAGGGGGAGGGGGGGCAATTGTCAAGCAACTTCTTCTATGGTGCTACAAATGTAAGCATGAGTGCTTGTGTAATTAAGCACCCCAAAAAGTAATCGACAAAGATGCTCTTATACGATACAATAAAATAACTTGTGATTAATTGATGATGTTATTTATATCTACATGTTGCAACAATGATATTGATAAAAAACGTGGCATAGTCATTCGATCTTATCTTTCCTTGATAAAACCATCGCGGAACTGGGGACAGGTTTCAGGCGTGAGCTCGGATTTGTCACGTAAGCTTAATGGCGCTGCAATTGTCGGTCACTAAGACTAGGACCCATGTAACCATAACATGATGCGTGCCTTCGATTTTATATATAGCTGCTATAGTGCTATTGGTGTATAGAATCGGTTTGATCTGCTTCTTGCAGTATTTAAAAGATGCCTATTGGCTGAAGTCCTTTTAGATAAGATCATACTCATATTAATCACACAAGAAAAACATAATCATATTATTATTGCGTTTTGAACCTGTATAATTTGAGTCAACGCCCTCAAAATACCCTATTAGATTACTTATATATCTTCAATCAGATTTTACACTTTACAGGGGGGAAACTAAAATCGGATAGGTGGAGTTGTTTTAGTCAATTTAAACTAGGCATCTACTTACAAGTTACAACCAACAACAAACGATAATTTTAAATATTTGTAGGAGTGGAATTAGAATAATGTGTTTAGGGTCAGATAAAAAAAAACTTTGATTTCGGAGAAACACTTTGGCTGAAGAGCCAAGTTTTTTTTTTTTTTTTGGGTACATGCTTAAAAAAACTAAAAAAGAAAACATATGGGGACCATGCCCCTCAAGCACCTGAATGTTGAATGTTTGAGTTGGATGCTTACACATCAAACACTTACGCAATGTGTATTATAATCATATCTTGACGACATTTTGCATTCTACGTCAACTTTTTCAAACGAGGCTCCTATTTTGATAAATTGATAGTTGTGATAGTTAAAAGCTACGAATTATGCTTTTCTTTGGGCAATCATGTAATTGAGTTGATCAGCATGCTTGTAGAGTTTCCTTTGATAGTTGAGATAGTTAATCTTTTTCCTATTTTGTTTTTGGCCACTGGCATGCATGTCTAGTCATTTTGGCCTTGTCAAGCTTCTACGTGATTCAAGTGTTGGGAAATTATTTTTCTAATAATTATTGTGGCTTATATTGCAAAAAATAATTATATTAGTTATTTATCATTAAAAACTTAATTTATGTGATTAAATTAAGTGATTTCGTTAGACTATCAAGAAATCCGATATGAGCTTAATGAGTATGTGTCAGTGCTTACCTATTAGGAGATAATGAGAACCCTAATAAGTTAATGAAGAAACAATTATGATCCCTAATATACTAAATCAAAATGCGTTACGTTTCTCTTCTTCCCATATGAAGAAAGAACTAATGCCCCAATAATTTACAAAGATTTGGTCGAGGAAGAATCATAAGACCACCATTCTTGTTTGTGATTGATTGCTATAAAGTTATCTGCATTCTGATAAGTGATCACTAGCTATGAATCCATATATTTATCATATCCTTGATAATCTGGTATGGTATAGATCATAGGGCTTTCAATAACAATTTTGTTATACAATTGTATGTTAACACTGGCGGATCTGGGGGATGGCCTCTATATGCCATGGCCACCCCAACATAATTTTATCTTTTAATTGTTGTTATATATAATTAACATTTATGGTCCCTCTTATTTTAATATTTTAATCTTTATTAATATTTTATTTATTGAAAGATTTTTATGTGATATTCCTTCTTTTATGTCCATATGCATTTTGATATTTATAATTTTCTGTATAAAAATAACTTAATTTTTTTAATCTTTTGTCCAAGTTTTCCATGCCTTGATCTATCGGTGATACTGGACAAAGCTTACCTATAGTTTTTTTGGTGAATATTACGCTATATTTCAATTAAAATATAACATTTGTAATAATTGTTACAAATATTATGATTTTGTTGATGATTGATAAATTGTTACACGTTTTATAATTTTATTCGAAAATAGAACTATAAGCACTCGAAGAATTATAATCAATAGTTTGTCCTAATTTATTTCCCTTAATTATAACTTGTTAGAAAATAAACTGCATTTTGTACTTTCGATATTTTCACACTAGTGCAGAAAGGGGATTTCACATCGGTTATTTTTGGCTTTACACATCGGTTTTAAAACTGATGTTGAAACGACTGATGTGGTTTATTGGCATTTTACACATCGGTTTTATAACCGATGTGTATAATATTTTATACAGCGGTTAACTCTTAACCGATGTGGAAAATTAATTTGTCAATTCGTATCCTATTGTGAAATTTCACTTTACACATCGGTTTTCATTAAAACCGATGTGTAAAGTGAAATTTCACATCGGTTTTGTTTAAAACCGATGTGGAAATTTCACATAAAACCGATGTGTAAAGTGAAATTTCCACATCGGTTTTAATAAAACCGATGTGTAAAGTCTCTTTTTTTTTTTCCTATTATTTACATTTCTATCATACCTTCCCCTGTTTTTCAAGAATGCGAGATCAATATATACCGGAATAACATATCGTAAATATTCTCAACACAACTAACATATATTGAATTTATTACTTACAAACAATATATATATATATATATATACATATATATATATATATATATATATATATTTATATATACACGTTCAATTACATTCAGAGACAACAAAAATAATTAGAAACCAAAAAGTTACATGATATATTATAGATTTCACATCAAAATACATATAATCAGTCAAAAGTAATAGCTAGTACATGATAAGTTTTTAAACTAACTACGTATATACAAACTATGGTTGGTACACTTCAAGAAAGAAAGTTGCCCAACGCCTCTTTATGTTGTTGATGTCAGAATCAGATAATGGAGTTGGATTGTTGAATATATGCAAGTTTAATTGGACAAAAGATTATATCTTTTAAGTAATAAACTAACATAAAACATATAACGAATCTATACTATTACTTCTAATTGTGTGAATTAACATTTACCTCGTGCCATCTTTCAGTGATCCCGGAGGAGATAATTTCCAACATCCACTGCATCACATAGTAGCCATATTCCCATGACCCACGTTGTATACGTGACTACGTACAAATGAAACCCAATTAGAATATGAGGAATTAAATAAAATAGAAATCAATTATTGTACCCACTGCATTTGATGCATTTGAACTAATAAATATCTTACGCTGGGAATAATCCATCTGATAGCCCGAGTACGCCTTTCACCACGCAACATGTGGGTTGCATTAATAGACCTATCATGACAAAAACATTAATTAAAGTATATCTAATAGATTTCAGATAATTAAAACAACTGCATTACTGATTATAAAGTATTTTAATGCTTACGTTTCGATGATCGTCTTCAGTTGATTCGCCGGCTTATTTCCCAATGAGCAGAAGAAGACCACGACGTTCATTCTTGGGTACAAGAACAACAGTTGCCAATGCAG
This sequence comes from Sophora flavescens, assembly GCA_030762895.1. Lineage (NCBI taxonomy): Eukaryota > Viridiplantae > Streptophyta > Magnoliopsida > Fabales > Fabaceae > Sophora > Sophora flavescens. The sequence goes on from CM061064.1 coordinate 37,817,690, forward strand.
GCTGTATTTGCGGAACAGTTAGTGACTAAGTCATATATAATTATACTTAAATAACCGGTACTTACTTATTGAGATAAGGCGCAAGATAGAATTGATGATTGTCTCGGGCAAGTATATCACGTATGGTAGTGACCGGGTCTTCCGATGCTAGGAGAACATCACCCTGAATGAACATGGGGTCAATGAACCCATAAAGGGCGAGGTTACCCTGATCGACTAACATACAATGCAGATACATAATATATTGGAAAAACATGTTAATTATCATAGTATTTAAAAATTAATTACGTACTTAACTTATAAATAAAATGTACTTACGTGCACCAAAACGATATGTGTGTAGAACTGGCCATTTCTTTATTGAGTACCATCTCCATAAGTTCCTTCTTTGGTATATACAGTTCACCAGGGCTGGCATCATGTTCCAACCTTATCGAGATGGCAATGTGTTGCCTTCTGGAAGTATTTCTTTCAACAACTCAAGCAATTCAGTAAAGCTTTTATCGCTCCACCCATTTCTCGCCTTCACATTGAACAATCTTAACACCGCTGACAACCGTGTGAAATTAGTGCACCCCGGATACAAAGCCGCTTGCGCATCACTGCACAAAGTATCATACACATGTGCGCGCCGAAAAGACTCTTGCCCAACATCACGGATCATGTCCTCTAGTCCATCGTCCATTTCCACGTCATCAACTTCCTCTCTATCCGACACCCTCGGCCTGTCTAACGATTCACCATGACATATCCATGTTGTATAACTCTTGCAAATCCCCTCACAAATAAGATGATCACGTATCTCCTCAGCTTCTAGTCGACTCTCATTCAAACAGTTAACACAAGGACAATAAAACATTCCGTTACCACTATCAGGAGCATTTGTTTTTGCAAACTGTAGAAAATCTCCCACTCCATTATCATACTCATCACTTATCCGTCTAGCATTCATCCAACCACGATCCATGACTAAACCAATACCTTCGTACTTAGTCCAACATATTCATCAACCACTTCTTATGACAGGGTATGACCCTATCCCATTCGAGAAGAAACTTTTTCAACATTCGGTTAACAGTTAGTCCTTAACTCTCATGCTCATACTCGACAAAATTTCGGCAGCATTTCCCTGCGGTCTCCGACGTACACTACTTGAACGCGATGACATCCACCACGATAAAGTATGCACCCGGAGAACGAAAGGAAATTTATCAATCCGAACTTTCATAAAGTATATAACATTAGAATCAATGAATAACTATTTTAACTGAATTAAGAAAAAGTTTTTTCCCAAACTGTCCAACTTTGGACAATTCAAGATCCAACACAATGAGCGGTACATTAAGCACATACACGTACGCTCATTAGTATTGCATCTCAAACGGGAAACTAAGGCTTTACTAATTATTGTGGGCATATTCTCGAATCAAATAAATTTTCAAGAAAATACATTAAAACTCCAATGAAAGCTTTTCAGCCAAAACGTACCTTCCGAGAGAGACACGCCTAGTTGTTATTGTGCAAAGACAGCGGAGAAGTGAACAAAGCAGAGGCAGTAGAACTATGCAACGGAGTCAAGGACACTCCTCAAATGAAATCTGCAGTCCAGGAAAATAACACCTGTCGATTTCTTGTTCTGCAAATAGAGTAAGAAAGTTGGTCAGCGACAATGATTGGTAGAAATGCTAAATGTTAGAAATGCTTAAAAATGAGTCATATAGGATATGTATGAAGAACTTCGTCAGTAATTCAGTATATAGGTCAATGGCCAAAAAGATCTGACTACTAGAAATTTTATTTAGACGAGCATTAGACATTTTTTACACTTGACAAGAAGATGCATGCTAACAAGAAGTTACTCTATTTGAATATAGGCTTGGCAACATCTGTGTGTGTGTGTGTGTAGCATGTAAAAATTTAGACTATTTGGAGAAGTTTTAATCATAAGTAAAAAAATTTGGTTCACCATAAATTAAGAGCAATACATGCATTCCTCATTGTTTATGTCCTTCACACCCAAGTTATACTATTTTAACACATTATAAACCACATAAGCAGGGTAATGGACCCATTAAGAAACCAGTGACAATATTCAACATTCCATTGATGTCCAACATGCTCGGCATTTCCCTTCTAAAAAGTGAGGTTTTTATCCCTCTTTAGCGAGTTACAAAAGAAAGTGTTCATGTGAAGGTGTTCAAATTTTATATAGCTCCTTAAACTATGAGAGACAACCCATAGCCATTAACCATTCAACAAAGAAATTGGGCAATTTGGAAAATCTTGATAAAGTATAAAACTCACAATACATTTGAAGAAATGTGTTTTTTAGTCACATTGCATGCACCCACTCAATAGCATCCAAGATTAAAAAATAAAATAGAAGCAAATGCCAGAATTTTCTCCTAGGGAACTTGCATATATTCAATAAAGCAAGAATATGGAAACACTATAAATACTACCAACAAAAAAATGAAAACACAGTTCAGCACTCAAACAATCACAAACAAAGTTCAGAACTCAAAAAAACTCATATTAGAGTCAAACTTATGAATATGCAAACACTTAAAATAGTAACTACCGAAAATGGTGGTCTCGGTGAAACAAAAATGGGTTAAGACTTTACCCGTGTTCGCAGAGAGGAGGAAGAGGGTGGCTCAGTGCTGGTGCGCGTGCTCGGTGTTGGCTCTCTCCACTAGTGGCCGCAGTTCGAAGAGGTGGCTGAGAATGAGAGGGACAGAGAGAGTTAGGGCAATATTCAAACCATAGAGAGTAAAGTTGAGAGAGAGAGAGGAGAGGATCATACCTCGCGATGGTGGTGGAGAGAGGAGCTCGCGCGCGGTGGTGTTCAAAAGAGAAAGGATTAGGGCAGAGTGAGAGTGATGAAGAGGAGAAGAGAACTCGGTAGTGGTGATGTTCAAGAGAGAAAGGGTTAGGGCAGAAGATGAATGTGAGAACAGAGGCAGAGAGCAAGTGAAATGTTTTGTGTTTTGTGTTTTAGGGTTCGTAAACTGAAGAAGGAGGGAATGAGAAAAATTAGGAACATTACACATCGGTTATTAGAAAAATCGATGTGGTTAACCATATTATACACATCGGTTATGACAAAACCGATGTGTAAAAATTAAACTTTTAACTTTTGAATTTTTTTTTTAAATTTTATACATCGGTTACTAAAACCGATGTGTAAAAGTAAAATTTTAATTTCTAATTTTTTTTTTATAATTTTATACATCGGTTAATTAGAAACCGATGTGGTTAATCACTATTTTACACATCGGTTCATATAGAACCGATGTTTAATGTTAAAAATTCTGACTTTATTTTTTTATTTTTTTAATTTTAAACATCGGTTAGAAATAACCGATGTGGAAATGTTTTACACATCGGTTATTGTCTAAACCGATGTGTAATACTTTGATTTTAATTTCAAAAATGTCACCGCCTCGTTTTACACATCGGTTTATAAGAAACCGATTTGTAAACTCCGATGTAGAATCCATTTTCTACACTAGTGTCATTTTAGATTATACTTGAAGCCATTTATTTCATTGAAGTATTTAATTGTTTTGTTACTTATAACTTATAAGGTATAAGTTCTTTGGTTTTGGCCCTCCTTAAATCAAATTTCTGGCTCCGCTGATGTATATTATAGAATTTTGGCTTCCCCCTAAAGAATAAAGATGAGGAGTGAAGTTTTAAATCTAACATCGATACTTTGGTTTAGCATTTTGTTAACATGTGGTTTAGAATTAAAAAAATAAAAACTATTATACATGGACATGTGTCTCATTTAAAATTTTAAAACTTTTAAACATATTTAATATTTTATTTTTCAATAATTAAGTTGAATATGACAAATGTTGTGCCAATTCTCTCTCTGACTTCAAACTTTCCCCCTACTCTCTACACACAATCACGTGCTATCATTAGAGGTGGTGGTTTTGGGTCATTTTTTGCCTGGAATCACCCATTTACTTCGTTTTTTCTTCCATTTTATCTAAATAAGTGGTTTTTTCACATAGATCTGGTTTTTTTCGTGTTTTTCATCGTCTGCGTGCGGCGGTATTGTTATTCGTCGTCTTGGTGAGGCGTTGTTTGGTTTCCCTTCTTGGTGCGGTGTTCGTTTGGTTTAGATTGACAGATCTGCTTCGATCCATCGCAGATTTGATCATGAATTGGACATCAATGTTACATTCAGAGACATGGTATTCTAGTGACTTTGATTTTGTCACTTTTGTAGACATTTCGATTTTGCCGTGATATGCTATTAACCTGGGTGCTGTGAGTTTGTTCGCAGATTCATCATTTTCGATTTTTAGTGATGATATTGGATTTGTATTGTTTTCGATATATTTTATCAATTTGAATGAATGAATACCTTTTTTAGTAAAAATAAATAAATAAATAAATAGACATGTGCCTCACTGGCACACGTTTACAAAACACGTAAATAAAAGTTGTGAGTAAGAAAAACACCCACGCTTTGATGATTTCTAATTTGCATGTTTCAAAGATATATAATTCTCCGGGCTCTGTATATTGGATGGGGGATATCATATCCTATTTTGGTATATGATATTATGTTCAAATTAATAATATATTGTTATGTATTCTATTTTTTAATAATAAATAAAATTTTAATTTATATGATAAGATATTATTGATTGAAGTATGATGTATTACATCAAAATAGGACAAAAATACTCATCCATATATATTTGTGAAAATTCAATATAACTCGAGTAAAACATGTGGGCAATAATGACAATTTTATATGTTTTCAAAAAAATGATTTTGTCTTTAGTCTTGGATGAAATGCAAAATATCGCTCAACCATTGCTCAGCTGACTTTAGATATTACTTTTCTAAATTGTTTGACAAATTTTATATTAATTATTTGAGCTAGTTATAATCGTGTTAACATTTGAGTCACCTTCACATGAGAAGTGAGGTAACTCAAATTTCATATTTTAATTCTTTAAAGTGTGCCCACCATATATTAGTGGGGTGAAGTTGGCACGGGCAAACACAAAAAGGGGTTTGAATTGTGTTTGTTAATTATTTTCGTAGAAACCCTTTTTGAACAACTTTTTCGCAAGTAGAAGATAAAGATATTAAGCACACAAGAAATCTTTTTTAAAAGATCAACAAAACCAAAATCAAATCCCACAGTTAGTACAAATAATAAAACTGTAAAAGATAAGGGATAGAAAATTCACTCGAGTATTTTATTCTGGTTTACTCTTTTCCAATCAAGAGCTACGTCCAGTCCCTTCGACTTGAAGGATTTTCTCCACTATTTCTTCAAATATATTACAAACAAGTATTCAACACCTCTTCAGGCTATAAGTATTCCTTTCTTACCAAGCCTCTTCAGGCTCTAACTCCAACAAAGAGATTTGAAAGTTGATCTTCTTAACTCACTATGTGTGAGAGAACAACAGTTTAAAATCAGTTCAATATTACAACAATATTCAAACTAATGAATACAGACTCTTGCTCTTGAAAGAATAAATTGAGTAAATGATAATCAAATGACAAAAGTTCAGCTAGCAAGATTGTGCAAGCAAGAGAGTTCTGTTCTTCAGTATCTGAGATCTTCAATATATAGCGACCTTCTTCTTCTCTTGTAATTCTTCAACGGTTACTTTAAATAATCTCGTTTAGAGATAGCATTAAATGCATGATATTCGTTGAGACTGATAGCTTGATTTTGGCCATGTTGAAAAGCATCCTTGGTTATAAAAAAATCACAAAATGGGGGCTCACTGTTCTGAGCAATTGTACCTTAAAAACTTTCTTTCCTCCTTTGTGTATAACCCAGCTTTTGTCCAGCAATAAAGATGTTATCGTACAGATCGTCTTGCGATTCTAATTGTATTATTTACTTTTTGTATTTCCTTGATAGTACTATGAACTTTCTCACAAAGGAACACGATCTTAATAATAATAAAGAACATATATTCCTTTGAAATAAATATCAATGTGGTCCAAATTGCATTAAATCATGTTCAAGGTGGTAAAGATATAGAAGATGTAGAACCGTCTACAGGCATTCAGTTCTAGAATGAGTCTACACAAGGTTTTATTCTGCTCGTCCACTAATGTGGTAGAAGCGCTCGTCCACACAAGTCTTTGGACTTGCCAAGTCCTTAGAGAAACTCCGTCCAGCAACGTGGCACTATGGACGTCTACTGAATTTTAGTTAGGCATTATGAATGTATACTAGAGTTTCAAGGATAGCACTCGTCTGCTGACGTGGCAAGATGGACGCGCTTATTTTCAAGTCTTTGGACTTGCTGTACCTAACAAGTTATTTAGGTATTCATTTATAGCCTCGTCTACTTAATTAAACAACAAGGTAACTTTGCCATAGTGCTTGAGCAGCCCGTCTACAGGGGCGGACGCGTATTTTTCACTTTATACCAAGTTTATTTTACTTATAAAAGTGTTCCTGCATAACTGAAAGCACTAGTTAGATCTCGAATAATACTTTCCCGAACAAATTTAATCCTTTCGTTAACATCAAAACCTAGAGATTAAATGAACCAAAACCACTTTGGTTCCAACAATCTCCCCCTTTTTGATGATGACAAAAACTGATTAAATTTAAATAGCAAAGTCTAAGAGAGCTTGCAAGGCTCCCCCTAAGACAAAGCATTCAAATACTTAAGCAGACTAACAGATAGATACAAACACTTATCATTCTTAGAATCTATATAAACACAAGTATCAGAGCAGCAGATATCAAAGCAAATAAGTTAAACATAAACAGAGCAATTTATCAAGTATAAGAGAATATGCAAATGCAAACACATAAGATCTTTTCAACCACATACTTTATATATATAATTATCTTTCTTTTTCTTTCTCCCCATTTTTGTCATCAGCCAAAAAGGTAAAAAGGAGAGGATCATCACTGTCAGCAAAACAAATAAGATAAGAAATAAAGGAGTTAGGTAGAAGGAGGTGGTGGAGGGGGTTGGTTTGGGTTTGGGTTTGGATTTTGGATTTTGGATTTTCTGAAAGTCCATTAACAAAGCCAGTATTTGAGTCACCGTAGCATTTGTAAGGGTCAAGGTATCTTGAATTTGCTTTTGTACTCTTTCTTCAATCTGTTGTGCCATCTGTTCTGTCTTCTCTTCAACTATCTTACCAACCTTATCATCAACAATTCTACCAATGATGTCCTTAAGATTTGATGGCAAGGATAATTGTCTTGAGCTCTTAGCAGAGTCTGAGATAGTGTCTTGAGCTTGGGCTAGAGGATGAACCATAGCAAGAGCTAATGGCTGAGAAGATGTCTTAGCAGACTTAGCACCTTTCTTAGAAGTACATATCTCATCAGACTGCTCTGTCAGAGTTGGCTCAACAGTAGCAACAACAATGACATCAGCTAAGGGAGTTGAACATTCAGAAGCAGGTAATGAAAAAATTTCAACATTCAGCTCAGGCCCTTCTACAACTAATTCTTCAGATGTATGCTTAGAGGATGAGGTTGAAGCTGAGGAAAAAATATATTGTATAACTGGCTCAAGGATATCCTTTACCCAGTGAATTGGATTAGGAATTTCCACATCACGGTTGGTTATTGGCAGACCCCACATATCCTTGAAGATCAGATATCTGACACTAGAGAGTCCACATCTACCTCTTAATTTTGGAGTTTTCTTCTTCTCTTCAACAGTCGGTCCAGAAGTAGAGGCTTCTCTGGTGCTGTGAATCAAGTGGGATTACCATAAAGTTCCTGCATAGTTAGCTTCAGTGACCATCTCAATTGGAAAAAATTGAATGTAATCCATCTGCGAGTGGTCAAAGGGTTCAGAATTGAGATCCGGCATCATGTCTTCAACTACTGGCATCTTTCCTTTGTGCCTTGGATGCTTCCTGTCCTTGTCCTTGTCCTTGTTTAGATCAATCATTGACAACCTAGGACAGATTCTGTAGGGCATGACACCAACATTTGTAGACGTGGAGTGTCTTAACCAGGTTGGAGGGACAAACCGTGCAGTTCTGTCTTCTTTGAAGTGGTTGAATTCCCATTTCAGCATCTCATAGATGAGAGTGTCCACAAACTGGTCAACAACAGCTCTATATATTCTTGGGTGTTTAAAAGACATCCATTTTGTAGTCTTGTTCATGAAAAAATGTATTTGCCTGAAGGATCTGACTCTTTTCTCAAGAACACTCCCAAGATTCTTCTTGCTTGGATCAGTATGCCAGTCAGATATGATAACTCTTTCTACTCCATCAGTGAATGGTTTAAGAGGTGGAAGTTTCACTAAGTTGGGGTAGATTTTCTTGGCAGGGAATCTTTGTTGGGGAAGGTGAGTGAGGAGAAGTCCATGTTCATTGAACATTTGAGAAGGGAATGGGCCAGTTTGAGTGTGGGATTCAGGGTTGACCCAGTATGGATAAATGTTGAGGGGTTCAAACTCATACTCAGCCAGGGGATACCATTTAGTTAGAATGAGTTCCGGTTCTTGTGGAATGGTGTGGAAAAGTATTTTCCATTCTCTCTGTACTTTGGTCAAATTTTCAGATTTGCCAGTATAGAGAGTGGAAAAGGGAATTAGGGGTGGAAACAAGGTTTTCAAGGGTTTAGGAAAGGGGGCTCCAAAGGTAATGCCATTGTCTATATGTGGTAGTGATGAGGGTGGTGATTGTGGCAGGGTAGGAACATAAACATTATTCACATCATATGAAGCAAAGATATTATTATTATGAGTTGTCAAATTAGATACTAATTCATCTACTGCTATCCTAACAGGATCATCAGCAGAGATTACTACCTCAGAAGCCAAAGTTGTTTTAGCTCTCTTCGCTGGTTGCCTCTTCTTCTTTACAATTGGACCAGCAACGACAGCAACTTGTTTTTCTAGAATGGCAGCATTAGGAAGTTCATCATCGTCTTCTTCTTCAGACATAATGACTTTCCTTCTCCTCTTTGGTGCAGGTGGAAGAGTAGCACTAGAAGATATAGAGGGGACAGATCCTCTAGTAGTCCTCTTGGGAATGGGTTGCCTCACAGCCACAGTCTTTCTCTTGGTTCCTTTTTTTAATCCAAGAATTGCAGCATCGTTGGCCTCAAGTGATTCTTCCTTAACCTTCATTTTCTCTTCAAGCTTTGCCAACTCCACTTGCTTGTAAGTGTTGATTTGCATGCCAGAGATTAACTCGGTCAAAGTCAACAGCTTGTAATCCTTTCTCACGAAGAAATATTTCTTGTTCATCCTTAGGCTTTTCACTTAGAACATTGTACATGCCTTGCTGCTTGAGAATTTTTGACAAGAGATGAGTGAAAGTAATGTGAGAAGCAGAATCTTTGTTGGTAATGGCATCCTTGAAGCGATTAAATAGGATCCATGGTAGGTTAATCTTGGTTTCAAAAACCAGATGGCAAAGACAGAACTTGTGAAGACCTAATAAATTGTCCTTAGAGCCAATCTTATGCAGCACCACCTTGTTCGGGATTTGGTGAAAAATCCTGATGTGATCTTTCATCTCAGAGGATTTCCAAGAATGATTTCTCACGTTGTCTTACCTCATAAGGGTAACGGTAATTGTTTCTGAACCACCTAGGTCTTCTTCCCAGTTTTCAGTGAAGACCAAACCTTCTTGAGCATAAGCAATCGCATCAGAGATGGTTTTCTCTGATACTATCACTTTCCTTCCCAGCACGAATCCAACAACTTCTGTTTCAGAGATCTTTGGTGTCCTCCAGAATTCCCTTATCAAGTCTGGATACACCGAGACCTTTTCCAAAAAGATTCCATCCCATCCAGCAGCGTTAATGAACTTACTCACATCCAGATTGTATTCTTGTAGAATTCCAAAGTTGAAGTGATGTTCCATGGATATAGACATAGTGTCAGTTGCAAAAGCAGGCATAAGAGCAGTGGTTGAAGCCATTATTGAGTAAGATGAGTTTTGGAAGAACAAGGGAGACAGAGAGTTCGAAAGGTTCAGAGAGAGAGGTTGATAGGGATGAAGAGATGCGAAAAGATTTCCAGAGGGAAAGAGGTTACTTTTAAAGATTTCTGAAAATCAACAGTTTAAAAAAAAATAATGACAAGACATGTCATTAAGTGTAAAACGGCGTTGGTAATCTTGGGACCGTAAAAAGTTACGATGGGATTGATGAGGGTAGCTGACTCAGCAAGGAAAGAGAGCATTTTATATAAATGTGTTCAAGAACAAACTAATATAAGCAATAAAAGTATGCATAGACGAGTCCATACAAGACTGAGAGTGGACGCGTAAAGACGTAGGTAGTGGACGCGTAAATTTTACTTGCTTTGGACGTCATTACTAGTGGACGTGCAGAGAGAACATGCAATGGACGACCAATTTTAACAATAAATATACTAGCTCAAACCACATACACCATATTCTAATGCTTTCTTATAAAGATAAATCTATCATCAGCAAGAGGTTTAGTGAAGATATCTGCCCATTGGTGGTCAGTATCTACAAATTGAACATTAAACACGCCTTTTTGCATATAATCTCTAATAAAATGATGTTTGATTTCTATATGCTCAGCTCTAGAATGCAATATTGGATTCTTAGATAAATTGATTGCAGCAGTATTATCACACATAAGTGGAATACTACTTACAAATACATTGTTGTCCTCCAATTGATGTTTGATCCATAGAAGTTGTGAGCAGCAGCTTGCAGCTGATATGTACTCTGCTTCAGCAGTTGATAGAGCAATGGTACTTTGCCTTTTGCTTGACCATGATACTAGGTTAGCTCCAATGAAGTGACATCCTCAACTGGTGCTTTTTCTTTCAATTCTATCTCCATCATAGTCAGCATCAAAAAAACCAACTAATCTGTAATCATCATTTTTCTTAAAGCACAAGCCCAGATTAGTAGTATCTTTTAAATATCTAAAAATTCTCTTAACTTCTGAGAGATGAAACTCTATAGGATCAGATTGAAAACGAGCACATAAGCAAACACTGAACATTATATCAGGTCTAGACGCAGTTAGATACAAAAGAGATCCTATCATACCTCTATATACCTTTTGGTCTACCTTTTTCTCTTTATCATCTTTGTTCAGTATTGAAGTGGGATGCATATGGGTATTCATTAGTTTGCAATCATCCATCTTAAACCTCTTTAGAAGTTCCTTTGTATACTTAGTCTGATGGATGTACATCTCGTCCATGGACTCTTTAACTTGAAGTCTAAGGAAGAATTTGAGTTCTCCCATTATGCTCATTTCAAACTCTTTCAGCATTAACTTAGAGAATTCTTTGCATGGAGATTCATTAGTAACACCAAAAATGATATCATCAACATAAATCTATACTATAATGAAATCTGACTTAATAGATTTTCTAAATTGAGTTGTGTCTACTTTCCCTCTGTTAAAATCATTTTCCATTAAAAACGTACTTAACCTGTCGTACCAAGCTCTAGGAGCTTGTTTAAGTCCATATAATGCTTTTTTAAGCTTATAAACATGTTCGGGGTGATTTGCATTTTCAAACTCTGGAGGTTGCATGACATATACTTCTTCATTAATAAAGCCATTCAAAAAGGCACTTTTAACATCCATCTGAAAAAGCATAAAGCTATGATGTACAACAAACAATATTAAAATTCTTATAGCTTCTAGTCTAGCAACTGGTGCAAAAGTTTTAGTGCAGTCTATACCTTCTTCTTGAGAGTAACCTTGAGCAACAAGTCTTGCTTTGTTTCTCACAACCTTACCATCTTCATCAAGCTTGCTTCTATAGACCCACTTTGTTCCAATGATTGACTTGTCTTTAGACAGGGGTACAAGCGTCCAAACTTCACTTCTCTCAAACTGATTAAGCTCGTCTTGCATAGCTAGAATCCATCCCTTGTCCAGTAGAGCTTCATCCACTGTCTTTGGTTCACATTCAGAGACAATAGTAGAATCACTTTGTTCTCTGAAGGTTGACCTAGTTCTTAGCTTGTCATTGGGGTCACCAATGATTTGATCTTGAGGATGGTAATTTATGAAATACCAATATTTGAGCATTTTCTTGTTGAGAGGTAGACGTTTCAGGTTGTTGTCGAGAAGTGTCATCTACTTGGATATCAGACCTGATTTCTGGTTTCTCTCCTGAGATATTTAGATCAAGATATGCAAAAGCTTCATCTAGCTCTGATAGTTTCTTATCAGCCTGTTTGCCATCAAATTTGACATGAATACATTCTTCTTCAACTAAAGTTTTACTGATATTGATAAACAGTAAAAACTGGGGTGTTACAAGTGCTGGCGAGATGAAAGAGAAACTTTTATAGTTCGTAATTGCAACGGTATGATCAGGGTTTTTCACTTTTCAACTGTGAGAGTTCAAGGATTACAGGCACAAACCCATATTCCCTGGTAAACCTTAAACAACCCCCCCCCCCCCCCCCCGCAGGCCCTGTACAGTTGTTGCATTCCCACTTATCTTTCAATTTTTATATTTTAGGCAAAAATACAATTTTAGTCCCTCGAGTTTTTCTCTTTCGCGAAAATCATCTTTTAGCGATTTTATTTCTTATAGTTTTCAAATGTTGCAATTTTCGTCCCTCTGTCAAGTAGTTCTTATAAAACTAACGAAAAACGTATACGTGACAAACGGTTCGTGTGTCACCCTCTACCTCGCATTAATATAAAAAATTTACATAAAGGATGTAATATAAAAACATGCATTTATTTCTTAAAATAAAAAATGGATAAAAGAAACCACACTGTAGCATCTCAACGCGAAAATAAACATAGTTTTAAAAAGATAAAACATAACCATAAACGTAAACATAACATAAGCATAACCCAACCCCGATGTCACATATATAGAGCTGGTATAATCGTTCCGGAATAAAATCCTCGGAATACAACTAAAACTGAAACTAACAAAAAAATAACAACTGTAAAACTAGGCATCCTAACTAGAATCGTAGCTCCTCAGAATCACTCCTCCACTGGCTGCTCACCGTCCTCTACATAAGGAGATGCATGCCAACAACAGAAATAGAGAAAACGGGGAGTAAGAAAATATTTAAACACATCGGCATGGAAATAGTGAGCAAGATGAAAAAACATTATAGCATGGCATAGCAATACACAACATATAACATCAACATATAAATAATCACATCAACATATCATCTCAACCAACATATGCTATGCGGTGCAACACTACTCCGCTACTCCATTATGCATGTGGATCCAAACTATCTCAGGAAGGCAACTTCGGAGTTACATATCCACAATGACCATAAAAGAACCAACGTCGGCAGTCCACCAAACCATGGGCGAACCCCTTGGATAGCTGACGCATTATAACGAGGATACGCCGCCGCAGGGGCGTACGGTTCACCAAACCTTGGGTGAACCACCGAGACTTGGCCAGATTGTCGTACTATAGGACGAGCTCCCATATGTTGAACTTCCCCCACTAACAAATTCAACGTATGAATGCATGAGCACAACGACAGACAAGGCAACCACCTCCTTTACTTTGGCCAATAAGCACCCAAGGCTTATCACCAACATCAACACCCTAACCCTTAGGTCAAGACCCTCTTGGCCAAATAGCACCAAGGTTCAACTCATCAACACCTCGACCAAAAATCAGCGAGGCCACTTTGGCCAAAAAGCATCAAAGCGTATCAACGTGCAGCAACCCAAAGGGCACCGGCTTAACCAACTTAGTAGTCTTGTTATCTTAATTAATATTTTAATCAAGTTATCTATCTCTTCTGTGTTCAATTGGTGTGTTATTACATTATTGGGGACATTTGGATGAAACACCCCTTAATTCCTTTAATCTTAGATTTTGACCAGTAAAGGGAGCACAGGCGTGCTGACCCCAGCACGGTCGTGCTACCACTTAAATGGAGTACGGTCGGACTCACTGTCCTGCACGACCGTGCTCAATTTCGCGGCCATCTTCCAGAATTCAACTGGGAGCACACCCGTGCTCCCTGTTCAGCACGCCCGTGCTCCTGGGCCAGCCGTACTATTCTGGGCAGATTCAACTTATATTCTTGGAGCCAAAACTCCCTAACACTATCAAATTAGATCCTAGGGTTCTTTTACTAATCCAATTGGCATCAAACCTCACCTCTCGCTAACAGTTCATGTCTTATGAAATATTGGGAATTAATCCCTAAATTTATATGTTAATTAAAAGTCCTATTTAGCCATTTAGGGTCTTATTAACATGTTCAACATAACGACAACATACTCAGCCAATCAACATTCAGTCAATCAATGCATAACAACAACAACATAACAGTCATATTCATATCATGAACATATTCAACTATTTATACATCATTGGCATACAACATAGTAATTATAAAAAATAGGCATACCATTAACCAACTAGCAATTATAACAATTAGCTATATAATCAAGAAGAACGTGGCATACTCAATAATTAATAACAACAATTAACAACATACAACGGGGCTATGAGAACCCCTCATCTTATGCTACCCCCTTGCCTAATGCATACACTATCCTTCTCCCCATACCTGGTATGAAGAATCCCGTTAACTAATGCAGATCACCAACTGGTTCCCTCGAACGGCTCGACGAACAATCCCCAAGCCTTGGCTAACACGAAAAGTTAACCAATTAGTTCCCAAATCAAGAACAAGAAAAGGGAAACTAAAAGGGAAGAACTATTACCTTACTACGATTGGCACTGACAAAGTAGATGTTCCCACAAATCTCCAAAGCTCCAACAGCGCAATTGGTTTAGAGAAAATAGGGAAGAAAGGGTTTGCTACAATACTTAGGTTGTTGTTTGTGCTAAAATAGGGTTTATGAGAAAACCCTCAGTTACTGTTCTCTTTTTAAAGGCACAGACCTGAGCATGGTCGTGCTCCTCCTTTAGCATGACCTTGCTCAACGTAGCGCCTACATGGCGCTGTTTGCCATTGAGCACGAGCGTGCTCACTGTTGAGCACGGGTGTGCTCAACTTAGCATCAGCGAGACTAGCCCAACGAGCACGGTTGTGCTCTCTGTTGAGCATGATTGTGCTTGTGACTCATACAGTCACAAGACACAAGCCTAAGAAAGGGATTTTCCACCTAAAATCCCACTTAGCCCACTCTCAACCTTCCCAGCAAATAAGGCACACACAAAAGCACTTAACGAAAAACGGGGTGTTACAACTCCACCCCCTTATAAAAATTTCGTCCTCGAAATTTCTACTCACCTCGATTGAAAACGTGTGGATACAACTCCATCATTTTGATTTCCATCTCCCACGTAGCACTTTCCTCAGTAGCCCCACTCCAAATGACTTTGACCAAGGGAATCTCCTTGCCTCTTAGCCGCTTCACCCTCCTATCCTTGACTCGAAGGGGTGGTAACTCAAAAGTCAAGTTCTCTTTTAACTGTATGGTATCGGGTACTATCACGTGATTAGGGTCATTAATGTACTTTATGAGTTGAGGCACATGAAAGATACTATGAAGATTGGACAAGAACGATGGTAAAGCTATTCGGTAGGCGACTTTGCTGACTCTTTTTAAAATTTGATAAGGTCCAATGAATCTAGGAGTAAGTTTCCTCGTTTTCATCACTCTATTTACCCTAGTTGTCGGTGTAACTCTCAAGAACATATGGTCACCTTCCTGATAGCTCTTTTGCCTACTTTGTGTCACTTTCATATTTTCCTGAATCATCCTTACTTTTTCGGTGGTTTCTTACACTATCTCAGGTCCTAGCACAACACTATCACCAGGTTCACTCCAACACAAGGGTATCCTACATCTCCTACCATAAAGAGCTTCATAAGGTGCCATCCCAATACTGGAATGGAAACTATTGTTGTAGGTAAACTCTATCAGGGGCAAGAACTTGTCCCAACTACCCGACTGTTCTAGCACACAAGCTCTAAGAAAGTCCTCTAAGGACTAGATGGTTCTCTCAGACTGACCATTAGTCTGTGGGTGATAAGCTGAACTAAGCCTAAGCTTCGTTCCTAAGGCCTCTTGCAGATTATTCCAAAACCTAGAGGTAAACCTCGAGTCTCTATCTGACACTATGCTAGAAGGTACGCCATGTAGTGTAACTATCTCTCTGATGTACAACCGGGCCAACTTTACCAAAGGGTATTCCATGTTCATTGGGATGAAATGGACGGACTTAGTTAGTCTATCCACAACAACCCACATAGCCTCAAAACCAGCTGGAGTCCTAGGGAGTCCATACACAAAATCCATGGAGATACTGTCCCATTTCCATTATGGGATACTTAAAGGTTGCAACTTTCCTAATGGCTTCTGATGTTCTATCTTAGCCTTTTGGCACACTAAACAAGCTTACACAAACTCAGTCACATCTTTCTTCATCCTAGGCTACCAAAACATGCGCTTAAGATCCTGATACATCTTGGTGGCACCTGGATGCACACTCAGTCTGTAACATCCCAAAATTACAATATAAATTATTTTAATGAAAAGATCTTATAAGGCTTAGCATAGAAAACTATTAGTATAACAATTTATTGGAATTATTTAATATTTTAAAATAAATACAAAATTTAGATTAAAAAAAAACAGAGAGAATAAAAAGCCATGAACCACCATCCATTTTTGGATTTCTCGTATAGGAAGTGAGCATGTTTAGCTTTGTGTGAAAAACAATTAGGAGATATAATATTAATGAGGATTCTTTTGGGTAAAAAAAAGGAAACAAAGAATGAAAATGGAAACAAAATTATATAGACATGTATGTTAAGGTGAAGGACTCCTCACGTCAGGGCTAGATTGTCTTGCCTTTCATTCATCTAATAATAAAGGTCAGCGGGTCCCGCAACAATATTAAAGGTAGAAAAAAAAGAAAGAAAAGAAACCTAATGCTATGAGGAAACCTAGTTGCTATTCACACGGCTATATAAGTTTATAACTCCTCTTTCTCTCACTCACGTAACGAAACGGCACGGCCAGACAAGGGAAATAAAAGAAAGAGCAGTGCTAATTGTTGAATTTAGTAACAAATGGGGAGCCACACACAGACCAAAAATTATTAACGAAAAGAAGGAAGATTTTTGTGGTGAAGGACTAGCTCTTCCCTTAGATTAATTTTGAAGCTTTTGAAGGTCTTCAAGAGGTGAGTAAAAACGACTTTGTTCATCCTTCCATGGTACAATAAATTTTGGGGTTTGAAACCAAATTATGAATTTAGGGAGTTTCCAATGATTAAATGTTCAATATTTTAAATTATGTGATTAAATGTTAGATTGGAATGATTTCTTGAAGGATGTAATTTTTATTGTGTTATTAATATGAAGAATTTGGGATTAGCAGTCTTCTAGGCTTTTGAATTTTAAATATACTGGGTATAGCATCTAAATGACTGAATTTGTTTGCTTATGTATAATATTGTTTGTTGTGAAAATCTTTGTTCCCTAGACATTCACAAACTTACGTTAATGAACCTACTGAAGCGAGAATTTGTATGAAGCCTTTCTTTGGTTTATATATGTACGTATGGCTTAAAAATAAAATTGCATGGCTGTAATTTATTTTGAAATTGAACAAAAGGCTTTGTAACATGGAATTCATGAATTGGTGTTTTATATATATATATATATATATATATATATATATATATATATATATATATATATATATATTATTAATTTATTTTTTGATGTTATAGTGTTGTCTTGTCATGACGCTATATCATTGAGATTGACATATGAGGTCATATATCATGACCTGGGGTTATGGTATATGCCCAAAATATGATTCTGAATTATGATTTTTGTGATTGTTAAGATATATGGGATGATGGATACCTCCTCGTTAGAGGAATGATTTCCTCGTTAGAGTGGATGAAAGATACCTCCTCATTAGAGGGGAAGACAGATACCTCATTCTGGGAAAGGGATGATAGATACATCCTCGTTAGAGGGGAAGATAGATACCTCCTCATTAGAGGGGAAGACAGATACCTCCTTCTAGGAAGGGGATGATAGATACATCCTCGTTAGAGGGAAAGATAGATACCTCCTCATTAGAGGGGAAGACAGATACCTCCTTCTAAGAAGGGGAAGAGAGATACCTCCTCACTAGAGGGGAAGACAGATACCTCCTCCTTAGAGGGGAAGACGGATACCTCCTTCTGGGAAGGGGAAGACAGATACCTCCTTCTAGGAAGGGGAAGACAGATACATCCTCGTTAGAGGGAAAGATAGATACCTCCTCGTTAGAGGGGAAGATAGATACCTCATCCTGGGAAGGGGAAGACCCATTATAGATACTTCCTTTTGGGAAGGGAAAGGTGGTGGGACGCCATTCCATTTGTCATGAGCTCATAAACTTAAATTTTTGGTAATTAAATAAAAGAGACTTGGATATACATTGAGATTGATTGGACACGAGAGACGTCCTTTGAATGATTTTAATTTTATTATGTGGATCGAATAATTTCTTTTGATGGTGTTACGTCTTATACATGAATTTCATAAGATTAATATTTATTCTTTAATTTATGAAGACATTTTGAGTTATATCATTTTGAAAATTAGCGGGTACCATGGATGTTTTCTTTTTTTCCGGTTACCGCGCGGCTGAGAACGATACTATTTTCGAAAATATTGTTAGAACTTGTTTTTATTCACTGAGATTATATCTCATTAAAAGTGTTGGTTTCAGAGCATGAGGACGGTACCTTTGAGATTGAAGCGCCTTGAAGACTTAGTGAATTTTCTTAGTCATTTTTAGTTTGGTTAGTATTTTCTTGAATGCGGAGTCGTATGTGGACATACACGTTTATTTATTTATCGTTGGGTTTATTAGTAGTTGCCCGGTTTTGAGGCTTTTGGTTATATTTGGATGTATGAATTTTTATTATATTATTACTTCGGATATTTTATTACTATTTTAATTAATGTAAGGTATATTCGCACTCAATTGATTTGCGAAGCTCTTATGACTTGTATATTTTAATTAAATGTTTCGAAGGATTTTTATTGAAATTAATTTGGATTACTAATGTAACGAAGGGCATTACACAGTCCAGTCCTATGTCATTCTTCAAGGATCAACTTCCTAAGCTCAGGAACATCCGGCATACAGACTCTATCTTTGAACCTCAAAACTCCATCACTTCCTTCCTTAAAGCTAAGGTTTCTACCTTGAGCGAGCAACTCTCTCTGGTCTAAGAGAAACTGGTCCATCTTCCGACTCTCTCTAACCTGATCCATCAAACTGTTGGTAACCTTTAAGGTTCCAAGCCTAATGATCTTAGGGGTAACTTCCCAAGTTAAACTCAGGTCTCTAAACTCCTCAATCAGATCCATCTCCCTAACCATCAAAGTGGAGATGTGCAAGTTTTTTTACTCAAAGCATCTACCACTGCATTGGCTTTTCCCAGGTGGTAGGCTAGATCAAACTAATCCTTTAAAAACTACATGTACCTATGCTGCCTCATATTCAACTCATTCTGATCAAAGAGATACTTCAAGCTCTTATGATCACTAAAGACCTCAAACCTCACTTGGAGTGCAGAATTTATAACGGTTGAGATTGTCAGGTTTAGACTACACTAATCCTCCCTTGATTGCAATGAAATGGCTAACAACACAAGTTCTAATTCAATTATGCCAATCAAGCCTTTTCTAAAGTACTCAAGCCTAATGTCTTAGGTGCATTGAGCCTAAAACCCCAAATTAAACCCTAATGTCTTAGGTGGATTAATCTGTGATTTTGCATTAAGTCAAGACTTATAAGATTGCAAGCATTCAACACCTATGTCTAGATTCTTGAACTACTTGGCATATGATTCATGAGCATGCCTTAACACCAACCTTTCAGTCATCTATCAAAGCAACATATCATTCCTATGGGTAGCTAAGCCAAGGAAAGCATTAAACACAGAATCACATACTCATAAAGAAAGAGAAACTTGTATTGAAATCAAATCAATTAACAATCAAGTTTAGAAAAGCTACATCTAAACCCAACAATGGGGGAATTAGCTATACATGAATATGTCTACAAAAGGGAAAGAGAGAAGAGAGAAAGAAAACTTCATGACGAATCCTTCAATCTCCTTCCAATCCAAGAACAGAGAGATGTCATCTTTAAGGTCCCAGCCTTCCCCCAGCCATCAGTCCTCTTTAGGGTTTCCAAGCCTCTGCAAAAAGTCACCTTTTTCTGTCTTCTGTGCTGTTATTTATAGGTCCGTCGCGCGTCACGGCCGTGATGGCCGTGACAGATTCTGTTTCTGGCACTTTCGCACTTTTCAGTCTCTCGCGTGGCGAGCTCATGCTCGCGTCGCGAGCCTCCATTTCACGGCCGTGATCTCCATCACGGCCAAGCCGTGATGGTCTCTGACTTGTGGTGGTTTTGGGTCACGGCCGTGATGTACATCACGGCCAGGCCGTGACAGACTCTGTTTTCAGCTTTTCTGCCTTTTCAGTTTTACCCGATCATGGCCGTGATGGGCATCACGGCTAGGCCGTGATGGGCTCTGTTTAGCTCATTTTCTTCACTTTTAAGGCTCTAATTCATCCAAGCTTCATTATAGCCAAATATGCACAGTTTTTCTTCAATTTCTGCAAAACAACACACAGAAACCACCTCATCCGTTCCAAAGGAAAAACTATACAAAATCAACACTAAATTGGCCTAACTATATGCAAATGCATGCAGAAATGTACAAGGAAAATGAGGTGAAATCACACTCATCAACTCCATAAAGGTAATGTCTCCAGATCTTTAAGGCAAATACCACAGCTCCTAACTCTAGGTCATGGGTAGGGTAATTCTTCTCATGGGTTTTCAACTACCTAGAGGCATAAGCTACTACCTTATCATCTTGCATCAACACTCCACCTAAACCTTGCTTTGATGCATCACAGTACACTACGAAAGGTTTACTAGGATCTAGAAAAATTAACACTAGTGCTGATGTTAACCTATCCTTAAGGGTTTGGAAACTCTCTTCACACTTAGAGTCCCACACAAACAGTTGTCCCTTCTTGGTGAGAGGAGTTAAGGGTAAAGCTAACTTAGAGAAACCTTCTATGAACCTCCTATAATACCCTGCTAAACCCAAGAAACTCCTAATCTAAATCACTGACTTCGGCGCTTCCCACTGGAGCACCGTCTCTACCTTAGCCGGATCCACGGCTATGCCACCTTTAGAGATGACATGTCCTACGAAACTCACCTCCTCTAACCAAAACTCACACCTAGACAACTTAGCGTATAGCTGTTTTTCCTTAAGGGTCTGCAAGACAATCCTCAGGTGTTCCTCATGTTCCTCCTTGGTCTTGGAGTACACTAAGATGTCATCTATGAAAACCACCACAAACTTGTCCAAGTAAAGGTGAAAGGTCTTGTTCATGTAGTCCATGAACACAGCAGGAGCATTGGTCACACCAAAAGGCATAACCAAGTACTCGTAGTGACCATAACACGTCCTAAATGTTGTCTTCGGGATGTCCTTAGACTTAACCCAAATCTGATGGTACCCTAACCTCAAGTCTATCTTCGAGAAAACACAAGCTCCGATCAACTGATCCATAAGATCATCAATCCTAGGGAGGGGATACCGATTCTTAATGGTCATCTTGTTGAGTTGTCGATAATCGACACACAGCCTCATACTATCATTCTTATTCTTTACTAGCAACACTGGCGCTCCCCATGGGGATACGCTAGGCCTAATAAACCGTTTCTAGATAAGATCCTCTATTTGTTTCTCCAACTCGGATATCTCTAGAGAAAACATTCTATAGGGCACTATGGATATTGGCCCGGTGCCAGGCATTAAGTCTATGATGAACTTGACATCTCTCTCAGGGGACAAGTTATAAACATCTCCCGGAAACACTTCAGGAAATTCTCGCACAACAGGCACACTTCCAACATCAGGAGGGCTCTCTACTTCCAGGGAAGACAACAACATGTACACTTGGGCCTCGTCTTTCATCGAAGCTTTAACTTGGTTGGCAAATAGAAAGATTGGATCCTTAGACTCACAGGAGTTCCAAAGACTATGGTTTTATCGAAGCAATTCAAAAGGACATGGTTGGAAGATAACCAGTCAATGTCAAGAATGCAATCAAGATCCTTTAAAGGTAAGCATACAAGATTTACAATAAAAGTTCTACCATTAATGGTGATATGACAGTTCTTGCATGCATGAGAAGTAAGAACAGGTTTGTATCTAGGCTTGGAAACAACCAAATCATACTCAAGAAAAGTAACAGGCAAATTAAGACCATTGACCTTATCATGCGATATAAATGAGTGTGTAGCGGCCGAATCATACAATACAGTTAAAGGAGTTCCGTCAATTAAAAACATACCTTGAATCAATTCATCAGACTCGGAGGCCTCAGCTCCACTAAGAGTAAAGACTCTTCCAGTGGTCTTCAGCCGATTAGCCCGAGACTGCTGACTCTTGCTAGCACTTGGAGGCTCTGACTTCGCTCCTCCACAATCCCGACTGATGGACCAGACTTGTCACACCTAAAGCAGATGACGTCTGATTCCTTGCACTAGGTAGTGAAGTGATCTGGTGCACCACACTTGCCGCACTTCATGGGCCTAGGGGCATTAGAGTTACCACCTCTGGACCTATCATAAGCAAATTGTGGCTTCGTGCCGCTATGTTTGAAATCCCGGCCGGCTGGAGCGTAACGCTAGTTGCCTTTGTCCTTCTGCTTGGTCTTCCTGCTGCCCTGACTATCTGAATTTATGAAACTAGCAACCTTGGACTTGTAGGCATCCTTAAAGATCCTACACTTGTTCACCAAGGTTGGGAAGACTCTGATCTCTTGGTAACAGATCACTTGTTTGACCTCCGGATGAAGACCATCCTCGAACTTTACACACTTTGACCTATCATCCACCATGACCTGATAAGGTGTGTAATACTTAGCCAGCTCCTCGAACTTAGTCGCATACTCGCCCACTGGCATATTTCCCTGCTTTAGCCCCAAGAACTCCATCTCCTTCTTATCACGAACATCTGCAGGAAAATATTTTTCCAGAAACCTATCTCTGAACATAGTCCAGATGACTGTCGTACCCTCTGCCACCATCCTCTAACGACAGTTCTCCTACCAGTGCTCAGCTTCCTCGGTGAGCATGAACATGGCGAAGATAACTCGTTGCTGATCATTACAGTCCATAGCTCTGAAGATCTTCTCGATCTCCCTCATCCACAACAAAGCTCCCTCGGGATCATAAGCTCCTTTGAAAGACGACGGATTGTTCAGCTGGAACTTGTCAAGACCCTGAAACTCAGGCGGTCCTCCGTTGTTGTTGTTCTACACTTGACCGATTGTATCTGCAAGGAGTGCCAATGCGTCAGCGATTGCCTGATCGTTTCTGCCCCTTCCTGCCATAAGTTATTGTACAAGTCCAAAACAACCATCAAATACAGGGAACTTAAGCAGGAAAAAGCGATAGGCTCCAAACATAAGCATTATTTTCTATAAAAAGTATAGACAATTCAAACAAGAGCACACAACATACTCATAACGGACTCACACCACGACCTGATAGGACAAACCTGCTCTGATACCACTAAATGTGACACCCTCTACCCCGTATATTGATATAAAACATTTACATATAGGATGTAATATAAAAACATGCATTTATTTCTTAAAATAAAAACTGAGTAAAAGATAAAACATTGTAAGATCTCAACATGGAAAGAAACATGGTTTTAAAAAGATAAAACATAACCTAAAATGTAAACATAGAATAAACATAACCCAACCCCGATGTCACATACAGAGCTGGTATAACCGTTCCGGAATAAAATCCTCGGAATACAACTGAAACTGAAACTAACAACAAACTAACAACTGTAAAACTAAGCATCCTAACTAGAGTCGTGACTCCTCAGAGTCACTCCTCCACTGACTGCTCATCGTCCTCTACATAAAGAGATACATGCTAACAATAGAAACAGAGAAAACGGGGAGTAAGAAAACATGTAAACACATCGGCATGGAAGTAGTAAGCAAGATGAACATACTTCATAGCATGGCATAGCAATACACTACATATAACATCAACATATAAATAATCACATCAACATATCATCTCAACCAACATATGCTATGCGGTGCAACACTACTCCGCTACTCCATTATGCATGTGGATCCAAACTATCTCAGGAAGGCAACTTTGGAGTTACATATCCACAATGGCCATAAAGGAACCAACGTCGGCAGTCCACCAAACCATGGGCGAACCCCTTGGATAGCTGATGCATCATAACGAGGATACGCCACCGCAAGGGCGTACGGTTCACCAAATCTTGGGTGAACCACCGAGACTTGGCCAGATTGTCGTACTATAGGACGATCTCCCATTTGTTAAACTTCCCCCACTAACAACTTCAACGTATGAATGCATGAGCACAACGACAGACAAGGCAACCACCTCCTTTACTTTGGCCAATAAGCACCCAAGGCTTATCACCAACATCAACACCCTAACCCTTAGGTCAAGGCCCTCTTGGCCAAATAGCACCAAGGTTCAACTCATCAACACCTCGACCAAAAATCAGCGAGGCCACTTTGGCTAAAAAGCACCAAAGCGTATCAACGTGCAGCAACCCAAAGGGCACCGGCTTAACCAACTTAGTAGTCTTGTTATCTTAATTAATATTTTAATCAAGGTATCTATCTCTTCTGTGTTCAATTGGTGTGTTATTACATTATTGGGGACATTTGGGTGAAACACCCCTTAATTCCTTTAATCTTAGATTTTGACCAGTAAAGGGATCACAGGCGTGCTGACCCTAGCACGGTCGTGCTACCACTTAAGTGGAGTACGGTCGGACTCACTGTCCTGCACGACCGTGCTCAATTCGCGGCCATCTTCTAGAATTCAACTGGGAGCACGGGTGTGCTCCTTGTTCAGCACGCCCGTGCTCCTGGGCCAGTCGTACTGTTCTGGGCAGATTCAACTTATATTCTTGGAGCCAAAACTCCCTAACACTATCAAATTAGATCCTAGGGTTCTTTGACTAATCCAATTGACATCAAACCTCACCTCTCGCTAACAGTTCATGTCTTATGAAATATTGGGAATTAATCCCTAAATTCTTATGTTAATTAAAAGTCCTATTTAGCCATTTAGGGTCTTATTAACATGTTCAACATAACGACAACATACTCAGCCAATCAACATTCAGTCAATCAATGCATAACAACAACAACATAACAGTCATATTCATATCATGAACATATTCAACTATTTATACATCATTGGCATACAACATAGTAATTATAAACAATAGGCATACCATTAACCAACTAGCAATTATAACAATTAGCTATATAATCAAGAAGAACGTGGCATACTCAATAATTAATAACAACAATTAACAACATACAGCGGGGCTATGAGAACCCCTCATCTTATGCTACCCCCTTGCCTAATGCATACACTATCCTTCTCCCCATACCTGGTATGAAGAATCCCGTTAACTAACGCAGATCACCAACTGGTTCCCTCGAATGGCTCGACGAACAATCCCCAAGCCTTGGCTAACACGAAAAAGTTAACCAATTAGTTCCCAAATCAAGAATAAGAAAAGGGAAACTAAAAGGGAAGAACTATTACCTTACTACGATTGGCACTGACAAAGTAGATGTTCCCACAAGTTCCAAAGCTCCAACAACGCAATTGGTTTAGAGAAAATAGGGAAGAAAGGGTTTGCTACATTACTAAGGTTGCTTGGGCCAATAAGCACCCAAGGCTTAGTTATCACCAACATCAACATCAACACCCCGACCCTTAGGTCAAGGCCCCCTTGGCCAAAAAGCACCTAGGTTCAACTCATCAACACCTCGACCAAAAAGCATCGAGACCACTTTGACCAAAAAGCACCAAAGCGTATCAACGTGCGGCAACCCAAAGGGCACCGACTTAAACAACATAGTAGTCTTGTTATCTTAATTAATCTTTTAATCATGTTATCTATCTCTTCTTTGTTCAATTGATGTGTTATTACATTATTGGGGACATTTGGGGTGAAACACCCCTTAATTCATTTAATCTCATATTCTGACCAGTAGGGGGAGCATGGGCGTGCTCACCCCAGCACAGTCGTGCTGCCACTTAAGTGGAGCACGGTCGTGCTCACTGTCCTGCACGGCCGTGCTCAATGCGCGACCATCTTCTAGAATTCAACTGGGAGCACGGGCGTGCTCAGGGACAGATCCAGGAATTTTCGTTGGTGGGGGTAAAAAAAATAGTTTAAAAACATTATCACAGAAATAAAATATTATAAATATGGATAAGCGATAAAAAATTGATATAAAATAAACAAGATATAATGTTGTTTGGTCTCAATGTGAAACCTAGCTGCTAAATGAAAAATAAATCATTAAGTAAAGATAGAAGATTACAAAATTAAATTTTGCTCTAACCAAATCCCTAATTATACCCAGCATCAAGGTGTGAGACCAGTCCTTGCTCTCTATTCTTCGTTTCTCTATCCTCTTCAAGAAAGGATTTTTCTCTCCTTTTGTGAGCTATGCTTTTCAGGAGTATTATGTTTTTCTCTCCACTTATGAGAGCTATGTTTTTCTCTCCATTTGTGAGAGTCTATCGTTGCTGGATGAAGAAGATGAAGGAATTATTTCTCTCCATTTCTCTCCATTTTTTATTGGCGGGTTCTGGTTCTCAGGCTTGCCAGAAGCCATAAGTATCCTCAGTTGGAACTGCCGAGGCATGGGTAACCTGTGTGCAATTTCTATCAACAAATACCTCGTTTGGTGTTATTGGCCAGACGCGTTTTGTCATTTTCTCTTTTTAATTTTGGTTTTTTTAGTTTATGCAAATAAAATCGAAGACAATTGGCAGTGCATTGAGCTTTTCTTACACGTAGCTCGAAGCATTGTCTTCGATCACAATATACATGATGAGGGATGATGTTTCTTCAAAGCTAAATTTTATAGTTATTCTCCCAGATTTCATGTGCAAAAAGAGGAAGTCCTAGGTCTCCTTCAAGAGGACCAAGATAATTATAGGGCTGTTATTTCAAATTGCATGAGTCTTTTATCATCTTATGTTAACAACTCTTTGGTAGAGTTTGATAGGAGGAAAGTACATATAATTGCTCACTCTTTGTTAGGGGTGACTACATATATTACTATTCTCCAAATTTGTGACGATGTTACCGAATGTATTGTGTTCTCCATTATTAATGAAATTGCTTAACTTTTCTTTTGTCAAAAAAAAAAATCCCTAATTATACCCAATATCTCTCACATAGAATACAATCATGACAAAAGAATGTCGAGACCCCGACAAGTGTACCAGATCATTGCAAGTAATAAAATCGGTAAGAACCGGATTTCGTCCATAGGGATTAGTTACCAAGTACCAATTCACAAATTAAACAACTATTTAGACTAAAATTTGGTATGAAGAGAGCTCAAAATAAATAAAATAAAACAAAAGAGCAATTAAATATTTTTGGAATTTTTGTTGAGATAAAATAGAAATAAAAATGCTAGGGATTTGATTTCATCCAATTATGAACCCGGATTCCTCGTAGACAAGGAATCCTATGAATTATCGACACTCTAATTATCTTAATCTCAATTGGCATGTTGAAGGACAAATTCCCTTAATTAATTGAAGCATAATTCCTTAGTGAATCAATTTTATCAAACCTTACTAATTACCCTAATTCCTTAGGTCTAATTAACAAAGCATGATGATCATAGCTCTATGGAATTTGTAAAATGCCCACATTAATCAGTTATTTATTCCTAGATTAACCAAATTAACAGTGATGATTACAAGAGGCATATTCACATGTCACTATTCCTAGCATATACATGAACAATAGGCATACCATTAACCAACTAGCAATTATAACAAGTAGCCATATAATCAAACAGAACATGGCATACTCAATAATTAATAAGAACAATTAACGGCATACAACTGGGTTATGAGAACCCTTCATCTTACGCTACCCCCTTGCCTAATGCATACACTATCCTTATCCCCATACCTGGTATGAAGAATCTCGTTAACTAACGCAGATCACCAACTGGTTCCCTCGAACGGCTCAACGAACAATCCCCAAGCCTTGGCTAACACGAAAAGGTTAACCAATTAGTTCACAAATCAAGAACAAGAAAAAGAAAGTAAAAAGGAAGAATTATTACCTTACTACGATTGACACTGACTAACTAGACGTTCCCACAAGCCTCCAAAACTCCAACAACGCAATGGGTTTAGAGAAAATAGAGAAGAAAGGGTTTACTGTCGCACTAAGGTTTCTGTTTGTGCCAAAATAAGGTTTATGAGAAAACCCTCGGTTATTGTTCTCGTTTTAAAGACACGGGCCTGAGCACGGTCGTGCTCCTCCTTGAGCACGACCTTGCTCAACTTAGCGCCTACGAGGCGCGGTTTGCCTTTGAGCACGAGTGTGCTCACTGTTGAGTACAAGCGTGCTCAACTTAGCATCAGTGAGACGTGCTAGCCCAACGAGCACGGTCGTGCTCTCTGTTGAGCACAACCGTGCTTGTGACTCAGACAGTCACAAGACACAAGCCTAAGAAAGGGATTTTCCTCCTAAAATCCCACTTAGCCCACTCTCAACCTTCCTAGCAAACAAGGCATACACAAAAACACTTAACGAAAAACGGGGTGTTATAATTAGCCATGTGGCATGCACTTTTGGAACCAAAAATTATTAAAATAATAAAAATAAGGTTAAAGTGCACTTTTAGTCCCTCATTTTTTTTAAATTTGATGAAAATCGTCACTCTATTTTTTCGAACGATATAGTACTCATAGTTTTAAACATTGTAATTTTCGTCCCTCCATCAAGTTGTTGTAAAAAACTAATGTAAAACGCATACTTGTCAAACGGTTTGCCACATGGCATGCCCAGTTAGTTTTTACAGCGACTTGGATGAGGGACAAACCATTTGCGACGTATGCATTTTACGTTAGTTTTTACAGCAATTTGGATTAAGGACAAAAATTGCAACGTTTGAAAACTATGAGCAGTAAAATTGTTCAAAATAAAATAGAGGGACTATTTTTACCAAATCAAAAATCTTGAGGGACTAAAATTGCAATTTAGCCTTATTTTTATTATTTTAATATTTTTGGTTCCAGTTGTGAATGCCATGTGGCGAACCGTTTGCCACGTATGCATTTTTCGTTAGTTTCTTTTTACAGCAGCTTGGTGGAGGGACGAAAATTGCAAAGTTTGAAAACTACGAGGACAAAAATCACTTTAAAAAGGTAGAGAGACGATTTTCGTCAAAGTGAAATGCCCGAGGAACTAAAAGTGCATTTTAGCCTATATTTTATTTACAATAATGTTTGGACATCAAAAAATGAGAAATGATTAATGATATTTAAAATTGTGGTTAATAACATGTTGAACTTAATTAATGAGTGCATATGTATTAAACGAGATAACTAGTTAACCATCAACTTGGTTAATGATGTGAAAAATCTCGATTAATGCATCTCAGTGAATGATTAATAAGTTATTTATCTCGGTGTACCAATTAACCAAATTCAACATGCTATTAACCACAATTTTGAATATCATTAATCATTGTTTATTATTATCCCGTTTTTTAATATTCAAATAACATAATTGTTTTATTTATTCGACAACCAAAAAAAAACATTTTCATTTTTTTGATTAGAACCCAAATTTCGACTCTTTAGTAACTTTATGAAATATCCGATAAATTTACCTCTTTCACATCTACTTCACTGATTTTTGCTCGAATGTTTAATTACATTCTTTGATATTCTCCAAAATATGTTATACGAAATTTGAATCAAAATCCTTCTCGCAAGTTCAGTATCCACAACCAATTAAGTCACATCATCATCGCGAAGAAGCATCAAGCATCTCCAATTGTTCCGATACCAACCAAATACTACCAAAGAAATATCATTTAAAATACCTATAACAAAAAGTGTGCTTAATTCATTTATTAATTAATTATTTCCCCCTTTATCCGATCAAGATGGGTTTGATTTCAATTTCCCGTTTGTGCCCCCACTATGGCCGGACCGCGGGACCCACGCTGACGTGGATAGCTGTGAACAAACAGATTGCACCGAAGCGAAACACTTATTAGTACCTGGAAAGAAAGAAAGAGAGAACCAAAACTTCCAAAATCAAAAAGGAAAAGACTCCAAACAGTTTTATTCCTCAACTGAATCAACCCCTTTCCCCTTCTGCTTTCCCCTTATTTTATTTTCCATCTTCCCTCCTTTTCTCTCTCGCTCTAAGTTGTTGAGTTGAATCTCTCTTTCTTCTTCTTCTTATCCTTCTTCTGCGTGGTGGAACTGTCTCATTCATAGTGTTGTTGCTTCGGTCATGGTGATCGAGCATGACATTGAGAGCTGCGGGAGCAGAGCGGTGCAGTGGTCGCAGAATGCTCATACTCGCCATCACCGCCAGAAATTGGAGGTTTACAATGAAGTGCTTCGTCGAATTCAAGATTCCGATTGCGAAGAGGCTCATGTTCCTGGCTTTGATGATCAACTTTGGCTTCACTTTAATCGTCTTCCTGCTAGGTGCTTCCTTATGCTTCAAATTAACCTCACTTTTTCTTCTTCTCTCTCTATGCTTTCCTTTTACAAATTGATCTTGTTTTTGTTCTCAGAAAATCCGTGGAAAAAGTGGTGAAAACGATTCACATGGAATTTGCGACTAGCGTTTATGTATATTCCTGCTCGTTTTTTTCCCACACGATTCAACTTTTTCTATTGTATTTTTGAACTGTGTGACGAGAATTTTAAAATTAAAAAAAGAAGGATGAATAATAGATGGCTGAGTTTTTGTTTGTTTTGGCTTGTTTTACTTTACCTTTGTAAGTGGATCTGCGAGAGTGGTTTTTGTACGAGTCGTCACTGTGATTGCTACTACATAGGTACGCGTTGGATGTGAATGTGGAAAGGGCAGAAGATGTTCTTGCTCATAAGAGATTGCTCAAGTTGGCAGAGGATCCTGCGAATCGACCTGCATTTCAAGTTCGCTCCGTACAGGTAAAAAAATCACTGATAAATGATAATATGTTTCCATTACTATAACGTCGTGTTAACATTTGAGTTACCTTCAACCATGAGAAGGGAGTCTTGATCTGAATTTGGAAAGTTCAATTGTATTCAATTGATTTTCATATTACACATTTGTTGGCTTATATGCATTTACAAGAATAACGAAGTTAGCTAATTAAGTTCAATAATCACTAACCATCTAACAGTTAACTAATCTTTCTGACAGCTGAATAATAGAATGTAACCAAGTATCAACTAATCTAACTAACTTGGCCAACTCAGCATGGAGTGCTAAGCTGGACATACTCTAAGTCTCTAACACATCACATGCTATTTTTTGCTACAAGGTCTTGAAGTTATGTAGTTAGTATTTTCATGTGTTTTTGTTTAAAACCCAAATGTTTTCCAAGCATACTAAGAATTCAGCATTCTAAAGGTTGTTGGGGATGCATGGAACTGGTCTTTTCTTTCCTTGCCTTCATCATTGTGCCATAGACATCATTGGTAACTGCTACCTGTTGTTGGTTGGCATAAGATTTGAAACGCTGGAATCAGCATCTTTATTAGTGCCTAGAATACAATGTCTAGAGAAGTGCTACATACACATCAATTCATGTCATTATCATCCTTAATGCAGGTATATCCTTTTGGTAGTGCAAATAATGTTGATTCTGTGCATTCAGACCCTTCTGAGAAAGAAGATGCACAAAGTTCTCTTAACTATTCTTTTAAGCAGGGGTATGGCTTATGCATTGTTGTATTACTTTTATTTTCCATCCTTGCCACTGCTCAATAAGTACATCAATTCCTTTTTATTATCCAAGCTCTTGTTCCTATCATTGTTCTGTTGTTATTTGTGCCATTTGTTGATTTTTTCAATGTCGTCTCTCTGTCTCTTTTTTGACCGAAAAGAATTCATCCACCACCTACTTTTGGTTCATCCTCCAATCTTGAAGCTCTTGCACTTCAAACGACTAAAAATAACATTGAAGATGGGGGCAGTGCTATGGGCGTGACACCATATTTTCCCCGGTACATATTTTAATAAACTCATTATTTAGACTGTTATTCTTCTTGTAAATATGTTGTGAATGGGCTTGTTTTCTTTCTTCAGCTTCAGTTAGTATGTCTAGAAGGTGTTTTATTAAATAGATAATGGTAAAATGCCACATACTATGAAGATAATATTTTCCAAGTGCAAGTCTCTTGGTTTTATATTGTTTGTCCAAAAGTTAGAGAGGGGGAGAGGTAAGGAAACAGAGGGAGCTAGATTAATATCTAGTTTTTTTTTTAAGAATTTTTCATCCTTTCGTAAAGATGTGATCGTTTCTGAAGTAAGATGTATAGTAAACATGAATTGTTGCATGTATGTATGTATATGAATATCTAGTTTTTTTGTTAGCAGTTTTCATCCTTTCATAAAGATG
Source organism: Sophora flavescens (assembly GCA_030762895.1). Classification (NCBI taxonomy): domain Eukaryota; kingdom Viridiplantae; phylum Streptophyta; class Magnoliopsida; order Fabales; family Fabaceae; genus Sophora; species Sophora flavescens. Next base: position 37,850,165 of record CM061064.1, read on the forward strand.
TGATCATTTCTGAAGTGAGATGTATAGTAAAATTGAATTGTTGCATGTATGCATGCATGCATGTATGTATGTGTGTGTGTGTGTGTGTATCTTGGACAAGGTTGTAGGTGCTACTCCAGATCATAAAGGCCTTCCATATTTGATTTCTCTAGGGGGAATTTGCATTCTTGTTTCTCTTAGCTTATAGCAGTTAATAAATGATTTATTGTTTTAAATTTAACCAATGCTAATCTTTTCATTTACTAAATTTTAGGCCCATGCATGAGATTACCTTTTCAACAATTGACAAGCCGAAACTCCTTAGTCAGGTAGTTAATTCTGACTTATTTTTTATTTTTTTCTAATATTTTTTTTTTAAATGGCACTCCTCAATTATTGGGTGAAATTGTTGTTTGCATTCCTCATTTTTTTTCCTTTCTAATCTACTCTCCAGCATTCAACAAGATAGTAGGCAATAGCTATTGCTTTTCTGGAAAGTTGTTTTGGTTAGAGAACTTCTTGTAATGCTGTGCAAGAAATAATTCTGGCTTGTCATTTCCTTCTGTCTTGACTGTGGACATATTTCTTGCCATTTGCTATGGATGATGTCAAACATAGGCATTGTAACACTATCTGTTGAAAGTTTTCTATGAAAAGTGTTGTAAGTTGCAATTTACAATTTTCCTTGAGTATTTATTTTCTCACAGATTAGGTTATCTATCTATGAAGATATGAGTGTATAAGGAAATTATGCTCAATTGAATACCATAATCTTGTCATCAGCTAATATTTATCTGCAACCATAAAGTTGAACTCTAATACGCATGCACTGCTGTAAATATATAATTTATGTATAATATGAAATGCACTAGGGGAGTATTTTTGTTAACTTTTTTTGCGTGATGATTCCAGATTTCTTGAACCTATTTCAATTGGTCTTTTATATTTGAAAAGGGGAAATTTCAAGTGTGTTCAAAACTATAATTATCTGGTTCGAATAACTTTCAAGGAGACTTCCACAAGTTTTAATCACTGAGAGGAGTAGAGGACTGCTTCCTTGTTTATTTTGCAAACTCGGGGGTTAACTCAATTGATTATACATTGTGCAAGGATCAAAATGTTTGGAGTTTTTGAATTATAAGATTGAACAATTGTATTTTACATTATATGCTGTCTCTCACCTTTTAATATGCATTTCAGTTAACTGCAATACTTGGTGAGCTTGGACTGAACATTCAGGAAGCTCATGCATTTTCCACCACCGATGGGTTTTCTCTAGATGTCTTTGTCGTTGAGGGATGGCCAAATGAGGTAGGATGGAATAGCATGTATTTGGGAAACAGAAGGACTTAATTATGTATGCCTTGAACATCTTGATATGAGTACAGCTTGCAATTTTGAATTTGTAAAAAGATATATAAGACCTTACTTTAATGTTTTATTATCTCTTCATGGCATGCTTACCATTTCATTAATCCAATCCAGTAGATAACATATGATTGCTTATGCTGTCTCCGTGGCATTTTTAAATTGTATGTAAATGAATGCATAAAAACGATTTTTGACGAGTTTAGGATATGGCATGGTACTTTTTTAAATAGTATGTGTAATTAATATATGACTGCCTCCCGAAAGTGATATTAACAAAACAGAATCATTGCAAACTGTATCATCAACCAGCAAAGCGAAAACATTCCAATTTCAACAAAGCTGAAGCATACACAATATTTCCAAATTACAACTTAACAAGGGGATTTCAGGTTCCTTTATATGAAAGAGTAAACAAGAAGAGAGAGAGAGAGAGGACTGATCGTGATGTAAGGGATGCTTCTAGCTGATGCCCCTCCCATCACCGCCCAAAGCACAACTGCTGCTGCTGGATGCAGGGGCACAAACATTTGATTCATATAAGGCAGCAGTTAAGTAAGACAGGGGAGGAGGGTGATGGTTGCATTTTGTGCAACCATTATCAAATAAAAAAGGGTCTGATTCACTATAAAAGAAAATTTAGCTTTGTCATTGATTTTTTTTTTTTCAATCTCTTTTGGTGCGTTTTGGTACATTTCAAATCCACATCTGAAATGTTTCAAACAAAATTATTGTACATAAAGGAAATTATATCTCCAGTATGCACTTTGAAGTTTTGCTTATTAATGGGTACATACTTAGTACTGCTACTACATCTAAAATGGTGTGTCAGTATGACTTAGGCGATGTTTATTTATCCTTTTAAATTGTTGACCCTCCTTGATTTGCAATGTTGTGGAACTTAAGTTATCTACTTGCAACATTAATTTCATTATCTGTAATTTTTTCTTTCTTTCTTTCTTTCTTCAAATCAGGATAACTGTCATAAGACATCCATTTTAATTTTCTTGATCTATACTGCATGCTATTTCCTGTTATAACTTGTTTTTATGCATTTTCCTTTGTTCCTTTGAAATACCTGAATACATTTTATCTTTTTTTATATAATCCTGGTTAAAATGGTAGATTACTCTATCTTTTGTATTTGTGGGATCTTTTGTCTGTTAACATCTTCCACATATTCTTCATATGCATTATCAAGTAAAAAGACAAATCTCAGTAACAGTATCTCTTTTCTCTGACAGAATCTGAGACTTACTGTTTCAAGTTTTAATTGAATTTCCTTGCCAAACAAACTCGCTTAAGAGTTTTCTATACAAGCTACATCAATGATCATGCAGTTAGTTGGTTTCCACAAGATAATGGAATGGTTATAGCAATAAATATTAGAGGAAGGTTAGACGACTCTTTTGTCAACATCGAACATTAAATAACATTTTATAGAGTTTCTCTTTGCATCCGCCAATCCCGTTTCCCATAATTTTTTTTTGTTTTCCACTTTTGTTTATGTTGTGTAGCGGTTTGTAGCAAGAGGATTGGGTTGTCGTGTTAATTCATATGGATTCAAATATTTTGCTTAGAAATCTATTAATTGTTTTACTTGGTGTTCTTGCTTGTTAATATAACTTTTTTACTTCTCTTTTTTGGTTAATTTTTATTTTTTATGTGTAACTTTTCTTCTTTATTTTCAATTGTATTTTCCATATCCAAATACCATTTTGCATTATTTGTCTTTTCCTTTTGCCATTAGGAAACTGAGGAGCTTAAAGGTGTGTTGGAAAAGGAAATCGTGAAGGTTAAGGTACATTCTCCCTATTACTGCAGTTTGACTTGGAAAAAACTGATATTATTTTGGACTAAATTTGAGCGAAAGCAATATCTGTTAAAAATAATTGTTCGGCGCTCTTGCATGTTGCAAATCAATATTCTTGCTCTTTTATCTCTACCACTAAATTTCACTGGTCTGTGTGTTATGAACCTGTTGATATAAAATATCTTATCTGCTCTGCAGGAGCAATATATATCAAATCAGGGCATATTTTCTGCTGCCAATGAACAATACCAGGCAAGGATGGAGCCCTCCTCTCATTGCATACAAATACCATCCGATGGAGATGATGTCTGGGAAATTGATACCAACCAGCTGAAATATGGAAATAGAGTTGGCTCTGGGTCATTCGGTGACTTGTAAGTTATTTCTGTTTGAAATATATTAGAACTCAACATGGCTTCTTAGCTGATGTTTCTCTTTACCTCTTTCTTTGAACGTCCTTAGGTACAGAGGTACATATTGCAGTCAAGATGTGGCTATCAAAGTTCTTAAGCCTGAGCGCATAAGTACAGATATGCTGAGAGAGTTTGCGCAGGAAGTGTATATTATGAGGTTTGTTTGCATAACTGAGTATGCTTGGTAAAGCTTCTATTTCCCATTCATTAATGAGAATTTTGTTTCTCCTCTGCTGTCCTGCCTTTCCTTGCATTTATCCTTTTTATACAAGGGAATGCTTTTAGCTATGAAGGTTGTGCTGTAACTTCCCTTTTCTTGTTTTTCATTCTTCATTCTGTATTGTATTAAATGATAATCTGGTTTGGCTTGCACGGCCTATTAGTTGTGATCTAACCATGTTTCGGTGGATGAAAGACATGGACTTGATGCTGGTTGATAATTATCTTCATATAAGTTGCTATTAGAGTTTTATTGTCTCTTGGAGAGTTTTACCCCTTTCTTGTTTCCTCTTTTTGATCACTCATGCACACCTACAAAGTTGTATTTCCTACGCTGCTGCTTGATTATTCAAAATGAAGTGTACTTTGGCTGTGATCTTAAATTTCTGAAAAATTCCCACATTTCAGATGTATAATTTTAAATTTTATGGCAGACTGATTCCCTGAAATTGGCATTATAGTCTTTTAAAATGTCAGGCAGGCTCAAAGATTCATGAATTTTGTCTTAATTATAATCATGGAAGGGGTATGAAGTTTTTTTATTATTAGAGAAAACTATTGAACTTCTTTGCTATGACCATTCAGGAAACGAATATATTAACCGAAAATAATATCTCAACTTTTTTTCCAGGTATCTACTGCATTGGATGCTTCTGAATATTTTATAAAAATATCTAATAATGTTTCCATCCTCACAATCTCACTAGTTTGTATAACACATTGACTTTTTATCCTAGTTAGTTTGTATTAGTGATCTTGTATCCTTGTAAATCTAGTAACCATTCTTCCTTTAACAATCATGACTTATTGACTTTTCTTGGATTGCAGGAAGATTCGACACAAGAATGTTGTTCAGTTCATTGGTGCATGTACCCGGCCACCAAATCTTTGTATTGTTACTGGTAAATAGGGAGAGAACCCTCAGAAATTCAGAATTTATGATGTCATTCATTCAGAGTTCCGTACTGTTAATTTAGAGGGTGAACCTTGGTGCCATGAAAGGTTGCTTCCTTATGACTTGGTGGTCACGGGTCGCGGAAAAATCCTCTCCACTTATGGCAGAGGCCATGTACATTTGACCCTCCCCAAACCCCACAACGGTGGAAGCCTCATGCACAAGTCTCCCTTTTTATATTCATATTGCTAGTTTATTCTTTAAGTTATACACTTGTTTTAGAATCTGTAAATTATATCCAATAACCAGTGTATGTTGTATCAAGTAATTTAATTTCTAAGATGATTTGGGTGACTGAATAATTCAATTTGATGCTTATGTGCTCATGTTTATGCCTTTATCAGAGTTTATGTCTAGAGGGAGCTTGTATGACTTTCTGCACAAACAAAGGGGTGTATTTAAGCTTCCATCTTTACTAAAAGTAGCGATTGATGTTTCCAAGGGAATGAACTATTTGCACCAAAATAATATAATTCACAGGGACCTCAAGACTGCCAATCTTCTGATGGATGAAAATGAGGTAAGAGGATTCCATGAATGTACACATTGATACTTCCTGTTGCATTGTCAATGTAGTTGGTCTATGTTCTTCTGCTGTGTATATAGTATTTGGTTTTATATGACTGCACTGTGGATCATATTTTATTTTGCCAGTTGCAATCCTATACTTGATATACAATTTTTTTTTTGTATGTTCCTGTTGAAGTATCATAAATCTATTACGAACTCTGCCATTGGGTCATGCATTGTTGACCCTCACATTTTCAATTTATAGTTGATTGTGGAATCTCTACAATCTACAAATAAATGAGCAATAATTCATTGTCAGAATCATAATAGTATTTCAAATTATATTTAATTGTAGTATTTCTATGTTCATTATCGTCTATAGTCATGATTTACAATAGGATATTATGACATTATTTGATCCATATAGCTGACCCCATCTAGTGAGAAAATGGTTGATTGTTGTTGTTGTAATATTTCCATGTTCATCCCCAAGATCCCATCATGCTCCCAAAAGAAAAGACATCAGTTTACCCATTGGAGGTTTTATATGTCGGATCTGAAGCACTATTAGTCTTGTGCCTATCTATCCCTATTGTCTCATTCATATTAGTCTGCGCATATTAGGCCCTATATTTGTTGATGAACCAAAACCATATTGCATCTTGAATTACGAGAGTCACTGCAGTTTATGTTTTCTATAAACATGTTTAAGATGACTAGTTGTGTAATGCTGGACCCTTGTCAGCATACCGTAAAATATGAATTTGCATACACAGCAATGAGAGAAAACAATGGCTTATTTTTCCTTGAGGAATTAAAGCATCTCCAACATTATCATTTCATATGTACTCAAATAGTATTTCCTTCCTCAACAGTTGGTCAAGGTTGCTGATTTTGGGGTTGCCAGAGTGCAAACTCAGTCTGGAGTGATGACAGCTGAAACTGGAACATACCGCTGGATGGCACCTGAGGTATGGATTTTCTTTGACACTTCATGTTACTTTCCTGATTGATTTTTTGGGTGACATCACTATCCAACACAAATTCAGGATCAATATTTGTTTATGGCACACTTAGTTTCTGCTTATTTGGAATACGGTAAATTTGGAGGCTGTGAAGATAGATAGAGATCGATTTCGTTTTTTTTTTTTTGTGTGTGTGTGTTGGGGTGGGGGTGGGAAGCTAAACTGTCAGGCTGTAAGCAAAGCGGCCTGGGTGTGATTCAATCCCGGGATCAAGCTATCCTGGAAAGTTGGTACCACTTGAGCTAAATTTCTTGGTCATGATTGAAATATTTTGTCTCTAGTATATCATAATTTAAATTAATAAAGAATATAGTCTTATTTGATTAATTTTAAAATTTTATCATATTGATAAAGAACTTAGGGTTAGTTTGGTAGTCAGGATATGATAGGGGCGGATAGAATAAAAGAGCAGGATAATAGTAGGATATGATATGAGCAGGATAAGCTGTTATCCTATCCGACGTTTGGTGTCCACCGGATAACGTTACAATTTTAGTATTAATTTTTAAATTTTTTCATTTTTATTCTAAATGTTTTCATATTTTATTAGATTTATTTTTCTTTTATAATTTTTATTTTTTTAAATTATATAAAAAGACAAAATTATCCTTGTGATAAAATTACATATAATTTTTTAAATTGTATAAATATTGTCTATCTTCAATTATTTTTTTATAATTTTAAATATTCATTTTGAGTTTTTAATTTACATACAGTTAAATTATTAGAATATTTTTTTGTATTTTTCAGTTTTTTAAAATAATATAAAATAACTAAATTAGCCTTGTGATAAAATACAAATAATTTTTAAAATTAATTATTAATATATTTATTATTTTAAATATTTTATATTTTACTAACCTTTTTTTTAACCATGTTATATATATATATATATATTGACTAAACCATGTTATATTTTATTATACTTTAAAATATTATTTTATTACCCCCTCAGGATATAATTATAACTAGATGGACATGATAGGATAGGTGACATGATTGAGTTATCGTATCCTGCTGGCTCACCAAACAATAGTTTCAGACAGGATATGATAGCTTATCATATCCCGCCTCTCTTATCCCGGGTTAGAACTCAACAAGATAGGATAAGATGATTTAAAGTATAATAAAGTATAAAAATATTTTATATATAAAATAATTAAAATATAATAAAATATAATATGATTATCAAAAAAGGTATAATAAAACATAAAATAATAAAAATATAAATAATTAATTTAAAAAATTATTTTTATTTTGTGACAAGGCTAATTTTGTTACTTTATATTATTTTAATTATTTTAAAAAACTGAAAAATAAATAAAAAATATTCCAATAATTTAACTATATATAAAGTAAAAACTAAAAATGAATATTTAAAATTATAAAAAAATAATTTAAGTTAAACAATATTTTAAATATTATATGTAATTTTATCACAAGGACAATTTTGTCTTTATATAATCATAAAAAATGAAAATTATAAAAAACTAAAATCTAATAAAATATGAAAAAATTTAGAACAAAAACGATAATTTTAAAATTCATGTACAATGTTATCCAGTTGGTTATCTGGTGGACACCAAACGTCGGATAGTATACCAGCTTATCCTGCTCAAATCATATCATACTCCTATCATACTCTCTTATCCTATCTAGCCCCCCCTATCATATCCTGACCACCAAACGAGTCTTTAGGCATTTGACGTACAAGTTTACTACAGTTTTTATTTTGATCTTATATTGTTTGGTGGCCAGTGGTGGCTTATTTTTATTCCTTCTAGGCTATTTAGCAAGGCACATTCTCCTTCCTCAGTTCCATTCTTATTTGCATGTTCATTAAGCAAGCCTTTAATGTTTGGACTTTGAAGTGGTTACATGATTATCATATTTGCTTTGTTTTTCTGATTTTATTTTAAATTCAGCCGTTAGATGCTACTTGAGATCTATTTCCATTGATTTGACTTTTACTTGAAGGTCATTGAACACAAACCATATGACCAGAAGGCAGATGTTTTCAGTTTTGGAATAGCTCTTTGGGAGCTTTTAACCGGAGAGGTGAGTACTTTCATGCCAAGCAGTGGCCTTTAACTTTTATTGGTTTCTTGTCTCAAAGAGTGATCTAGCCTTCTACTACACTTATCTCATCGTATATGGTATTTTTTGTGACCAGCTGCCTTACTCTTACTTGACCCCATTACAAGCAGCAGTCGGCGTCGTGCAGAAGGTTTTCATTCTCTCCTCTTTGCAGAAAATTCCATCGTAAACATATTTCTTGTTTATGCATGATAATTCTCTGTGGCCTAAATTTCTATTAGGGCCTACGGCCTACGATCCCCAAAAATACAAATCCAAGACTTTCTGAACTGCTCCAGCGGTGCTGGCAACAAGATCCACTGCAGAGACCAGATTTCTCTGAAATAATAGAAATTCTTCAGCAGATAGCAAAAGAGGTAAAGTATTATTGGAATTTAAAAAATAAGACAAAGTTGGAACTATTAAGCAATTTTCAGTGTCGTGTTTCTTCCAGGTCAATGATGATAAAACAGATCGACACAAAGATAAGGCATCCCATGGCTTTCTCTCATCACTTAGACGCTCCCATCATTGATATCAGTACCCATATAAGGATCATACAACGCTATACCCTTTTTGTCCTGTACAGTAGTCTGACCAAGGATCAAATGAGTTGGTTGCTTCTGCTCATGAAAGATTATGTTGTATTGTGCCTCTGTTCTATTGCCTTCAATTTATCTTACAATCTGCACCACTCTCCCTTTTGTCCACCCAACTATTCGTATTTGCCTCTGAATAGGATGGATGCAGGAGTGGTACGAATCGAAAATTCAAGGCATCATATAATGTTAATTTTTTACTCTTTGCTTTCCACGCTCCTTATGAATGAGAGCTCTTAACGATGCGCTCCCCTGTATCCAAACCCCGTTGATGTTGACTAGGAGAAACATTAAGCAGTGCGTTTTTTAGCTACATTGTAAGGATCTTCCCTTTTGATAATAAGTTGGGTAAACTTGACAGGATGGAATGTAACAAAATGAGTTCTATTTCATGTTTGACGTGTTTTATAAATAAAATAGAACAAAGTAAGTGTTATAAAAAAGAAAAAAAAAAGTAACAGTATATGAAAATAAAAAAGTAGAGCAAAAAAGGACAACTGGACATCTTGCTTATAACAGGATATAACAAGGTGTCATTTAACCACGATTAACCATCCATTGAATATAATTAATCATGATTTTGAATATCATTTAATCACGATTTTGAACGTCATTAATCACGATTTTTAGGTAGGTGTTCAAATTGAACACTTAAAAATTGGGTTTAATAACGTTCAAAATATTGGTTAATTATGTTCAGTGGATCATTAATGAGTTGTGGCATCTTGTTATATTCATTAACTATCCACCGAACGTAATTAATCACGTATTTGAACTGTGTTAACCATCCAAATTGTTGTAAAAAATTGTTGTCCCATTTTTTGTTCAAAAAACACAACCGTCCCCTTTTGGTATATTAAAGTTTAAGTGAGTTGAATCCCAAGGGCTTATAAAGGTAAGAACAAAAAGCAGTTACAAAGATACTTACAGATTATTCACCAACGAGGTCCTCACATCACATCGGCAGTGAGATATGAAGTTAGACGGATTTAAAAGAAATTGTTTATAAAAATATAATCAATAACTTTGCATATTAAAAAATTTTAAAAAAATTCTAAATAATTTTTTCTATTATTTTTATTAAATAAGTTAAAAGCCTTAAAGCTGTCGTGCACATCATGAGCCAAGTGTAACCGATGGACAATTTTTTTTGATAAACAAAATTTAAGGGGAGAGGAGGCAGGAAAAAATCTTTGAGATCTATGAACACTTATAAAGAGATTTATATTTATTTACCTTTATTTAAGGAGACTAGTGATAGTGGGGACTCGTACATGCAACCTGTCAGATACGAGATCCTATAATGGTCCACTAAACTAACCCCTCAAGGTTACCAAAATAAAATAAAATATCACAAAAATTCCATGCACATAGGAGTTGAACCAATGAAGCATTTAGATGTACATAAACCGTGCACAATTGACATTGAGGTGGTAACCGTGTTATTATCATCTTAAAACGGGTAGCAGCAAGCTAGCAAATAAAACATTGTCATAAATTATGTGTTGGGTTTTGGTTTCGATAAAACATACAAGATGACCCCTGAAATAAGCTCGGATCTTATTTGCCGCAACATCATCCTTAGCAAATGTAGAGCTTTTCCAGTGTGGTTGTTGAATTCCATTCCTGAATATGGCTTCTTCACTTTGATTTGAGGTACTTGTACGAGTAGGAGAGGTAGAATGATATATCATTATTATATGATCTAGGAACTTCCCACGAACACCAACAATTCTCACTATCTCTTGGATACCCCCATGAAGTTCTACAAAATGTATTCTTTCTTTCTTTCTTTCTCACGAGTCACATGGAGGCTTGCAGGCTTACAGATGGTTCAGCATTGAAGAATTAGGTCTGGTGAGTGGTGACATATGAAAACTCTTTCTTAAGAATCACAAAAATTTTCTTTTTTCAATTGCTGATAACTTGATATGTGTTGTACCAAGGTTTGATTGATGGGTTAGTGCTTTTTAATTAATTTATTTTTACATGGTTTGAGCAGTTAGGAGTGGAATGCATCATTGACAAACGCATCAAGGCCAGAAAAGAGAGTTTGTCAAGTTAGATAAATAGCATTTTTAATTGTTGATATCAACAAGAATATACAAAATCATCCCTTCCCCCCTCTTCTGCATTGACATATACTTTTTCCTTTATGGATTTTCCCCCCCCCCAGTATCTGAATTGCTACTGCCTCTGTGAAGGGTTTTTTTTTTTTTTTTTAACAGTTGCATACATGGGACTCCACCTAAAATTTATTCTATATACAGTTGCAGGTCCAACCGAAACACATTACATTTCTGTTGGAAGTCCATTTTGGGTCCAAGCAGCATAACCGCCAGCTATGTCTGTGACTCCAGTGAACCCCTACAGAATAAAGAAATTTTAGTCACTAACCAATCTTTGAGCACAAAGTTTTGCAAGAACACAAGGTATTCAAATATCCTTAGGAAATTTGAATGACAAGGAAACCAAGAATAATTTGTACACCTCCTCCATGTTTTTTATTTTTTACCAAGTTATGTTGATGGCAAGTAAAAATGAATTTATGCATATTCAACTTAAAGCTAAGACCTATTTTTTCTCGAGAAGGACTACATCCAGATTAGAGTGCAAAAAACCATCACAAATTGATAATGATGACAGCAAGCATACTGTTTTTTATATTATGAGAAGAGTAACAGAGAAACTGAATAGTCAATCTAATTTGTTCGGCTAGCCCTGAAAGATGCCTTGGTGTGGAAAAACAAAACTTGATTCAGACATTTAAACAAACTAGGATGCTTGTTTTCGACTCCAATCAGCAATGGCAAATGCTTAAATATTAAGTTAAGGCATTGAAGAAGGCATGCTTACAGCAGCTAATAAGTCACTAGCAGCCATCATAGACCTTTTACCAAGCTGACACCCCTGTGAAACCACAAATCAGCATCTTACTTAAGCAGGAGTTCATGAAAATAATATGATATATTGAATCAAAAGACTAGCAAACCAGAGTTTAAGAAGATATGCACTCACAACAATAATTTCAGCATCTTTCCTATAATGTGAAGAAACCTCTTTAAGAAAGTTGGTGTTCTTTGTCATCCCTGAATACAAGAACAGAGAATCTATATTAATTAAGATACATAGAATGTACGAATAGATTAAAGGAAACTTCTCCTAGGACCACGAGACTATTGCAGGGCTCCAATTACCATATTAGTCCTTAGATCATTAGCTTTAACATTAGAAGTTCATAAGTTTTCAACAAAAGAAATTATCAGAAATACTAGCATCACACTTTCTCATACTCTTTTCAACATATTACCTCAAAAAGCTTTAAAAAACTATGACTTGTTTATCAACTAAACAAATTGACATGAATTTACTACTCAACTATTGTTCTCCTTTATAAAAGCAACGTGTCTAATACTAAACTTGAAAATAACTAAAAACTAAATTAGACTCAAATAAAAAAGATCCAGATTTAATTTGAAATCCATGAGCTTAAGTAAAACACAGATTACAATTAATAACGCACCTATCACCACTCCTGAGAAGATTATTGCAGATTATGGATTAGCTTCTGCCTTGACAAGGCCCAGTAAAGTCATAACTAAATCAAATGAACCGTAACACTTGCTAATGAAATTAAGTATAAGGTGTTTTGTCACAATATCAGTTTTGGAAGGAAATAAATTTGCTTGATCCAACAATTATAAGTAAGTAGTATGTAGAAATTTAGAATTATTATAAGATAAAACCTGATCCAACTCTGAACATGTAAGGTATGTTAACTGCGTCAGGAACATGACCAGCATTGAACTCTTCTGGGGTCCTGCACGCATAACAAGGAAGGAGGTGGGGTGGGGTTTTGGCTTTTTCTACAACGTGATTCCAAAAGAGTAATGATATTATGACATCAGTTTTTGACACCAAATTTACACCTTAGTTAATCACGTGTAAATTTTTGATTAATTCGATTGAGTATATGATTAATGGGTCATCTAAAATTTATTTTCCATAATCATGTAAATATTTGATTAATTAATTGATTCCAAATATTTGAACAAGGTGTCAAAAGTTTATGTAAACTTTTTGTGTGATAATATCATCGCTCTTTCCAAAAAAAAAAAGGCTCTACCTGACATCCAAATACTTATGTCCAGCTAGAAGAAGCTCGTGTGCCACACGCACCGGCACCGAAGTCGGAACTCCAATAGCCTCCAAATTCCCTTTCAGAGCAGCTCCCCTGCTTCAATGATCCATACCATGTTGGTTAACAAACATTTAATTTGAGTGTGTTTTGGGATTATATTTTGCAAGAAACTTAGTTATTTAGTTTATAATAAAGTGATATATGATTGTATTTGAACACTTTGTTAGGCTTACCGGAAGTTTGGGAAGTTGGGTTCAACAGTAATGTTTGTGGATCCCATGTGAGAGTTAAGGGATTTTAGAAATGAAGACCTGAATGGATGTTTGTTTCAAGTTGAAGAAACAGTCAGATAGATAACAAAGAAAAGAACTGAAGAAAAACAGAACAGAGAGACATATATATAGAAGAATGAATAACCTGGTGTGGTGCTGATTCGGAGAGAAGAGGCGGAGAAAAGGAGAATGGGAAGGAGGGGCATGGAAGCAAGCGGCGGAGACATCGAACGATGTTGCCATCATTGCTTTCATCGTCGCTGTTTGTGTTTGATGTCTGAAAGTGGAAGATTTTTTATACGGTATGGAATGGTAGATGATACCAAAGGCAAATGCAAATGCAAATGAATGACTGCTTTGCTTTATTATGGTGCTCAAGGTTTATTGCTCATGCCAAGCCTAATATATTTGAAAAGGGTGCGTGCATTAGTATTTATCAGCCAAGCTAGCTAGTTAACTAATTATCATCATCGCTAGTCAGGCATGTATATCCAATTTCGCAATATACACGAATTTATTTATTTTCTTGGACGTTACTATCCTGTACTGTGCATAAGAATCAATCTAGAGGGAAAAGGATGATATTTTTCGAAAATATAATGGTCTATCAAATAACTGGACGAAGATCGGTTCATTTTCGTATATCACGTACTGTTCCAATCAATATAATTTTGTCACATATCTTATTTTTTTAATATTAAATAGAATTTTAATTGACGTCACAAGATGATAAAATGATAAATGAAATTTGGTTCTACTAGATGAATTAAATTATTTTAAGAATAAAAATGTGATGAGATGAATTTTTTTTTTTTGGTTCAGGATAAACTAGAAGTATGTTCCTTGTGGATAAAATCCTATCAATTGACACGTAATGGCTGGTGATAAATTATTGAACGGGCAATGCCTGGCTCACCTCAAACAAGTGGGGACCCACCACCCACCAGTCAGGGATAAGTTTCCACCTCACAAAGCCCATCGACTTTGGGTGGAAAGATTCTCCACCACGTGGCAACACAAACCCCAACTCATGGACCTTGAACGTCTGGCCCATAAGGATTGGGCTGAAAACTCTGGCCCATCAGAGAAAACGAATAAACCGGCCCAATAAGCACCATGAATGGGTTTTGTTGACTCTGAATGCGCCAAGAGTAGAGAGGGGTTAGCTTGCGCCTTAGCGGTTGTCAATGGCGTTGGGCAGCTTCAGGTTCAGCTTGGCAACCTCCAATTCCTTCACACGATGTTCTCCAATTGGGTACCGTTACCAACAACCGAGGTTAACTTCAAGGTTGGTGCCTCTGAAATGCTCCTCTTCGGATCCAGAAACCACTTCCTCTGCTTCTTCTGATTGGACTCACAAACTCACCGCAGGAATCGGGGGAATCGGATTCCTCGAAACCTCGTACCTCTCTTACCTTAAACTCACCGATTCCGAAGCCTTCTGCCCCGTTGTTGTTGGCGGCGGCGGCGGCTCCTGCTCCGACATACTCAACAGTCATTACGCCAATGTTTTCGGTACCATCATCTTCTCTCTCTCCTCTTAATTGCAGCTAACGTGTTACTACTATTTGTTTGTTTGTTTGAATTTGACGACGTCGTTTTGGTTTCAGGTGTTCCTCTTCCTTTGATTGGAATGGCTGCGTATGGCTTCGTTGCCACGCTGGGTCTGCAGTTAGCTACGAACAAGTTCTCTTTTGGGATTAACGAATCCAATGCTCGATTATTACTGCTTTCTACCACTGCTTCCATGGCCGCTGCTAGTTCTTATTTCTTGTACATTCTAACAACAGCATTCTCGGGTTCCTCTTGCACCTACTGCTTGCTTTCTGTTCTCTTGTCCTTCACCTTGTTCTTTATCACTGTTAAGGTGAATTATGCTAAACTCCCTTTCTTTTTTTCTTTGTTTATTTTCCGTCTTGTTCTCTAATTGGTTTAATTTTCTGTTACAGGACCTTGGATTGCAAGAGAGTTATAAACAACTGGGCCTTCAGTTGATTATTTCTAGTTTGGTGATTCTTACGCTCAGCGCCTCTTATACCAATTCTAATTCCGCCTCCTCAAGGTTACTATTTTTGCTTTTCTTTTTTCCCCTATTCACTTGAATGGTAATACATTTTGCACAGCTTTCGCTTATGTTATGTGACCATAACAAACACATTAGGGTTTCACCACCATTACATAACAAAAGGAAAAATTAATGACAATCTGATTAGTATAATATAGACAAAATTAGTCTTTTCATCCGCTTTGTTCAACTTGATCCCTAACTTTCATTTGTGTCAAGTTAGTTCTTTATGTTCATAAATGTTAACACCATTACCCTTTTCGTCAGCTTCCATCTAATGCTGTCCGTTTTTTTTATTGGATATGAAACTAAGGTCAATGTAGCATAGAATTTGAAATTTTCATTGTCGTTCTGTTGTCTGCTTCAACAGCCTGGCTGGAATGGAACTGCCATATTATGGAACTGAGATCACAACTTCATCAACCCCTTTTGCACTATCTCTAGCAAAGCATTTGCACTCCATAGGAGCTAAAATGTATGGAGCTTTTTGGTGTTCCCACTGTTTAGAACAAAAAGAGGTATGCAGTCACTTATAATTAATTCCCTTTCAAGTTTTTAACCATACTCAATGGAACTTGAATCACCATGATCTGTTGTGCATTTGTTTACCGTGCATTGTTATTGGTTCTCACCAAAAGTGAATGACTTGTGTAACATCAGATTAATTGTTGGAAATCAACTGCGGTAATGTCAGTTTCAATGGAGAATTCACAAGCTTATGGCTACTTCTTGACCTTGGTGTCATGCATTGTTGTCAATGGATCCATGAATTTCCTGGTTTATTTCTTCATGAAAACGTCTGTTCTTGCTAGTGTCAATAATTTCCTCTGTTGTGGGCCTATGGCAGCATGCTAACATTCCTATTTTAAACTTATCAAACAGATTTTCCATGCTTGATGATGTCTATTGCTGAAAGTTCACAATCCTTGCATGCCTGAAGTTAGTTTGTTTAACATGTCTTCAAGCATAATTAGTGCGAATGGGTTACTTACCGCATTTCTTAAACAGATGTTTGGACGTGAGGCAGCCAAGCAGTTGGATTATGTAGAGTGCTTTCCTGAAGGGTACAGGACAGGAACTAAAATGATCAAGGCATGCATAGATTCCAAAATTGAAGGTTTCCCCACATGGGTTATTAATGGTCAGGTAAAGTAGTCAATAGGCTGTGATTATAACCGTGCATCCTCTCTCACTCCACCCAAATTTGTTTCGTTCTCATTGCATCAGGCATTTCTTGCAGGTTCTGAGTGGTCAGCAAGAGCTGTCGGATCTGGCTCAAATTTCTGGTTATAGTGAATCCGTTCAACCTAGTTAAGGCTTTTGGACTGGAAGTAACAAAGATAGCATTGTAGAAGCATATGATTTGTACAGCTTATAGATGAGTTATTTGTCTTTGTAGACATTTTCCTTGCTATTAAGCTTATCATGTTGACAAAGAATGTCTTCTAAATATCTTTTTCTGTACATTAACAATAATCATTTTAAAAAATTTAATAACGCAATGGGTTGAAAGCAGAAGGTTGATTAATCTGTCATGTAAATATTTTTTCCTTGTTACCTGGATTAGAATTGTAGGGCTTTACCCCTAAAGGGGGAGCCCTTCCAGGAATTATCGTTGGCATGGGCCATACCCACTAATAGGGGTTGGAATAGGTCATGTCGCTTGTTAGGAGCCTACAGCCCAGCCTACCTAACAAAAAGGTCGGGTAAATATTTTTAAAAAAGTCCATATAGCTAAAGAGGCCGTATAGGCATTTGACACATGCATACACATGCCACACACTCTTATTGAGATTTACTTGTCTATTTATTTGTAAAGGCCTAATGACCTATTTATCATTAGAGACTTTCAAGTCTATTTACAAGTAAATACCTATGCCCTATGTCATTATAGGTGGAGGCATATTTAAAAGCTTTGTCGAAAAGTAAGTCTTTAAATAGGCTTTCAAATTAGGTCAAGCTTTATTTTGAAGTAGGTCAGGTTAGGTTTTAAAAATTGGCTTATATTAGGTTAAAGTCAATACGGGGTGATTCAGCCTTACAAATGTGATATGTTTTGTCTCCCACTCCCACAGTGTCCATCACTTTAACCCACACTGCACCTTTCTTCTCTGGTGTTGCAAGAAAGGCCAAGATCCATTATCCACCATTGATAAAATTATACGTGTTAATCTTTTCATACAAATCACGAACAGGTATGGAGAGAGCAAATCACCTTGCCGAATGGCTCTAGATGGGAAATTTTCACCAAACTCGTCATTCCATATAATATCCATAGAGCAAGGAGATATAGAAAAACCAAATAAACTTCCCAAAATGATGATTGAGGCCCATATCTCGTAGGGTGTCATGCATAACGCATTAAAGATCCATCTAAGGTAAGTTTTTTCAATTATCAACATTCATGTCATAAACCCTTTGGGCCCTTCTTAAAGCTATGTTTGGAAGTTTTCAATGAGATGGAGTTGAGTGATTAATAAACCCTCTAATTTGGAGGGTATGAAAATGAGAGGATTTGAAAGGAGTGAAGAGATTTGGGTTATCAACCTTAACCATCCCACTTCATTAATGAATAAACTCTCAAACAATAAGTTAATGAATTTTCACTATTCTACTCCATTACTAATCATCTCACTCCATCGTCTTAAGC
The DNA here is from genome assembly GCA_030762895.1 of Sophora flavescens. Classification (NCBI taxonomy): domain Eukaryota; kingdom Viridiplantae; phylum Streptophyta; class Magnoliopsida; order Fabales; family Fabaceae; genus Sophora; species Sophora flavescens. The sequence goes on from CM061064.1 coordinate 37,868,250, forward strand.
ATCATCATCTTATGCGTCACTTCCTGAGTAATGACAAGATTATCCGTTCATGTCTCCGCTCAAAATTACATTCAAGAGAGATAGCAATGGAATAATCTTGGTAACCAATTTATATGGTCACATTTACAAGCAATAAATTGGCCGGGATTGTTCAATTCTTGGGAATAGGAGAAATAAAATTTTATTAATATCTGTTACTTTCTCAGGCTCTTCAAAATTATATGATGAACCAATTTACGCATAGAGATTGAAAGAAGATAGCATGTAATCCATCCGGAGCTTTAAGAATAGAAAAAAAGAGCATTTTTTGTTTGGTATTAAAAAAAAAAGAGCATTTTAATATCCATATATTTTACATGAGATTGAAGCCTTGAACACGTTAGAATTGGTCCTTGGACAACGGAGTATAGCAGCCAGAAAGGAGATACACAGCATCATGAACTTATTATTATATATTTTTCGTCAAGCAGCAGCCTGAACTTGACCTTGATTTTTCTTTTGGTTTTTCAAGGTATCCTCCGCGTGCAACTGTGGAGACTAGTTTCTTGAGGTATTAGACAATATTTAAGGGTTTATCTCTCCCAACCAGGTTTATTCCATACGCAAGAGTCAATGATCGAATCCCTAACCACTTACTTAAGGAGTTCAAACTCGTTATCACTTTGACTAGCCAACCACATGTTGGTGAACTTGACCTTGACGTAAACCATTGAAAATTTCTTTAAATATATATTAATATATCATCAAATGATAACAAAACACTAGTGCAATAAGTGTTTTTTACGTCAGTTAAAATTGAGTTTATACGTCAGAATACTGACTGACATAAATACAGTTGACGTTAAAAGTTAAAATTTTAACGTCAGTTGAGAACTGACGTTAAATATAAAACTATTAACGTCGGTTCTTTAACACAAGTGGCGTTAATTTTGTCAAAATTAACGTCAGCTCTTTAACACAACTGACGTTTATTTTGTAAAAATTAACGTCAGTTCTTTAAGAATGGACGTTAATTTTGTTAAAACTAACGTCAGTTGTTATAAAGAACTGACGTTAAAGGTCTTAATTTTAACGTCAGTTGTAATAAACAACTGACGTTAATAGTGTACTGTATATTTTATAAAATACTATTAACGTCAGTTGTATCATACAACTGACGTTAATAGTATTTTTTTTTTTTAAATTCAGTTTTAAAATATCACTCCCCTCAGCTATCCATGCATTCAGTAAATATCCCAGTAACACAGAATATCACACACATTACAGAATTGCAAAGGAAAAATGGAACAATGATCCATATGTATGCTGTTCGTTTAAACAATATATATTTATTAACATAGGTTATAACTCAAAATAAATACAGAAATAAAAATAAAAATAAATATATACTAAGTTTAAACTACCTATATCAATATCCCTTCGTGATGATCATCACGAGTGGCATGTACATCGTCCACCTGTGTCTCCTCGATTATAGTAGGCATGTTTGTTGAAAAAGAAGGAGTCTCGGGAATATCAAGATTTGAATCTTCATTTTCATCACTACCATTATACATGTTTTTTCCTTGAAGAACCACGGACAACCTTTTGTTAGAATGATCAGTGATGTAGAACACTTGTTTTGCTTGGGAAACCATTATGAAAGGCTCATTTATATGACCTAACTTGTTGAGGTCTACCAATGTGAACCCCAATTCGTCGGTTTGTACACCACCGTTACTATCAACCCACTTACATTTAAATACCGGCACCGTAAGCTTAGTGTAATCGAGCACCCAAATATCTTCAATATATCCAAAGTAAGGTCTCGGTGGTTTAACGGGTTTTGTGTCCTTTGCACTAGAGAAGTGCATTGCTTTGACCACGATCATAACCCCACTATTTTGCATGGTACTCTTGTTATCTTGTTCCTTTGTATAAAAGGAAAAGTTATTTATGTCGTATCCGCTCCAACATATGACGTTGAAGCTAGGCCCACGTGCTAGCCATCTTACGTCATCAGAAGCAGTACTACCATCCTTAAGCATTTCTTCCTTGAACCATGGTAAGAAAGTCTTGTTATGCTTGTTCAACAACCACCTTTCGCTCATTCGAGGGTTTTCTTGATTGACTTTTCTTTTATGTTCAAATAAGAAAGGCTGAACACATTCAATGTTGTTCAATACATACAAATGTGCTTGAAGCATTTCCTCCCGATCCTTCCTATTAATTCTTAAGCCATGTGTACCCTTACCTTGACATCTGATCTCATCATGCCGAGGCTTAGGAACCCCTATAGGATCCGTGTTATAAAGGTAGTCCGAACAAAACTCAATAGCTTCTTCTGCAACATACCTTTGAACAATAGATGCTTCCGGACGATGAGGATTCTTCACGTACCCTTTCAAGATCTTCATGTAGCGCTCAACTGGGTACATCCATCTCGGAAAAACCGCCCACATAATCTAATCTCCCTCACCAAATGAACAATTAAGTGAACCATTATGTCGAAAAAGGAAGGAGGAAAATACATCTCCAATTGGCACAAGATTGTAGCAGCCTCAACTTCTAAGTCATCCAACATACGGGGGTCAACGACTTTGCTACATATAGAATTGAAGAATGAGCACAACCGAGTAATGGCATGTCTCACATTTTTTGGAGCAATACCACAAATAGCAACGGGCAGAAGTTGTTGCTTCAAGATGTGACAATCATGAGACTTTAAGCCAACCAATTTAAGATCACTAGAGACAAGCCTCTTCATATTTGAAGAGTAACCATGTGGAACTTTGATGCCCTGAAGACACCCGCAGAAACTTTGTCTCTCTTTTTTTGACAAAGTATTACATGCTGGCGGCAAATAAGTCCGCTTACCATCCTCAACAACTGGAGCTAACTGCTCTCGTATACCCATAGCGACGAGGTCGAGACGAGCAATCACACCATCCTTTGTCTTGCCCTGAATGTTGAGAAGCGTCCCAATCACACTATCACACACATTTTTCTCCACATGCATCACATCAATGCAGTGTTTGACATCAAGCTTGCGTCAGTATGGAAGATCAAAGAATATCGACCTCTTCTTCCATATGTTTTTCTCAGCAGCTTTACCTTTCTTTTTGGACTTGCCGAATATAACATCGATGTCCTTTACCCTCTGATAAACCTGCTCTCCAATTAAGGCCGTCGACGCTTCTTCTGTCTCTTGGCATCCATTAAAAGCTTTTTTCATCTTACGATATGGGTGACACGTCTAAGAAATCTCTGATGCCCAAGGTAAACCGTCTTCTTTCCATGATGCAACTGAGTGTAGCATGTGCCTTCTTCACATATAGGGCATGCTTTTATGCCCCTTGACACTGTACCCGGACAAGTTACCGTATGCTGGAAAGTCGTTGATGGTGCAAAATAACATGGCACGAAGCTTGAAAGTCTCATGAGAATACTCATTAACTACATCAACACCTTCCACCCACAGCGTTTTCAAGTCTTCAATCAAGGGACCTGGATAAACATCTAAGTCATTTTCCGGTTGCTTTGGGCCCGAAATCATCATAGACAACATCATGTATTTGCGCTTCATGCACAACCAAGGGGGCATGTTGTAAATTACCAACAGAGCAGGCCATGAGCTATGAATACTACTCATGTTACCATAAGGATTCATTCCATCCGTAGCAAGTCCAAGCCTTAGGTTTCTTGGCTCATCGGCGAAATCCGGAAACATAGTATCGATATTCTTCCATTGAATAGAATCAGCAGGATGACGAACCTTTCCATCACGTTTCCTCTCATCATTATGCCATCTAAGATTCTTCGCATCTTTCGCATTGCCAAACAATCGCTTGAACCTTGGAATTATTGTAAGAAACCACAACACCTTCGCAGGAGGACCCTTTTTTCTCACATAATCAAGATCATCATCATCACCACCACCCTTCACTTTGTATCGTGATAACCCACATTTGGGGCAATCGTGACTGTCTTCATGAACACCGGTGTACAATATGCAATCATTGGGGCATGCGTGTATCTTCTTATACTCCATACCCATAGGACACAATACCTTCTTGGCCTCATAGTTACGGTCAGGCAATGTGTTGTCCTCCGGAAGCAAGTCTTTCAACACTTCAAGCAATTCCGTGAAGCTTTTATCGGTCCAACCATTTCTCGCCTTCACACAAACCAATTTTAGCACCGCCGACAACCGTGTATGAGTAGTACACCCTGGATATAAAGGCTTATCCGCATCACCGCACAACCTATCATACACATGAGCTCGATGAAAAGATTCTAGTCCAATATCATGGATCATGTCCTCTACTCGATCATCCTCCATATCTACGTCAACGTCCTCACTTTGGGAGACACTTGTCGTACTACTCAACAACACATCACCATGCCATATCCATCTTGTATAACTCAAGCAAATCCCTTCACAAATCAAATGAGTACGTATATCCTTCACCGTGCATTTCCTCGTATTCAAACACTTGGCACAAGGACAACAGAACATTCCATTACTATTAGGAACATTCCTTTGAGTAAATTCTATAAATTCTCCCACCCCCTTCAAATACTCAGCACTAGTACGCTTACAAACCATCCAACTACGATCCATAACTAGATAGGTCCTGTAGATATACAAAACATATATCCAATATAAGGACAATACGGGAGATTGAAAACTATAGTTTTTGAAGATAGCCAAGCACTGGTCACGGCCTGGCAGTGATGTCCATCACGGCCGTAACGTGCCAACTGAACCAGACCATTACAGGCAGAACTGATCACGGTCTAGCCGTGATGAGCATCACGGCCTAGCCGTGATGAGCATCACGGTCGTGACAGATCAACCAGCAGAGCAACATGCACTCAAAACCAAAAATAGAGACGTACATTCCAAACAACTCAAACTCACGGTGTCAAGTTTCAACTACTGAGACTACAGTTTCAACATACACTCAAAACCAAAAATAAAAAAATGTGCCCTAAAGACTCATCAGAAATAGGTGCTCGCGTGGTGGTGGGGAGGGGAGCTCGAGTGGTGGCCAACGTTCGATGTGGTTTCTGAGAGCAGAGGGACAAGGAGAGTTAATGCGTGGGAAGGGGAAAGAGAGATGTAAAGTTATTGCAAAGAATGAATGGAAAGACAGAGTTAGGGTTAATAGTGTACCTCACGGTGGTGGCGAAGAATCCCTCGCGGTGGTTGCGGTGGAGATGAGCTCGCGATTAGGGCAGAGTGAGAGTGAGGGTGAGGGTTGAGAGTGAGGGTTAATAGTGTACCTCACGGTGGTGGCGAAGAAGCCCTCGCGGTGGTTGCGGTGGAGATGAGCTCGCGATTAGGGCAGAGTGACGGTGAGAGTGAGAGTGAGGGTTGAGAGTGAGGGTTGAGCATGATGAAAAGAGAAAAGAGACGTACAGAGCGAAGTGCAGAAGGCGCTCGGGTGTAAACCAAAATAAAACAACATTTGACGTCAGTTGTTTGTAAAGACTGACGTTAAAGGTCGTATATTTAACGTCAGTTGTCTTAAGAAATTGACGTTAAAAGTGTATTCCTTTATCCAAAAACATACATTCCTTTGACTATTTATTTAATTGAAGTAAAAATAAAACTTTTAACGTCAGTTGTATAAAAAACTGACGTTAAAAATAAATATTTTTTATTTTAAAAGCACTTTTAACGTCAGTTTTTGAAGACAACTGACGTTAAAAGTGTATATCTGCAAAAAAAGTCATTCCTTTGACTATTGTGCTAACCCATGCAGCTTGAAACTTAATCCTCTTAATGAGCATTAAGTTTATAGATAAGTTTTCAAGAAAATCAGAGAGAGACTATTCTCTATATAAAGTGTCATTCTTCTGTATCAGTATGTAAATACACCCTCTTCTTTTCCTCTATATTTCGTACATTTTCTATTCCTTCACAATATGGTTCTATCACATTTGAGACTTTTATTATTTCTTCCTATACCTATACTTAAAGGTCTCTGTTTTAATGGTCAAAAAACATCTGAGGTTGTGTAAATCACATAATATGACTCCCTCACTTTATTCCATCTCCTCCCCAAGCGACTGTGGATAAAGCACAGATGGAGCATCAAGGACTTCAAATGAGCAGGGAGGGGATCGATGCATCCATTGGAGTTTATGAGGACAGAACTGAGAAGAAATTGTTGTTGAAGCATAAACTTTTTAATGTTTTAGTGCTATGTTGCAGAAATTTTTTATCTTTTAATCATGTAATTGTAACTTATGAATCGCTTCAATGAGATACGATTTGATTATACATATAACACTTTTATGTTAAGTGTTTATTTATTTTAATTTTCACAAGAATATGTTTACTAATTCAAGCTAATTAATGTAGATTAAAAATAAACTTGTTTAATATTTACACAAGTTCTTATCACAACTGACGCAAATAGTGATTTAATATTTACAAATTGCCACCACCTCATTTTTAACGTCAACATAATTTATGACTGCCAAGTTCCCGTATATTACATTATTTCCAATATTCATTCCGCACGTTTACAGTTTATAGGATTATTTACGTCAGCTATTTATTATACTGAAGTAAAAAACCACACTTTTAACGTCAGTTGTATAAAAAACCGACGTTAAAAATAAATATGACTGCCAATTGCAAATTGCCACCACCTCATTTTTAACGTCAACTTAATTTATGACTGCCAAGTTCCCGTATATTACATTATTTCCAATATTCATTCTGCACGTTTATAATTTATAGGATTATTTACGTCAGCTATTTATTATACTGAAGTAAAAACCACACTTTTAACGTCAGTTGTATAAAAAACTGAAGTTAAAAATAAATATTTTTTTATTTAAAAACACTTTTAATGTCAATTATATTAAGCAACTGACGTTAAAGGTGTATAAGTTTATGCAAGAATTCATTCCTTTGACTACTGTGCTACTTACCCATGCACCTTGTAACTTAATCCTCTTAATGAGCATTAAAGTTTATAGGTAAGTTTTCAAGAAAATCAGAATAGCTTAGTAACTTCATCCCCTGCTCCTATAAATAGCTTCCTTCCATCCTTTTAATTTTCTGCTTCACAATATGGCTCTGTCGTGGAGATTAACTTCATCACTCTTTCTTCCTATTCCTAGACTCAAAGGTCTTTGTCTTAATGGTCAAACAACTTCTGAGGTTGTGTAAATCACATAACATGGGTGATAAGGTTGTGTAAATCACATAGTGTGAGTTGCTCACCTTATCATCTTTTCGGAGAATCGGCAGACTAGCTACAAGACTTAACGCGTCGACTTTGGAAGCAAATGACTGTTCCAAGACCATTCTTGAAACAGATCGGGTGCACCCTTGCTCGGCCCGCTCTGGAAAACTCCTCGGTCGCTCGACTCTCCTCTCTTGCTCACCCGTGAAGGGAACGAAGCCCCTCAACAAAATGTTTAGGATTTTAAACCCTTTCAATGTAACTTTTTATAGGATTTTAAACCCCATCAATGTAACTTTTTATAGGATTTTAAAGTATTTTAAACCCTTTCAATGAATGAGATCCGGTTTGGGTTATTGAATCAACTTATACTTCGCACATATATTTTAGTTTTCAAAACAGAAACACAAAACAGCAAAGCAATTGTGAAACTGAAACTTTGAGGAAGGCAATGCGGAAGGGTACGTATAATAGATAAAAAAAATTATTAAAATAACCTTTAACGTCTGTTGATGAAAGAACAGAAGTTAAAAGTGAAGTGACGCACTTTTAACGTCAGTTCAATGAAGAACTGACGTTAAAAGGTTCACTTTTAACGTCAGTCCTTAAAACAACTGACGTTAAAATTGAATTAATGAAGTCTGATATTTACAAAACTGCCACCACCTTCTTTTTAACATCTAGCTTTTGGTTAACTGACGTAAATCTTTACCGTCTAATGTATATTTTCCATTAGTGAAATAAAATTTTATGTTCCCTTTTTGGTTTAACGAGAGGCTCCTAAGAAGCTTTACAGGAGAACGGGGGAGGAAACGAGAAAGGAATATAACAAATGATAGGGGTTTGACAATTACAATTCATGCCATGCGGATTAATCAATTGAGCTAGCTAACTCAATGGGACAAAGAAATATAATTTTCACCAACACTAAATGAAACTTAAATCTTAAATAATAATGATAATTGATATATACCGACATTGTAAAGTTTTTTTATGCTGTCGATCAATCAGAAATTGACATACTATCCTAATCACCTTAAAAGTTATCAATTCTATAATTTCTGATTGGTTATCATTGTAAAAATCTTACACTGACAGTATATACAAATTAAACTCATAATGATATCTAGTGCTATTTTATAGTAAGGAAGATTAGTATAATGTGATAATAAATATTAAAAGAAATCTAATAATATCAACTATGTAAAAAATCTTTTATAAAAAAAAAACTATGAAAAAAGTCTTATTATTAAGTATGCAAAAGAAGCAAGTATAATAATATTAACTATGTAAAACAATTATTATGTGGTTATTTTTTTCTGTAAGAAAAGACAAATTAATGCAATTTGTTTTCGGAAATACTAAACAGTAATGTTAAATATATGACGAAAAAATCATAAGGGTTGATTTGGTTCGGATCCGAAAATTATAAATTTAAGAAAATATATAAATATTAAAATATATAAAAATAAATATAATAAATATTAAACTATTAAAATATATAAATATTAATATATAATAAATATTAAAAATTGAAATATAATAATTTTTTCTTGGGCTTTAGCCCTGCCTTGTAACCAAAAAAAATATATATATATATAGTAAGTGGTTCGATTTAGTTGTAGAATCTTTGAACCCGAAAACCGAACCAATCATCGTCGGGTTTGTTTCATTTCAGCCTCAGACACCAAAAAAATTTGAATCAATTTAATTAATTTGGTTTGGATTTTTCGGGTTTATCAGGTCATTGGTTCGGATCTTACACCCTTAAGAATCATGTTTGAATAATTGAAAGCCTTTATCACTTGCACTTTTATTTTATTTTTTAAAAATAATCTAAAAAGGATAACTAAAGGTTATATTTCACATATTTCTTTTCCTAGAGAGATTCTTAATAATAGATAGAGTTTAATTTTTATGTGCGGTCGGTGTAAATGATTTTTACACTGACAACATCCAATAATATTCAAACAAATTAATATTATGAATATTTCTCTCTTTTAGTTAGAGCACCCACAATGGAAGAACCCAAATATGGTTCTTATCTATTATATGGTGAGCCCAAAAATGTTAATTGGGAAATAAGAACCCAACTTCCTTTTCACTCCAACAAAAAAACCTATTTTGGGTTCTTAAATAGGTTCCACATGTGACCCGCTTATTATTTATACTACTATTTATTTTCATTTTAATTTCAACTTAAAATATTAATTCATATTTTATTGCTAAGAATAAGTTCTTGTAGAAGAACATATCTCCAACTTGGATGTCACAAACTTGGATGTCACAATGGAGCACTCCAATGATATGAAAAATAAGAACATGTTCTTGAGAATAATAATCCCGTAAAAACTATCACTTGGAGATGGTCTTATTGAAATAAAATCAGATATGTCAAAACTCAAAATGTTAGTGGATGCAAGTATAATTTTTTTTACAATGATGGTATATACTATTTTAATCCTAATAGATAATAGATGTAATCCTTATTTTAGTGATGAGATCAACTATAATAGAAGATGGAAAATGCTAACGAGTATCCTTAGGGCACTCTTTAAGGAACCAAAAAAAAAAAAAAGTTTACATTGAGAATTTGTATTTAACATTTAAAAAAGTGAAATGGTTAATTTTCAAATGGAAACTTGTTTTTCTTGATTCCTTAAAGAGTGCCCTAAGGACACTCGTTAGAATGACCCGTGAATAAATAAAAAGTAAAGATTAGTGGGGAAACTAAGTTTAACGTTCTTCAAACACTAATGATATCTGAAACATCCTAGACACAACGACAATTGTGTAAATAGACGTAATGACAATTGTGTAAATATAAATGTACTATTAACACACACATTCTTGGGTGTCCATCCTGGGTGTTCATATAACACACCTCTTTTTTAAAATATGAAATACACCAAGTCCCATGGTAAAATTTCTTATTTTAGATTCTTAAACAATGACCTAAAGATACTGTTTAACATTCTCCTTTTTCTTTTATGGAAAATGTGCTAACGAGTGCCCTTAGGATATTCTTTAAGGAACCAAGTAAAGAAATTTTACATAAGAAATTGATATATTTAATATTGGAAAAGGTAAAATACTTAGTTTTTCAGTAAAAACTTATTTTTCTTAGTTTCTTAAAAAATGTCCTCTAAGAACACTCATTAGTATAATAATTTATTTATTTATTTTCTTAACTAATACCCCTGGTTAACATGACCCAAAGGAAGAAAAAACGTCATTAACATTTGAATTTTCGACATCCATTTTTTCCTGGAAACTTCCTAATTCCTGATTTGGAAAAAAAAAAGGTCAAAAGCCGGTGATAAGAGATAATTAATAGATAAGCTAGTTTAATTCCAAATAGGTTAAAGTAATATTTTGGTTCCTATATATTATACGAATTTTTGATTTGATCCCTATACATAAAAAAATTATTAAAATGGTCCCTATACGTACAAAAAGTCTCCATTTGGTTCCTACCGTACAAAATTTTAGGGACTGATTTGATAACTTTTAGCTAGTGTAGGGACCAAACGGATTACGAATAGGGACCAAATGGAAACTTTTTGTATGTATAGAAATCATTTTAATAACTTTTTATATATATGGACTAAATCGAGAATTCATGTCATATATAGAGATCAAAATATTATTTTAACCTTGAAAATAAATAAACAAATGTAATTTACGCAATAGATAACCCAAACCCCGCCAGTCACGTAGATGCTACTACTAATTACAAGCAGACAAACCACGACATATCACCACGGTTTCATTGGCAATCAGTAATACCATTAGCCATGCCACATTAACTATTCATTAATGATGATGACTTTGATTTAGTGAGAAAAATCAATCATCATTGGTCGTCCATTACGATGGAACGAACGGCTACGATCGTATCTGAATACTGAACACGGATAACACCCACGTGGGGTCCACGAGGATCTCTAAAAAATGGAAGATGCTTTCGAATATGCCCTGTGACCGCGCAACCGCAAAATTCTTCTTATTTCCTTTTTTCCTCCCTGTTTCCGTTCCCACACACCCTTTTAACTTTTTTAAATATCTTCTTTCGTTTTCGTATCTGTCCGCAACGAAATTATTGCATTTTGTTTTGTTCGTCATTCAATCCATCTCGCACCTCTTATCCGCATTCTCAATCTTCTTTATTATCTCTTCTTCCCTTCTCCCACTTTCATACGCAAACCCCCCTTTTTTCTTTTTCCACCAAAAAGAAATAAAAAATAAAAAAATGTGTGCTGGTTCTACCATATCTGAAGTTGAACAGGAAAAATTGCTCGAGAAATTGGAAGTCTTCAAGATCAAAGGCAAAGACAAGCATGGCCGCAAGATCCTTCGCATTATCGGAAAATTCTTCCCAGGTAAAATTCTAATATGTCCTTTTTATAATTGATTTTTGATGTGTGAATTATGGAATTGTTGATGATTTTATTTTATTTTATTCAGCGCGGTTGGTGAGCGTTGAGGTTTTGAAGAAGTACTTGGAGGAGAGGGTTTTTCCGAAGCTAGGGAAGAGGAAATTCTCAGTGGTGTACGTGCACACCGGCGTGAACAGGAGCGAGAATTTTCCCGGAATCTCTGGTCTCCGGTCGATCTATGACGCGATTCCGGCGAACGTGAAGGAGAATCTGGAAGCGGTTTATTTCATCCACCCGGGCCTTCAGGCCCGACTCTTTCTCGCTACCTTCGGTCGCTTCCTTTTCAGCGCTGGGTATGTCACAAAAACAAATTTTGAATTCCATTTGGCGCAATTTAGCACTAATCATCTCATTTTTGCTATCATGAGCCTAACCCCCAATTCCTCGAAATTGATAATTTTCCTTATTTTAACGCCATCTCCATCGTTAACTCCATATATTATTACATATGGTAACATATATATTACGATAAATTTTATCAGTTTATTTGTTATCACATTATTATAACATTAATGTAATTCATTGTTTTGGCGGTTTTTTTAGTAAATCAATTAGTTGATATCTAGATTTTTTTTCCCGATTAGACTTTAATTCTTAAATTTGATTACCCAGTTTATGAAATTCATATTGCCTTTGTTTGTCTTGAATTTGATTACTGATATGTGAAATGAGATTTTTTTAATTGAAAATTAAATTTCTGTACACATAACAAAACCAAAATATTTTGAAGACTTTAGTTCATTTTGTTTTAGGAGAAAGAGTAGGTTATGCCCTTTTTTATGATCATGGAAATCTGATTTACTCTGTTTATTTAAAAAAATTATAGTATTTTTTTTATTTAATGGGTAATAATGGGGTTTGATTGTGTGTTGTAGGCTGTATGGGAAACTGAGGTACGTGAGCAGGGTTGGTTATCTATGGGAGAACGTGAGGAGGAACGAGGTGGAGATTCCAGAGTTTGTGTTTGATCATGATGAGGATTTGGAGTACCGTCCCATGATGGATTATGGGTTGGAGAGCGACCATGCTAGAGTGTACGGTGGTGCTCCCACTGTGGATTCACCTGTCTCCACCTACTCCATGAGGTGCATCTCATAGGAATGAGGTTCCCTTCAGTTCAGTAGGGGACCTTTGTCCTTTGTTTCATTGAAACTTGAATGTAGAGGGGCCTTGTTAGCACTTCTTGTTTTAGAGCTTTGATGGCTGGGTGTCTTGTGTCTTGCATGCTGGGCCTACCCAACTTGTTATCCGGGCCCATAGATGTTGATATTGTGCATAAAGAAAACGAAATTGGAAAACAATAGCTGCCTTTTTTTATTTTATTTTTTTGGTTCTTTTAGGGTCATACTTATCAAGAAAAATGCTAACATTACACTCTTGACTCTTTATCACATTCCTCGTCAACACTCAACACACACCCTATTATTGGATAGATTTCACGTGAGACCCATCAAAACATATGTTCCCATATGAAATGCATCCAATAATAGAGGGTGTGTTAAGAAGAGTGTGTTTAAGAGTGTAATGTCAGCTAGCATTGCTCACTTATCCAATACCTAGCATTAAGTTTTGGTTGGATAATTCAGTTATACCTATCTATACTCTAATTCGTTAAGTTAGATCACCTTGAAAGGCAATTAATACTACTACAATTATTATCTTTATATATTAATAATAGTATTATTATATGCCATCACCTTGTGAAATAACTATTTACATTACACGGTATATTGACTGGCTGGATTTTGAAGGAGCTGTCGTTGCTTCAATGATCGATTGAAGCGGAAAAGAATGTTGAGAGTATAATCAACTTCTTTAGACTAAGCCCGTGTTTGGAATGAAGCGTGTGTGTAGCATAAGCTACACAATGAAGCTTATGAAAAATCATGTTCAAACGTGATTCTCACCCAACACAACACAGTTCCAAACATGCACCAAGTATCCAAGCTTGAGGTCACTTGAAAGTAAATATATACAAGGAATAATACCATATACATGACATTCACACTATTGTACTACTTCTGTCTATTGTGTAAAAACTAACGAGTAATGGTCAGTCGTGGATGAATTTGTTACCACTGTCATAGCATGCAATTTCTTTTTGAATGTTGTATTGTTGAGTTAAATCTGATTCATCGAGTAGCAAACAGTTGCACCACGGATATCTTGACGAAGAAAACTCACGACATCAAACAATATGAGCAGTCCACTTGATGTACATGAGATCCAATTCCAACAAATCGTTGTCAATAGAATCGTTGTCATATTTGTGATTAAATTGGTCACACGAAAAATGTTAAGGACAAGCACTTTTTTTCTTGAAGTTTTACATTAAACAGAATGCTTAACAAATTACTACGCAAAAGTACTCATTAAAAAAAAAAAAAAAAAAACCTTGACTAGTTTATTATGTTAATCTCTGTGGAAACCGTTTGTTTTTCTTACATCTGATCACTGTCAAGTATTTGGTATGATGAACAACGAAGCAATGGAGAAAAAGAAGAAAAAGAAACAATATTTACATAATTACTCTACAATAACAATTCACGCTTGCACTTTTTAACATTTCACGTATTACACTTTTTATATACTATAAAAGGAAAATTTGACCCAATTTTGGACTTCAATGAAAATCATAGTGGATAATGAAGTATTAAAGCTGCATTTGCAATAGGCTGCAGAATTAAATAACTCCAGATCTGAACAGTTGATCCCGGGTCATCAAATTTGCAACACAGTAAGGAAATTCTTTTCCTATAAACCTGCATGAGCATAAGGACACCATGAAATTTCTTCAGGTATCAGCCATTTTTCTCAGTGATGATCAATATTTTTCTCTTTATACAGAGTCAGACAAAAAAAAAAACCCTTTTTTTCCTGATGCAGCAGGCATCATTGTGTTTCAGAAAACTTTACACCATAACAAATTAACAATAACACAGAGATCATAAATTCATAATCTTCAGCAGATGTTCACTTGAACTTAACAGCTTCTGCTCCTTACATTGTTAAGAGCACTTCAATTATCCTAGCTCAGCTACAATATTATATGCTTTGTCTCTGCTAGCTTGGAAGTATAACAATTGTTAATAACAAGTACTAACAACTGGCCATATTACAGAATGATGATCCAATATCCATGCTTCAACTCTAAGTAGCTTGCACTCCGTGATGTTATGAAGACATTTCATTTAGACACATCTTGCCCCGAGCACTCGTTTTATGGGTAGAGCAAAAAGCCAAAGAGGACTACTCAGAAAGCTTAAAGCATCTAGGCAAGCAACACAGGATCAGTACTAATGTCACTCAAAAAAACTAGAATACAAGTTTGCAAACATAGTCGAATAAAATCCCAAACATTCCTAACTCGTTTCATCATTAGTGGAACAACTTAACACCATCCACGTGCAATTTTTAAAATGATAACCAGAGTGTTGTTTCTTCAAAAGCCTTGCTTTAACTATTAACTATATTATATTAACATTACACTTACAAATTGAACTTGGGATGGAACAAAGTGGGACAAGGCCAGAAAATATTAGGAGACTTAAACTTTGAATTCCCTAAGGTGAAAGCACGAGCCCTGCCTTCAGAATAGAAATAAACACAATTCCCTTCACATCCATAGTAATCTTGAGCTGAGAGAGAGAAATTACAATCTTTACCCAAAACAAAAAGAACATCAACCAAGTCTTTCACATCCAACCATCTCCCCCATTCTTCGTCAAGCTTATAAACCTTAACATCAACAACCTCATAATACATCCCCATGAGGTTGTCCGGTTCACCTTCAATATACATATCAACCACATAGAGACTCCCACCATTCTCCACCATATGCTTCCTTTTCCCAAAACCGCATAACATGGGAGAAAACTGAACCACCTTGAAAGAAGAACAATTGATCCATAAAATGGTACCCCATTTGTCCACAACATAGACCTGTCCCTTGTGAAGTATTATATCATCATAGTGTGAATTCCCATCATCAAGAACAGTCCAATCCTCATGTCCAATTTTGGAAACACACAACTTCCCATCCTTGTACAAAACAAAGACCATGCGAGGAAAACTAGGGAACAACACTACTTTACGGACTTTAAGAACAGGCCTAAAGAGACCAGATTCATTTTGATCTTCATCTTCAGATGAAAAACAAGTTGCATGGTAAAGAGAATAGGCCTCAAGTAAGTGGAGGAAACGAAAGTTGATCAAATTCAAGAGCTTTGGAGAAGTGGGTGAGAGGCGTTTGTTAGTGAAAGGGTCTAAGAGAGGAAGTGGGAGGGATTTGGATTCTCCAATCTTGATGATCCAACCTTTGGAAGAAGAAAGAGAAGGGTCTTGATGAGATGGTTGGAGACGGTATATTTTGGTTTGAAGGAGGGAGAAGTGGCGGAGAGGGATGATGGTTTGTGGAGGGAAGAGAGAGTGAGAAGAAGTGGGAGAGAGAGGGATGGCAGAACGCCATGAATTGCAGCAGCTACGGAATCGAAGAAGGTCGAGTTTGGTGTTGATATGTTTGGCTATGAGTGGCCATAGTTCCTTTGGAAGATCCGACCAATCTACTCTGTTATTATCCATCAACACTGCAATTGTTCTTGTTGTTGGTCGTCTTCTTCTGCTCCACTCTATACCCTATCGGTCTTCCAATAACATTCAGTTGAGTCTCCACTGCAACTGTCCTACCTTCTTGGACTTTTGTTTACGATAATTTCTTATTTTATAATCTACCTGCCATTGTTTGGTAAGCATTATAGGATAAAAAAATCCTATCAATTATCCTATCATATCCATCTAGTTAAAATTCTATTCTGAGGATGAAGCTGGGTTAGAACTTAACAAGATAGGTTAAGGTGATTTATAATATAATAAAGTATAAAAATATTTTATATGTAAAATAATTAAAGTATAATAAAATATAATATGATTACCAAAAAAAATATAATAAAACATAAAATAATAAAAATATTAATAATTAATTTTAAAAATTATTTTTATTTTGTCACAAGGCTAATTTTGTTACTTCACATTATTTTAAAAAACTGAAAAATAAATAAATAAATATTCTAGTAATTTAACTATA
This sequence comes from Sophora flavescens, assembly GCA_030762895.1. NCBI lineage: Eukaryota > Viridiplantae > Streptophyta > Magnoliopsida > Fabales > Fabaceae > Sophora > Sophora flavescens. Next base: position 37,884,959 of record CM061064.1, read on the forward strand.
TGTAAAGTAAAAACTAAAAATGAATATTTAAAATTATAACAAAATTAATTTAAGCTAAAAAATATTTTAAAATTTTAAAATATTATATGTAATTTTATCACAAGGACAATTTTGTCTTTTTATATAATCTTAAAAAATAAAAATTATAAAAAACTAAAATCTAATAAAATATGAAAACATTCAGAACAAAAATGAAAATTTTAAAATTCGTACTAAAATTACAATGCTTATCCCAGGTTGGTTATCTGGTGGACACCAAACGTCGGATCGGATAACAGCTTATCCTGCTAATATCATATCCTACTCCTATCCTGCTCTCTTATCCTATCCGCCCCTATCCTATCCTGACCACCAAACGAGCCCTTAAAGGTTAAAATAATTTTTTGGTCTCTATATTTGACATTGATTTTTAATTTAATGCATATATGTAAAAAGTTATCAATTTGGTTCATATATGTGACACTGGTTTTCAATTTGGTCCTCGCCGCTAATTGGTCCCTATATAAGAGGGACCAAATTGTAAATTATTATCACATATAGGGACCAAATTGAAAATAATTGTCATATGTAGGGACCGATTTCAATTTTTTTTGTTGAATTGGTCCCTACATTTGACAATAATTTGCAATTTGGTCCTCTTATATAGGGACCAATTAGCGATGAGGAACCAGATTGAAAACCAGTGTCACGTATAGGGACCAAATTGATAACCTTTTACGTATAAGGACCAAATTGAAAATTAGTATCACGTATAGAGACCAAAATATTACTTTAACCTTTTTTAAATTTCCCTTCCAAAAATACCCTCTCTAAAAGCAAAATTGCCTTCCGGATTTGTGTTTCCGGAAGCTTCCGAAAAATAGTTTATGAATATGTAAATCCAATAGTAGTTCAAATCTTAAACGTCTAGAATTACATATCCTGAGGTACATTCTCGCTGTCTGAATTTGTGTTTTCAGAAGCTTCCGGAAAATAGTTTCCACATGTGTAAATCCAATAACAGTTCAAATCTTAAACGCCCGGAATTACATATCCGGAGGTACATTCTCGTTGTTCGGATTTGTGTTTCAATAAGCTTCTAGAAAATAGTTTCTGGGAATGACGGAAATCACGACACTAACAAGGGTATTTTTGGAAAGAAATTTACAAAAAATAGATTGCAAGGTGTGGGGAGCAAATTGCAAGGTGCAAAGAGCATGGCTCCTAGCTTATTATCCTCATATGGGCCAATTTCTAAGGCCTGAGCCTGACCTATTTTAAAGACTGGCTGGCCTGAAAGCCTACTTAAAAACCTACTTATCAACAAGACCTTTAAATATGTCTCCATTTATAAATAGGTCAAGTCTCTAGTGACAAAGAATTTGGTAGACATATACTAATAAATAGGTCACTAATCATTCACAAATAAATAGGCAAGTAGGCCACTACATGACCAATAGGCTTTTATTTTTAAATATTATGAATAATGAAAATAATATATTATAGTATTATAATATATTACATTATACATATATATTTATGTATGAATATGTATTAAATAGGTCGGCCTGGTAGGTCTAATAGGTTTTTTTAAAAAAACCTTAGATCTGGTCACTTTAGTTATATAGGTTTTTTAAAAAAATTTGATTTAACTTTTTTAGTAAATAAGCTAGATCGAGTTAGACCATAAATAAACTAGACCATAAATCCCGACTAACGATTTGACGTATTCCTACCACTACTTGCCAATCATAATAAAAAAGCATATCCACTTTAATATATTATTTATGAAATTATTTTATGATTATAAAATGTGGGTTACATGGATTGCCAAAAACAATGTGGGTTACATGATTATAAAAACCTGCAGGACAGAATACCCAAAAAATATATATATATACTGCAGGACATGAATTCTGGTGGGACTCCTTTAAACGTCCGTGATACGTTTCTTCTCTTCCCTATTTTCTTATTATGCCGCGTATGTTTGGATAAACTTTTGACAAACTTGATTTTATAAGAAATTGATTTTGATTAAAAGTGAGTTGACAGTGAAATAATTTATGTTTGGATGCCTTCGTAAAAAAAGTGATTTTGATCAAATTTTGTTATTTGAATAGTTTGAATCAAATTGTTTTTGGATATGTAATTACACCTATGTCACCACCATTCTTGTGATGAAGTTATGTTCTATTGCTGGATAAGTGTTCAAATGCACGAGAAATATTACAAGCAAAGGTAAGCCATCCTAACTTACAAATTACAATGCTATAATCATGTATATTGAATAATTAACTTGCAGATGGAATATATTATAGTAGTATATGTCACCACTGATATAGGATCCATAAATGGACATAAAACAGTAGGTTTGCCGTATGCATTACATGCAAATAAACCTGAGGACTACAAGAAGCTTCAGTAATGACCATTCAGGCAATGATTTAGAAAGATGGACATCTTGAAATCACCTTGTGGTCTAGAAGTTCTAGTATTGTAGCAGCTAACGACAGCAAGTCTTCAATGTTATCAATCACACATGAAAATAAAACTTTGGACAAAGAAAATATATGTTGATTGAAATGGCAAATGAAAATAAAACTTTGCAAAACTCTTTTCTTCAAGATACCGACTATGTTCACAAAGTTGTATCAGTAAAATCAGTAAAACCACCCACTTGGCATGTTTTAGAGTTTCAATTTCTCAATCTGCCCAAACAGTGCACAAATTCTGGTTTTATAACCACAAGAGGGTAAAGACCATTCACAGAATCACAGTGCAACAAAAACAATACTAAAAACAATGCAGCAAAAGTATTCACACTTAAAACCAAAAGTTGCAGAAGGATTGAGGTTATAGAAAAGAGGATTCATACATAATTTTCATACAACTTCTTTTGGATCATCATTCACTCCTTTTATCAAACATTTTGAAGACACTTTTTAAAGTTACTAGAGATAAAAAAATTCATAGAATACAGCTACTGGGAAGAAAATAAGGAGTGCTCATGAGTCATGATTTTCGAGGAACTGTGATAAAGAATAGAGCTACAACTTATGTTGGGATGTTTTGAGGAACAGGTAGCACCGTTTTTCCAAGGTTGAGCAAGCAGTAACGTTCTTCCAATGGTGAGAAAGTAGCAAGCAGCAACTTCTTCCAAGGATGAGCAAGCAGCAAGCATCAATGTTCTTCCATGACTGGTAGATGAAAGTAGTTATTGAAGGGTAGTGGTGACAAATTATCAGTGAAGCTACTCCAAGACAATAAATCTCAGAATCAATTCTAAAACCCCAAAGTGAAAGCTATGAATTGTTGCTTCTATCAAAATCGATTTTAGACTATAAAATTGATTCTCCAAAAAAAGTCAAACACCTTGACATTGAGTCAAACCCATGCTTGACCATCCCAAACGTGATTCAAAGGGCTCTAAACGTGTTCCCAAAGAGGCACGTACTCTTTCTTTTAAGTTCTACTATGATCTCCCCTTAATCCAAAAAGAAATATGGGTGGCATGAAATTAAATGGTGAAAAGTCGCAAAATTATAGTGCTGTTTTATAGCTGGGAGGTACCAAAACTTTGTTTGGGCTCTCCAACCCAGTTGTTACAGTAATTTCATATGTTTGGCTACTAGACTCAGTTGAAAATAATTGATTTCTGCTGGGTCAAAACTGAGTTTTGTAGAAGAAAAAATGTCTAGCTTTTCCGTTGAAAATAATTGATTCTAGATGTAGAGTCCACAAAATTCTATATATTTACATCCCAAAAGTAATTTTACTCTATCATCCAAACAAAATCAATTCTTATAAACCTACTTTTAAAATATTGTTACCAAATATAAATTAATTTTTTTAAACTTTATTTTTTCAAAATCAATTCTTCTAAAATCAATTCTATAAAAAACTAAAACAAATGAACTAATAATCTACCCGTATAAGATTTTGGAAGCTCCAAAAATCACTTTTGACCGAAGCTTCCCTCACAAGTGAGAAGCTTTGCTCAAAATTGATTCCTCCATCCCCTTAACGTGATTTTGAGCATAAACAAACATGCTATTAGTCTTTTAGTTTGTTATCTCGATCGTTTGTCTCAGTTTGGTCTCTTTATTTTATTTTATTTTTTAACAAATAAGTCTCTTTATTCATTAACAATTTGGCCGAAACTTTAATATCCATCCAACAACTTTAACTGTCCTATGTGGCTGTTAATTCTCAAGCTTGGGTGAGATGCGGATCCCACCTTCTAGAAAAAAATTCCTCTTTCTTTATCCCACCTTCTAGCAAGTGTGAGCCATTTAGATATACACGGGTGATTTGGTGGTGTGGAGTAAAGGATCGTAGTGATAAAAAGGTTGATGGTTCAAATTTCATTTATTAATAAAATATTAATATTTGCCTACCAACAATTAGAGTCCTTGGAGATGAATTTTAAATATATAGACTAAAATATCTCTACTAATATTTTTTTGGTACAATCTCTACTAATATTTTGAAGTCCACAAATATAATTATAATGATATAAAAGTAAAATAGTTTTAAATTTCACACCCCTCCTCTATTAAAATCTCTCACCTCTCATATTCTTAATCAAGCAGAATATCTAATTAAAATTCTCCCTCTCATCCCCTTCCATAGATTAAAATTCGTATTCCCCTTCTCATCCCCTTCCATCACATATGAAGTTATATACGATTAATTGACATTATAAAATTCTTTGTAATGACAATATACCAAAATTAAACTCTTAAATATATATTTTCAGTAAAAAAAATTCTCTTTTTTATTACCTTTAACATTATCCTTTAAAACAGTAGTTAAAAAAATTAAAAATAAATTATTATTAAAAATAATATATTTAATATATTAAAAATGATTTAATTGGTATCAACTGAAAATATATCAAAATTAAACCTCATTAACAAACTTAAAAAGTATTGTCTTGATAAATTTTACATACGGTGATACGGATGATAATTCATAGGGCCTAGGTATGATATTATACTACACATTCCCATACTCACATTTTTCAAAAAAAAAATTACTCGTACTTGAATCCATACTCACTCGGGTAGAAACTTTAGTACTTCTACCCGTACCCTCTGGGTACTAAGTATCCATACATACACCTGTTACAGGTACTTTAATTAAGAAAAAACAATAAATAACAAAAAAAACATTATAACTCAAATAAAAAATCATCCAAAAATATTTCAAATCTACTTATGAAACATTACAAGCTAAACTATTAAACTAAATAAAAACATACAAAACGAGTAAATATCACAATAAATATTCAAAACAAAAATTTCGTGAACTTGTAAGTGTAATATATATATATATATATATATATATATATATATATATATATATATATATATATATATATATATATATATATATATATATATGGGTGCAGGGCGGGGTGGGTACTAGAGTACTCGCCCTCGCACACATATCCTCTCTTATATGCGAGTAATTACCCATATCCATAGTCATACCCGTAAAGCGATTATTTAACCTATCCATCGTGAGTATTATTTTTTTGCGAGTATCCAATGAATAGGGTCTACCACGACAAGAATTTTCGCCGTTTCCCAGGCCTATGGCCTTGAGAAATCCATAAAATCCGTGGGAAAATACACATTTCCCAGGGATGACCGACGGATTCAGATCCCTCGGTTTTCAGCTGGTCGGAAACGTTTCCCACGGGTATGCCCTGGGAAATACCCCGCGGTCACACCCTTGGGAAATTTCTCACGGACTACTCCCTGGGAAAAGTTTCCCACGGAAAAATCCCTGGGAAACGTTTCCCACGGAATTTTCCCTGGGAAACATTTCCCAGGGTTTTAACCTAGGGAAACCTATGTATTTTTTTTAATTAAAAAACTTTAATTTATAGCTTAATAAGTCAATTAATTATTATTAGACTAGATAAATAAAAAATTATTTTTTTATATGAATGCATCAACAAAGAAATTAACATCATAATTCAAGCCAATTAAGTAATTACACCAATGCCCACACAACAAAGCATAGCAGCCCCCTGATCATAAATCAGTCATGCAAAAGAGAGAATTGGGAGCTAAATCACTACTCACATCAGCAGCAAAAGTAGACCAGTATAAAAAAGGTAGTATGTGAGTAGAATACAATAAAAAACATGCAGAATATTGAGGCATGTCTTAACCCACCATATTAAATCATGGCATCTTCAATTCATGGTGTTGGAAAACAAAATTTGTTGTGATTTAATTTAGATTCATCTCGAAATATAATTTTGAATCATCACAAAACAAGAGTGAAGAAGACCCTTCCTATTCTCAATCATTTTCATCTTACAAAAAGTGATTAAATCATGGCATCTTCAATTCATGCCACAATCATTTAGATTAAATCATGGCTCTGACATGCTCACTCACACAACCTTCAAATATCAAATTAAAAAAACAAAAAACAAAATATTGAGGCACATCTTCATATTAACCCACCAAATCCTAAATTGTGATCTTCCTCACTTCTTATTTTGAGTACAGAACACAACACCATGATTTAAATCGTGGCATCTTCAATTCATGGTGTTGTATGGCATCTTTGAATGAATCTAAATTAAATCATGGCATCTTAAATTAGTTAGCATCTTTGAGTGAATCTATTAATTGAAGTCATGTTGTGAGGAATATCACAAGCTAGCTAGCCTAGCTAGACATTTCCTGGAAGAAAAAAAAAATCAAAAAAGACTATTCTAGTCTATTGTACCTTATTGCCTATTTTTAATTTGTTGACAAATGTAACATTATTTCCATGAATTGCGTCTTGACTCTGAACGAAAATGAAAGTTAACCATAAACAAGGTAAGTTTTACTTGGTTTCTTTTAGATCCATCTCAAAATTTGTTTTGTGATGAGTCTAAATTATATTTTGAGATAAAAGCAAAGCAAAGCAAATGCTTATTATTGAAACATAGTTAACCAAAGAGACTCAATCCATTCAACACATATGATCCCAACACCAACACAATCCTTAATGAAACCCATCCCTGATTCGCAACAAAGACTACAATCAAGACAATTGTGTATATAAATCTTCCACAAATTGCTTAATCTCGCAAAAATATTGAAAAATAGCAAGAGATTTTTATCTGCATCCTCAACTACAAAATCTCAAGCAATCACGAAAGTTAATTAAATAATAGAATCATTCAAGCTTTCTTCTCCAACCTCAATTAAGCAAACACTACTTTTCAAAAAAAAAAAAAAAAAATAAAATAAAATAACAATAAGAAATCTCAGCTCAGAGGATCAACACTATCATAATCAATGCAAAATACTCAACACATTAGAAGAATCAAATTCACTCCCTAGAATCAAAATTTTAGCATAGGGTTCAAAGGGACACTGACAGTATCATAGGGTTCAAGGGGAAACTCAATAGAAGTTCTAACCTAAGGTGCGTGGTCGGTGGGAATAGGTGCTGCAGCCGCTGGCAGTGGCTCTGCACGGTGGCCGGAGATGGTCATGAGAGAGGGGAAATACAGAAAGAGGGAAAGAGAGAAATAGGAGAAGATAGAAACCCAAAAAATGTAGATTCAGAATGAAATGAAATCTTTGGAGACAGTAAAATACTTGAAGAGGGAGAAAAAGTCAATGGCGGTGAAGAGAAAATCGGAGGTCTTCACGATGAGGTTGGTGCGGAGAGACAAAAGCTCGTGGAACGGCGGCAGAATAAAGGTCATGGACGGAACAGCGAGCTAAAGTGAAGGTCGTGGAGGCGTGGCTCTGGACCAGGAGGAGGATGACGGACCGAAGGAGGTTGGGGCGACGCCGTTCGCGTACAGGGACTGAAGGAGATGGAGGATCGCACGTACAGGGAGTGAAGGAAGGCGGGGGTTTCTAATTCCATATTTCCCACGGCCACAGCCCTGGGAAACGACGCCTCATGGAACATATTTCCCACGGCCACAACCCTGGGAAACGGCGCCTCAAGCCATGTTATTTTCTTGCGGCCCAAACCGTGTGAAATGGAAATCTTTTCCCAGGGTCTAACCCGTGGGAAACAGCTAAATCAGATACCCGCGGCCCAATCTGTGGGAAAACAAGCGGGAGCGGTTGGTGCCTCTGTTACCCAAGGCCCAACCCGTGGGAACCATAGCGAGAACTTTCTCAAGGTTTTAACCGTGGGAAACGTCAAAATTTCCTAGGGATTTTTTGCCCTAGGTAATATGCCTTGGGAAATAGCTTAAATTCTTGTAGTGTACGTTGTCTTCCTAATTTTATTATGAGATATACATATTTTTTGTGGGAACAAAATTTGTTGTCATTATTTCTTATCCAAATATTTAAAATAGGAAATAAAATAAAAATAATATGATATTTTTATAATTGTTAATAAAATCATAAAACAAAAAATCAGAAAAATGAAAAGACCTCAGAATTTTTCGGTTGTACAGGTAGTGAACTCTTTGGTACAATTATGGTTATATTTGGATTGATGGAAGATAATGGAATGGAATGAAACAAAATATGATGGGATGGAATGAACAGGATAGAATGGAACAAAAATACCATTCCATTGTTTGAGTATTTTATAATGGAGTGGAACAAAGTTTCTACTCTGTTGTTTGGAAAGTGGACGGAATGGAATGAGTTATGTTTTTTTTTCTATATTACCCTTACTATAAAATTACTAATATTTTAATTATCATGTCTTTAATAAAGTGATTTTTAATTATACAATTATAAAATAAAATTATAAAATAAAACATATTAATTTAAAAGATGAACACAAAGCAATTTGAATGAAGCTAGAAAAAATGATGTCAAAACAATTATAAGACTGTTTTAAACGTAATTGAATAAAAAACGTATTGTATTTAGAATTTCACTCAAACCTTAGAAATGAAAAAAATGGTTTAAGCGTAGGGTCCAGTAGCAAAATGTTGGACTCTGTTTATTGATACGCATAAGACTTATGAGATCGAGTAAACTGAAAGAAGAACAGATGCTTTTGACATATTATGATAAGTAGGGGTGACAAAATTATCCACTTGTTCATCATCCATTCAGTTCATCCATCAAAAAATCCATCCAATTTATCCATTTATAAAAAATAATATAAATGGATTGGATTGGATTATTTTTGGTTTATGATCCATCCAATATTTTTTAAAATCCATTGGAGCAACAATCAAAAATATAATGGATCAACTTTTATCCATTCCAAAGCCAATTTATTTTTTTTCATATTATTTTTCACCAAATAAAAAAACCCTCCATTTGTAACCAAAAAAAAAAACACTCCATCTAATTTTCTCTTCCGTTCCCTATTATTTTTTTCTTCACTACTTTTTGTTTTATTTATCTGCTTTTTTTTTTCCTTTTTTTGTTACATTAATTATTAACTAATTAATTGTTCTCAAACACCAGTTGTAGTCCACGTTATCATGTACGTTTTCTTTTTTCGTTGCCTTTTTTCTGAGAAACTTAAAAAAAAGTATTAACTAATTGAAAGTACAGAAAGTTGTAACAAGTTTCGTAAAACAATGTCATGGAACGTTTGGCAAAACAACCTCTGTATATGCACATAATCAATAACTCCCATATAGTAATAGAAAAATGACCGTGATACAAAATGATTGTGAGATAGAATGGAGAGAGAGTAGAGATAGAGAGAGTAGGTAAAAAAGGGAGAGAGAGAAAAGGTAGAGAGATGAAGAAAGAGGAGAGCGAGAGTGAGATAGAGATAATATTTTAATTTTTTTTTACAAATTACTTTATTTTTAAAAATATTTTATGGATGGATAAAAGAGATATAAAATTATTTAATTTCTTAAAATAAATTTTAGTGGATGGATTGGATATTCATCCATGAAAAGTTATTAATGGATGGATCAGATGGATTTTATTTAATGGATCATGGATGTATTATATTTTTTTTAATGAATTTTTAATGGATTGTTTTTAATCCATCCGTTAAGATCCGAATAAAAATTTATCCGATTCATCCATTTGCCACCCTTAATGATAAGGATGAAATAGTAAATTAATAATGAAATAGTAAATTAATAATATTATAAGTTTATGATCTTGTATTCCATCCCATTTCCTCCACTTTGGAGTGGAATAAAAATGAGATTAAGTGATGGAATGAGATGTAAAGGGTTCTATTGGGTTCCATCTTTTTTATGCAATCCAAATAATGGAACATCATACCATTCTTTTCCATTTCGCTCCATTCCATCCCTTCCACCAATCTAAACATACCCTAATACACACAACACAAGAGGTAATTAACTAGCATTTATCTTCAGACTTCACATGTGAATATTTATTGTACGTAGCTGGATGATTTTTTTTTTTACAGGAAATAACTTCGTTTAAAAGATGAAATAAGGAATATTACAACTTGATTGAAACAAATGTATTGGGGCATTCCCCATCAACATACAAAAGTAAAATCTAAGACTTAAGCCAATAGAGATATGAGCATGACTACATAAAGATTGTTGAAGAATCAAAGGTGTATAACCAAGCCAACATCTAAATCCACAGTCTTTTTTTTTTTTATCCAGTTACGGATCAAATTTTTAGCTTCTGCAGGCACATTTCGACTATACGTGGTCTCGGGATTGTTCATATAAAACCTTTGCTCGAAAGACAATTGACAACCAGAGAGAAGACATACATTGTTATCAGTCACACATGGTCCTGCACACCTCAAGATTTTCTAAAAAACCCTTCTCTGTTGGGGCTTTTCATCATACACCAGGAGAGCATCATTTCCCTTACTAATTTGAAAGCCCATCCTGAACAAAAAGGGGACCCAAACAGGCACCATTAACGGCAACTCTACCAAGGTGACATTTTTTACCTACATGGTGGCTTCCGTGGGGGCGTCTGGGACCTGGATCCAATGGAGGAGGAGCAACTGCTGCTTGCTTCAGATTGAGAGTTTGTAGGGACCCGTGAGGTGGTGGCTCGGGTAGGGGATGCTCCACCGAGGCAGAAACTAGAACGGTTATCACTACTAGAAATCCATCTTTTTCGGACAGATTTTCAGACGGATTTCGGACGAAAATTGGACAAATTTCGGACTGATTTCGGACGGATAATTCATTTCGAACGGATTTCGGACGGATAATTCATTTCGAACGGATTTCGGACGGAATGGCACCCGTCTAAAAAAGTCTCGTGGGAAATTATAAAATCCGTCCCAAATTCTGTCCGAAAATATTTACAGACGGATTTCGGACAGATTTATTTTTGTTTTCCAACGGATTTGGGACGGATGTTGTGATTTTGTTGGTTATTGTTCGGACGGATTTTAGACAGATTTATTTTTGTTTTCCAACGGATTTCCCACGGAAGAATGAAAAGTCAGAATCTGTCACGGTCAGGCCGTGATGCCCATCACGGTCGTGACATGTCGACTGAGCCAGACCCCTTCTAGGCAGAATCTGTCACGGCCAGGCCGTGATACCCATCACGGCCGTGACATACCATTTAGTGAAGCAACTTTCAAGGCAGAAGCTGTCACGGCCAGGTCGTGATGCCCATCACGGCCGTGACGCGCATTCTATGGATGATTTTTGAAAAGCCCTATGTCCAAAGGGGATAAGAATCATCAAACATCAAACATTTTTGAAAAACATACTACTATTATGCTTTAGCATCAAACATCAACTTAGCCTTAGAACAAGCTACAGACAATGGACGGCTAACAAGTACAAACAATAGTATATAAATCTCATTTAAGTATTGCCCAATGCAGACCTATATATAAAAGAGGATCAGGAACAACATCTCAAAAACTGTATTTAAACACTTAATGGAAGTCAAAAATTGGGGTTTAGAAACACAATTGATCAAAGAATGATAAAATCTCAAAAACTGTATATAAACATCTATATGGTCCTTTAACTTTTCAGGTGCAAACAGGAACCACAATAAGTCTCATTGTGCTCAAGCCTGCCTCCATGTCTTTGCAAGGGCTTTTCAATCTGCGCAAATGAACATTCAATGTAAATCGGATATCAAGAACTAAAAGCTAAAAGCAAAATAAAGAACTAAAAGCTAGATGCCAAAAACTAAAAGCAAAATAAAGTGAAACAAAGAAAGCCTAAAAATAAGTAGGTTGCAACCAGCCAAAAACTGCTACATGTACAACATTAGCAGAGAAACAACATCATCCCATTTTCATTTCATTTATATCCCTTTCCTTTTGTTTTATTTTATTTTTTTTGCAGTACCTATCTTCAAACTTCAATAACCCTCCTTTGTTTTTCTTATTCCTATCTCTCTCTATAACTCATTCTCACATTCTCTCTCTGCATAGAATAGCAATTGGCAAACAAAATGAAAGAAGAAACTTGGAAACTCCACCCATCCACCCATCAAACAGGACATATGTTTTCCTAGATCTTGCATCAGTCCATGAGTTATTGCAACACTCATTACATGCAATTGAAAATAAAGAAAGAAGAATTAGGATTTTTATTCAAGTATTGGCTCAATATCACAATAATATTCACAACACTCAATTACACACATACACACATGCATATAGTTATTGAATATCCCTAGGCAAACTCCCCTTACCTTTGAAGACAAGTAAAGGATCCTCGTCTTAATGCTCACATTAGCTCCAAGAGTGTAATTATCTACTCCATCAAGCAAGCATAGCCGTGTCAAACGTCTCAGAGAGGGAATCAAACAACGCGCAACAATCAGAAATCAAGAAATCAATTACGCATGACCAAACACACATTCTAATTTGATCTAAACACTTAATCTTATTACCAAACAAGGTTATTTTCAAAGAAAATCATGTTTGGAGCTTACGCTTCACAATACCCTTTGAGGAAACTTTGTTTTGATTAAAGGATCATGAAAGAGAACTTGGGAATCATCAATTAAGAGTCCTAATTGCACTAAATCATAATTAATTTCACAAAAACATAACTAACTTCAAATAAAATCAAATTGGGGTTTAGGGCTCCTAAATACAATTTGGGGAAAACTCATTTTAACTAAAGAATAATGAAATTGGTTTAGGGAAACACTAATTCACAGTCCCAATTTCATAAAACAAGGTTTATTCTTTAAGATTAAAATCTGAAATCAAAGGGTTAGGGTTAGGGTTTCAAAATCAAATTGGGGGTTTTGAATCTGAGACACAAGAGAGGGTTTTGACTCACCCAAGGAAGAAGAAGAAGTTGTGGTGGTGCTGTGATGCGGCGACGCGGCGGCGGACGGCAACGACGCGACGGCCAGTGGCGGTTCGTGGTGGTTCTGTTCCAACACGAGAGATAGAGTAAGACCAAGGAAGAAGGAAGAGATTAAGATGACTCACATTGTGGGAACCACCATGGAGGCGGCGGCACGCGGTGCTTACCGCGGTGGAGCGACGATCGCGCGACAGCGGACGCGTTTCACGCGGCAGCAACACGTGCAGGCGGTGGCGCCATCGCGTCTTCTCCTCCCTACGTTGAGCGGCGGCCGGCGAGCTTCCAAGCGGTGTGGGCGGCGCTGCTATGGTGAGAGGAAGGAGGAAGAAGATTAGGTTGAAGGGAGGAAGAGAAAGTAGCAGCAGAGAAGGAAGAAAGAAAGAAAGAAAGAAAGAAAGAAAGAAAGAAAGAAAGAAAGAGAAAAGGGGGGTTTACGGGTCTGATGGGGGGAAGGAGAGAGTTTTTGTGTTTTAAACTTAACATTTAGTGATAGGTACAAAAATGAGTGATAAAATATTAAGCCTAAAAATAAACATGTTTTTAGTTTTTGAATCTAAAAATAAAGATTGATAAATATATGATTTCAAAATTCAATTTAGAGTAAAGATTAATAGTTGAACTGATCAACTAAGAAAATACTCGGTCCAAAATTTAATCTCCGATTGATGTCAAACCAATTTATTTTCAACTCTAAAATTAAATAGGATGACAATATGAAAATGTTTTTCTCTTAATTACATTATTTAAAACATTTTTCTGTACCGACAATAATAGTGACAATAACATAAATTATTATCTAGTAAGCGTGCATTCACTGAAATAAGTCAGTGCTAACGCACCCAATAAAATAATTTGAAGAGAGTAATTTAATTACTCAAACTAAACTACGTAACAAAATAAAATTAAACATCCAAATAAAATAATTAACCATAAGTGTAAAATCAAATTGGGGTTTAGGGCTCCTAAATACAATTTGGGGAAAACTCATTTTAACTAAAGAATAATGAAATTGGTTTAGGGAAACACTAATTCACAGTCCCAATTTCATAAAACAAGGTTTAATTTTAAGATTAAAATATGAAATTAAAAGGATAGGGTTAGGGTTTGCAATTGATTTGGGGCTTTTTGAAACTAGAAGAAATTAGGGGTAAACACTTATCCAATGTGAAGGAAGAGGAACGTGGTGGTTGTTTTGGAGGTCCGGTGCGGCGGAGTTATGGCGGAGACAACGACAACAACGTTTTGAAGCACCCATGAGCCAAACAAAGAAGATGAGCTTCATAGAAGGAGAGAAGGAAGCTTTAACAACACAACCATGGTGGAAGCCGCTATGGACGGCGGTCAGAGCAGCGTACTGCGACGGAGAGACGAGCTGAGCCACCAGACGCGTGTTGGCGTTTTCCTCCTCGTCGCGCGGCTGTCGGAGGGCGCTCCCAGGGAAGCGCGTGCGGATGGTCGGTGCCCCTCCGGATGGTGGCGTGCAGCTGAGGTCCTAAGAGGTGGTTGGGTGAAGGTGGAGAAAGATGGGATGAAGAGAAGAAATGGGTTTGATAAGGAAGAAGAAGATAGCAGAGAAAGAAAAGAAGAAAGTGAAGGGGAGGGGGTTACGGGTTTTAGATAGAAATATGAGAGATGTCAAACTAGTTTATTTTCAACTCCGATTGATGTCAAACTAATTTAATCTCCGATTGATGTCAAACTAGTTTATTTTCAACTCTAAAATTAAATTGAATGAAAATATGAAAATGATTTTCTCTTAATCATATTATTTAAAACATTTTTTTGTACTGGTAATAATAGTGACAATAACGTAAATTATTGTCTAGTAAGCGTGGATTCACTGAAATAAGTAAGTGCTAACGCACCCAATAAAATAATTTGAAGAGAGTAATTTAATTACTCAAACTAAACCGGTGCGGATTGCTTTAATAGGGATTGATTTCATTTTATTAGTCTACATATGTTTTTTAATTTTTTTTCATAAAACTTGTTTACTTTAAAATTTATTAAGATCAAATATTTTAATCATATTTATAAGATAAATTATTTAATCTTTTTTCAAGGAAAATATAAAAAATAACACAATCTATGTGAAATCCGTCCGAAATTTTCGGACGGATGTAAGATAAATCAAGGAAAATATAAAAAATAACAAATTCCGTGTGAAATTCGTCCGAAATTTTCGGACGGATTTGAGACGGATGTAAGAAATATAAAAAAATAAAACAATCCATGTGAAATTCATCCGAAATTTTCGGACGGATTTGAGACGGATGTAAGAAATATAAAAAAATAAAACAATCCATGTGAAATTCATCCGAAATTTTCGGACGGATTTCAGACGGATGTAAGATAAATCAAGGAAAATATAAAAAATAACAAATTCCGTGTGAAATCCGTCCGAAATTTTCGGACGGATTTCAGACGAATGTAAGATAAATCAAGGAAAATATAAAAAATAACAAATTCCGTGTGAAAATCCTTCCGAAATTTTCGGACGGATTTCAGACGGATGTAAGAAATATAAAAAATAACACAATCCTTGTGAAATCCGTCCGAAATTTTCGGACGGATTTCAGACGGATGTAAGATAAATTAAGTAAAATATAAAAAATAACAAATCCGTGTGAAATCCGTCCGAAATTTTCGGACGGATTTCAGATGGATGTAAGATAAATCAAGGAAAATATAAAAAATAACACAATCCGTGTGAAATCCGTCCGAAATTTTCGGACGGATTTCAGACGGATCAAGGAAAATATAAAAAATAAAACAATCTGTGTGAAATCCGTCCGAAATTTTCGAAAAATTTCAGATGGAAACATTTCCATCCGAAAATTCAAGTTTTTTAGTAGTGTATGGGAGAGAGCTCATGGGGGTAGAGCGGTGGTTTGGAGGCTGTGAGGGGGAGGCAGCGATAAGGTGGCAGGTTGAGTGAAACGATGCAGAGCAACAAGTGACTTCCTAAAATAACCCTTTTCGCTTGCTCTTGCGTGATGAAATGAAAAAAAATAATAGTTTGCTGTGGATTGGGAGGAAGTCGGCCACTAAGAATCTTGATCTTTTCTCTTCGTCCTTCTGCCTCAGTGTGGGTTTGCGTTTGTGTTGAAAATTGAAATGATCATTGATTCTTTCTTCAAAAAGGTGAGTAAGCTTTGTTCACTACCTGGCACCAGCTTTGCTAAAAGTTGTCTTCAACGTAGCACGAACACAGGAACAAACCAGCAACAAGTCACGAACACGCGAACTAATCTCAATAGCCTGAGGCAAAATCACACTGCCCTCAAGGGTTTATCCGCGTGGTGCGCAAACCCCCCAGGATACAACAGGCCCCTCCCGGCAAATTAAATCGAGGTATCAAAACAGCCAAGAAAAATGGTAAAAATGAAGCAAGCAATGTAAAACCCAGGAACAAAATAATAGAGGAGAAAAGGAATTTTTAAAAGAAGAAATACGTGCTTCTGAAAATGTTCACGTAATGCAACTGTTATACATTATAGAAGGCAACTTTTGTTTTCAAAACAGTAAGGTGGTCGAAGCCAACCGTTTTCCTTTTTTGGTCTGATGGTCTCCTTTTAAATTGTGTATATTTAAATATACATATAGGCCTTTGAAACTGCAGCAAAGATCCAAAAAATTTGGATCAAGAACAACCCAACGCGCGAAAGAACGTGCAGCAAAACTTTCCAAGTTGGTCAAAAGAGTTACCAGAATTTTAGGATCAAAACAAAACAATTAACTGATCAAATAAAATAAAATATAAAATTATTTTCACAAAAATTAATTTGACTAAATAATAAAAACCAACCAGATTCATTTTACACTTGTTGTGTGATAATTACACAACCAAAATAAAACATTAAACTTTTGAAATATCTCTAATTATCCAACAATCCCCCACATATTTCAAAAGTTAAAGAAAAACATTTAAGAGATTAAAAAAAATTTCCTGGGTTTACATCTTGGATGTAATGCATCGAATCTGTATAGCAAGCAATGGAACCAGACCTAGACTGATAAACTTAACACACAGTGAATTGGTGTAGCAAGCTATGGAACCCAAGACACTTAATATGTGCTGGAGGTCTATCAATCACACTACACCCCCACATTTCTTGCTGTTACGCCATTTTGCGCCAATAGGCCATGCGCGTGCCCGGTATTCATGAGTACTCTAGAGATTTCGCCATTATCTCATGCAAGCGGCCCCACTTGACACTCATATAGGTGATTTCATCAAGTGCATGCTGCAAATCATACACCACCCATAAGGGATATGAAAATCATTAAAAACTTTATAAGTTTATCATCTCAATAATGCAGTATCTAGCACTTTCTCAATTATACCATAGGAAAGGGACACAAAACAAAATTAGTTTTGTGTGCTAGCAGAACTGACAAGTGACTTGTTCTTACCCATTGAACCTTCTTCATAGGATCTCCAATCACAAAGGTTGGGTTCCTATCACTCGTTAATTTCAATTGGCTTAATTCCCATTCCCCTCGATGTATCACATATTGATTTTATTCCTAGGGGCTTTGTTAGAGGATTTGCCAAATTCACCTCTGACTTCACATAATCGATCGATATTATTCCATCTTTTAGCAATTGCTTTACCACATTATGTCTCAATTGTATATGTCTATTTTTGTCATTGAAGGTCTTATTTTTTGCAACGGCTATTGCCGATGGACAATCACAATGCATCGACACTGATGGGGTTGGTTTAATTCCTAAAGGAATATTTGCCAAGAATCTTCCCAACCACTCAGCTTCACTACCAGCCAACTCCAGAGCTACAAACTCTGACTCCATAGTAGATCTAGCAATTATTGTTTGTTTGGCTGATCTCCAAGTAACCGCACCACCACCAAGTGTGAATACATAACCACTAGTGGATTTTGTCTCATCCGAATCAGATATCCAGTTAGCATCACTGTACCCTTCTAGTACAGTGGGAAATCCACTATATATAATACCATAGTTCATGGTACCTCTCAAATATCTCATGAGTCTAGCGAGTGCCTCCCAGTGATCCTGACTAGGACTTTGAGTATATCTACTCAATCGTCCTACTGCATATGCAGTGTCAGGTCGCGAAAAATTCATCAAGTGTAGCAAGCTCCCAAGAATTTGGGCATACTGAGACTGATTAACAAGATCACCTTTAATTTTCTTCAAATGAGAGTTAGCAACATAAGGGGTACTCACTGCCTTTGAGTCATAGTGACCAAACTTCCTAAGAAGTTTCTCAACATAGTGTCCTTGGGATAGCATTATGCTATCACCCTTCCTAATGATTCTAACTTCCAATATTACACTTGCTCCACCCATGTTTTTCATATCAAATTTTGATGCAAGAAAAGATTTTGTTCTAATCACTACATCATCGCAAGTACCAAAGATAAGCATGTCATCTACATATAAACAGATAATAACACATTCTCCATTTAATATTTTGGTGTACACACATTTATCAACCTCAATAGGAGAAAATCCATCGTTAATCAATGTTTGATTAAATTTCTCATGCCATTACTTTGGTGCTTGTTTTAAACCATATAAGGATTTGAGAAGTTTGCACACTTTATTTTCTTGACCAGGAGTAACACATCGTTCAGGTTGTGTCATATAAATTTCTTCTTCCAAATCACCATTTAAGAAGGCGGTTTTCACATCCATTTGGTGAATAACAAGTTTGTAAATTGAAGCCAAGGCTATCAAAATTCGAATTGAAGAAATTCTGGTCACAGGAGCAAATGTATCGAAATAATCAATATTTTGTTTTTGCGTAAAACCTTTTGCTACTAATCTAGCTTTATATTTTTCAATTGAACCATCGGGAAAAAATTTCCT
The DNA here is from genome assembly GCA_030762895.1 of Sophora flavescens. Classification (NCBI taxonomy): domain Eukaryota; kingdom Viridiplantae; phylum Streptophyta; class Magnoliopsida; order Fabales; family Fabaceae; genus Sophora; species Sophora flavescens. Next base: position 37,904,014 of record CM061064.1, read on the forward strand.
TTTAAAGATCCATTTGCAACCAATAAGTTTTGCTCCCGGGGGTAAGTCAACTAAAATCCAAGTTTTGCACTTCAAAATTGAATCAATTTCATTTTTATAGGTTCTTTCCAAAAAGGGGCATCAGAAGATGAAATAGCTTCAGAAAAACTCAAAGGATCATTTTCAACAAGGTAAGTGTAAAAATCATTTCCAAACGATGTCTCTTTTCTGTCTTTTGCTCCTTCTCAAATCCTCATATAAGTTTTCACAATTATTCTCGGGAGAAATATTTTCAATAGAATTATTTTCTATAGAAATATTTACAGATCTCAAAGGAAATATATGTTCTAAAAATTCAGCATTTTTAGTCTCAACAATAGTGTTACGATCAAGTACACTACTTCTCAAAACAAGAAATCTATATGCAGCACTACGTTCAGCATATCCAATAAACATACAATCAGAAGTTTTAGAATCTATTTTCCTTTTCTTGGGCTCAGGAACCATAACCTTAGCTAGGCACCCCAACACCAAATATTTCAAATTAGGCATGTAACCTTTCCATAACTCATACGACGCTTTACCAGTTTACTTATGAGGTATTCTATTTTGCAAGAAACATGCAGTTAAAATAGCTTCACCCCAAAGGTTATCAGGTGCGGAAGAACTAACAAGCATAACATTCATCATTTCTTTTAAAGTCTTATTTTTTCTTTCAGCTATACCATTAGATTCGGGTGAATATGGGGGAGTTACCTCATGTATTATGCCTTCCTTTTCACAAAATTCATTAAATAAAATATATTCACCGCCCCTATCAGATATAACCCTTTTAATTTTTCTATTTAATTGATTTTCTACTTTAGCTTTATATAAAAGAAACATGTCAAATGCTTCATCTTTATTTCTAATCAAATAAACTTTAGCATATCTACAAAAATCATCTATAAAGGTGACATAATATTTTTTTACCTCCTCTTGTCATTGTTTGTTTTAAATCTCCCAGGTCAGTATGAATTAAATTAAGTAATTCAGTTTCACGATGCACCGGGGGACAAGCTTTCTTAGTTAATTTTGTTTCAACACATACATATCATTTACCAAGTTGTTTATTACTTAAAGTAATCATACTAAGACGCTGCAATTTGTTAACATATGAAGAATTAGAATGTCCTAGTCTAGCATGCCACATATCATACGAGTCAATCAAATACGCAGAAGAAGATGCATTATTATTAAGAATTTCAGCAACATTGAGTACAAAGAGTCCTTGGTCACAATATCCCTTCCCCACATAGACATTATTCTCTGTCATTACAATTTTTCCGGATTCAAACGAAACCTTAACCCCAAACTTTCCCAATAGGGCCACAGAAATTAAATTTGCCCTTATGCTAGGCACATGCAACACCTCATTAAGAGCCAAAGTCTTTCCCGAGGTAAGCTTTAGCAATACTTTCCCTTTTCCCAAGACCGTAGCGGTTCGAGAATTACCGAGATAGACCATCTCCATCCTCTACAGCAGTGTAAGAGGTGAAGGCATCTTTGCTCGCACAAATGTGTCTGGTAGCCCCATAGTCTACCACCCATTTGTTCACATTGGTCACCATATTGACTTGAGAAACGACCGCGGCTATAATGTCATCTCCTTCACCCTCAACCAAATTGGCCTTAGGCTTAGGAGGATTGTCGCCTCTCACTCTATGTCGGCATTGCGGTGCATGATGACCTGGCTTACCACAAACATAGCACATGCCTTTCTTTTTGAAGTTGGGGTTAGATGCACGAGGGATATTATAATTTCTATTATTATAATTGTGACCAGGTTTATTATCGTACCTTTTCTTCTGAGATTGATTCTGAATGATGTTTGCATGAGCAGTTAGTGCCTTTGCCCTTGCAGCCTGACACTATTTCCTGTTGGTATCTTCAATTATTATATGAGTGATCAGTTCTGATAGAGAGAGTTTCTTGTGTTTGTGCTTCAATTGTTGCTTGTAATCCTTCCATGAAGGAGGCAGCTTTTCGATCAGAAGGCCAGCTACAAACTCATCTTGTAGGTTGATGTTTTCTGACTTCAAATCCTCCAAGAGCTTGTGGTATTCATTGATCTGAACTTTGATGTCCTTGTCTTCAGTCATTTCCCAATGGTAGTAATTTCCAATGACAAATTTTTGCTTTCCGGTATCCTCGGCGGTATACTTCAATATCATTGAGTCCCATATCTCTTTTGCACCCTTGTAGGAACAATAAACATCGAACAACTCATTAGACAATGTACTAATTATTGTGTGACGGCATACCTTATTATAATATGTCCATTCCAAAAGCTGTTTGGAATTGGCCGATGATGGCTTGGCATCGGTTAGAGCAGACGCTACTCCATGCATGTCAAGGACAGTAGAGACACGCTCCTGCCACCTTCGAAAGTTCTGGCCACCAAAGACTTCGATTTTGGAGATGTCAGGAAATGGCTTTGCATAATTGAAGGCCGGCGACGACGGCAGTTGGATTACAGAAGCACCATTGTTGCTTAGTGTTTGTTGCTCCTCGACGGTTACGTTATCAGACATGATAAACCCTTGAGATTGTTGTTTATTAAAATAATTGTCAATAACAAAAGCAGAAACGGCGCAGAGCAACAAAAGTGACTTCCTAAAATAACCATTTTCGCTTGCTCTTGCGTGATGAAATGAAATAAATAATAGTTTGTTGTGGATTGGGAGGAAGTCAGCCACTAAGAATCTTGATCTATTCTCTTCGTCCTTCTGCCTCAGTGTGGGTTTGCGTTTGTGTTGAAAATTGAAATGATCATTGATTCTTTCTTCAAAAAGGTGAGTAACCTCTGTTCACTTCCTGGCACCAGTTTTGCTAAAAGTTGTCTTCAACGTAGTACCTAACACATGAACAAACCAAGCAACAAGTCACGAACACGCGAACTAATCTCAATAGCCCGAGGCGTGTGAAATCACACCGCCCTCAAGGGTTTATCCGCGTGGTGCGCAAACCCTCGGATACAATAGGCCCCCCGACAAATTAAACCGAGGTATCAGAACAGCCAAGAAAAATGATAAAGATGAAGCAAACAATGTAAAACCCAGGAACAAAATAATAGAGGAGAAAATGAATTTTTAAAAGAAGAAATATGTGCTTCTGAAAATGTTCACGTAATGCAACTGTTATACATGATAGAAGGCAGCTTTTGTTTTCAAAACAGTAAGGTGGTCGAAGTCCACCGTTTTCCTTTTTTGGTCTGATGGTCTCCTTTTAAATTGTGTATATTTAAATATACTTATAGGCCTTTGAAACTGCAGCAAAGATCCAAAAAATTTGGATCAGGAACAACCCAACGTGCAGTAGTAACGTGCAGCAAAACTTTCGAAGTTGGTCAAAAGAGTTACCAGAATTTTAGGATCAAAACAAAACAATTAACTGATCAAATAAAATAAAATATAAAATTATTTTTACAAAAATTAATTTGACTAAATAATAAAAACCAACCAGATTCATTTTACACTTGTTGTGTGATAATTACACAACCAAAATAAAACATTAAACTTTTGAAATATCTCTAATTATCCAACACATGGGTGGTTGAGACAGAGTTGGTAGGAAGGTGGAGGAGGTGCGAAGGTCGGTTGTTGGGTGTTTGGCTTGGGGTGAAAAAAGTGGAACCTGGGTGGGAGGTGGAGGTGGACACCGAGCCCCGGTGGCAGATGGGATTTGGAATTTGTTCGTGGAGGTACAGTGGCGAACGTCTCGCAGCAGAGGCATAGGAAGAGGGAATAGCAATTATGGGTGAACCCCAACCAGTGGGGGAAGAAGCCTCCATGAGGGAGGGAAAATAACTCCAACCAGGGGAGGAAGGACTCTAATAGGCGACCGAAAAAAAAAGAGAGAAGAGAGAACCTCTCTCTCTAGGGTATGTTCCTCATCCGATCAGACTCGTAGCTGGATGATTTAAGATCCATAAATGTTAAGTAATTTCAATCGGGTCTCTTCAAATTTTATTTAGGTCACCACTATATATATGATATAAAGTGACAGTGTGACACTTAGGGGTGGAAATAGGCCAGGCCAGGCCAGGCTTTTACTAAATAGGCTTGGCCTGTTTGAAAAATTAAAAGCCTAAGCCTGGCCTGTTACCTGTCAAAGGCTTTTTTTTAAGCCTGACCTGGCCTTTTTAAAAGCCTAGCCCGACCTGTTAGCCTTTTTAGGGGCCTATCTAATTTTATAAAAAGGTACCCAATTGCTCTCTATTTATAGAATGATGGTCTGTTTCACATGTATAGTTTTAGCACTGTGGGACTAACTCCTAGCAATTGCCTTGTCGTTTCTATCTCAATCGGCCGACACCTTTGTTGACCAATGCTCACACTGCTGCGGAGAATGGTCCAATGGTGCAAATGCTAACACTGTTGCTGAATGGCATCAATGGACTCAATGACAAATTCAACTATATTAACATGAATAGGAAGCTCTAAACCCACGAGCCTTAGATTCACACCCAGCATGGTTTTATTTGCTGTTTGGACTTTTTTGTGGACTAGCAACATGCTGTTACAGCAACTTCACTATTCTGAACATCATGGTTTCTTCAATTGTAAGTCCCATATCTCTCAAAGTATACATGTGGAACAAACCAACATTCTATAAATAAAGAGCAAATTGTATCTCTTTAAATTATATAAATCATATTTTTTTTTATATATATATATAAATAATTTTATTTTTAATATTATTTATTTATTTATTATTTATAAGTAGACCGACCTATCAGGCTTAAAATGTTTTTTTAAAAGCTTGAGTTTGACCTATTTATCTAAAAAGACTTTGGAAAAAGCTTGAACCTGACCTTTTTATTAAATAGGTCAAATCAGGTCCTTAAATAGGCCAGACCATAGGTCCCTCACGAGCGACCTGACCTATTTCCACCCCAGTGACGCTCCTCGTAACGCCTTTATTTACCTGAAAAATGATGACCCCTAGATGGAGAGTGCTAAATTAAGCGCAAGATGCGCAGTGCGCACCCTCTTCTGTCTAAACAGTAGAGAGTTAGAGAGTTAGAACAGATAAACACAGTAGGTTCCTATAAATTAGAATCATTACCACTCTCCACATCTATCGTCAATTTCTCGAGAAACTTTCAATTAAGTGGGAAAATAGTTGGTTTCCCTGGAAACAAACACTCACGATGCAAATCGTTTTATTTCCCCATGGTTTTAGTTTAATTTGATGACGATCGTCAATATATGCCGTTCCCCTTGGGATCCACCAATGGACTGCTGCTTCAGATTTTTCCCCTGCCTCGCAGATCCTGGTGCGTTTCAACAATCTTTCTTTAACACTGTTTCGTTGCCGACACCTTAGTGTGCTTAGTGTGTGTTTTATCCGATTTTGCTCGCTGAATGGTGAATCATGAGTGCTATGCAAGATTATGCTGAATTTCAATTTTTCTGAATTTTGTAACTGAATTTCAGGTCGTAGGTCTTCGTTGTGCTTGAAATTGGCCTTAGTGACGATTCATCTGGTTTATGTCGGTGTTCTCTTCTTATTTGATGAAGATTTGATAGAAAACACTAACAAGGAGCCATGGTATGTATTATTGCGTGTTTTGTGTCAATTTTTTTACAAAATTGAAGCTGCGTTTTCTGGAAGTTGCTGATTTAGTTGGCGGTTTAGTGGATTTAGTTTAAAATGACTTATTCTTGAAAACTTGTTTAAAAGACAACTCACTTTTACTGACATGCAATGAATTCTTAGATATGATCAGATTTTTTTCTTAGGGATTTTGGTAAGGCGCGTTCAATTTGGAGTTGGAATTTTGCTGTGAGACTCTGGGGAATGAAAAATTAAGTGATAAATGTTCGTTTGAATGGAAATTGGGCGGTGCTATTATAATATTCAAGACTTTAGATGCAATGATACCTCACAATTCACATGTTGGTTGATCTTAAGAAAATGGTCAAAATTAAACGAACCTTGCCTAGAAATGTGAGATTGAGAACTGTCTTGTTAGTGCATGTTTGATTTATGGTTGAGAAACTACAAACGTATGTTTGAGGCAAAGTATCTATAGAGTTTCTGCAAAAGTACGTTTGCAACTGTAAACCAAACATAACCTTAATTGTTGATTCCATCAATATTGGCAAACAAGAGATCAATTCAGGCAGGCCACTGCATTGTCATCATTGTCCTTTTTAACTGGACTTTTGGCATGGATCAATCTATTGTATTGGAGGCTAAGTAAAAGCTATACAAGTGAAGATGCTCTCTATGATTGCTTCTGCCAATTGTTTGTTGTGTGCATGGAGAAAATTGATGGTACTGTTACTTCTAAAATGGACAACTAGGTCTTATTCCGAGTCCAGAGACAGTTTTTGACGAGATGAATGAGACAATGTAATATGTTAGGGATAGTCATGAGTATCTTCAGTGATGCGTTTTTCCCCTTTTCATATTTCTTTTGGAAAGTCATTAAGGTGTAAATATAACTGGTACCTTGTTCAAAATTCAATCTGGCGGACATGTATCAACACAGTCCTTCTGCGCTTCAATGAGGTAATATGAGCAATGTTCTAAGTCTGAATAAAATCTATCACTTTTAGATGAATTTACAGAAATGAAAGAAATCTCTAGTTTAACACAGTATTTTGTACGTGAATGTATGATTTAGTGCTTCCAAATGGTTTATGTGATTGCTATTATTTTTCTGACTTTCTATTCATTGCCTGCTTTTCTGTCAGGTACACTACTTTATACTTGCTGCTGTTTGCTGTTACTTTAATACAATACTTTGCTACCTCTATTTCCTCTCCAGGGTAAACATTGAAACTATTTACTTCCTTAGAATGAAATGAATGTTGATCGTGATGAGAAACCATGATATTAAAATTTATATTTTCCCAATGTGATTTATTTTCCTTTGCTACTTTTCTATGTACAGCTATGTCCTTGATGCCATGAGGGCTGTTAATGAGAGAAATGTAGTATACAGAAAGACATCTGAAACCTCAAAGTAAGCTACCATCCTATCTCCCTCTCCTTAAGTTTATCATTAGAAAGAAGGATCTGATAACATGTCAAGTAAATTTATGTCTCTGATCTATCCTAACTATTATATTCAACTTCTAATGCTTAAGCAAAGTCAATCATCTTCGGGCAGAAATGGGAGCTTCATTGTTGCAGTGGAGGGAAATCAGATGGGAAGAAATGTTTCTGGAAGTAATGCAACTGCTTGGTCAAAGTTGGTAGCAAACTTGTATCCTCTTGGAACAGCAATCAGGTAGATAGGACTGTGTATTGTTATAGGATATTAATGTCATACGGTCTTGGTTAAATTTTCATTAATTTGTCATGGTTTACCTCTCCTTGCAGAACATGGACTTGCACCTACTGCAATGTGGAGCAGGTATTACGAATGACATCTTATAATATGTATTATGTCTTATTATTGTACAAGTCAGTTCAATTTTCATTGCTTCAATGATGCATCTTTGGGTCATGGTGTTGCATTCAGTTGATGGTTGTAGTTGTCAACATTTCATTTTGTACATGATCATAAATGCTAATTTTAAGGGTGTAAGAAACTAAGTAGAGTGTTGACCCTGTCATGTCTTGTAGTATTTTTGCTGAATAAATGTGATCATCAGACTGTAAATAATATTGCATACCTTCCCCAGATGCTACTGCCTATCTTGTCTCTGTAAAACCATTGTTTGGGAAATTGGTTTTCTATTCTGCATTCAGCCAGCCTTGTAACAGAAAGAAGGTAGCTTGATGTCAAATTGCCAATACTTGGTTCCGTGTCATTACGCAAACAAAAGTAATTGTGTAATTCAGTAAAATTCTAGAATAATATAAATTTCTTAATACTGGATTGGATGCTTGCACTAGAAGCACTGAAAAGCAATTTTCCCATTGTCAGCTGAAGGGTGGGTTGAGCTGCACCTTACAAATGCCTTTTCCCTGGATTTTTATGCAGACTTTTTTCATGTTAGGAGTTCCTTCTTTGCACAATGAAAACTAGGCACCTCTCTTTTGGCTGATATCTTGTGTGTTTTAAATCTAATTATTTGTTGATAACCATCATGCAGCCTCCACGAGCAAAGCATTGTCATGATTGTGACAAGTGTGTTCTTCAATTTGATCATCATTGTGTTTGGCTTGGCAACTGCATTGGCCAGGGCAATCATTGCTTCGATTTTGGTGAGTTAATCATGTTGAGATATATAATTCATCATTTGCATTCTGGCATCTGAGATTCTTTTTTGTAGAATTTATCTGAGCTATCCAATCCAATTTAGATTAAAGAAATTTCACCAAGAGCGAACTTTTAGCTTGACTGTATCATTAGTTGCAAAATGCATTCAGTATTCATTTTCAACGTTGATTATGAAATTGACCAGCAACAAATGTGTTGGATGAACTCAGAAATGCCGTAGACACTTAAGTATGTTATCCTTACATTATTTATTATTTTGACCAGATATGTGCTTTTGTTTTAAATTTTTCTATTGAGTTTTATTGTGTGTTTGTGTGAGTTTGAGTTGAATAATTATAGATAGTTTTGAGCAATAAATTTTATTGAGTGTAAGAACGGTAGTTTGCTACCTTGCTCGAACACATGAACCATTTATGAATGGGAATTTTCGGATAGCCTATTTTAGGAAATACAATCTATCCTTGTGAAGATTGTTGCTATGTTCTCCATGTAATCAATAATTTGCCAGCATTGTAATAGGAAGTTGCTTATTTTATCCACACATATGTTTTAGTATAAAATATTAAAAGAAATGCTAGCAACACACTCCTTAACACTATCTCTTCAACACACTCTACTTTTGGGTGAATTTCATGTGGGATCCACTAAATCATGTGGGCCCACTCTCTATTTAGTGGGCATCACATGAAATCCATCCAATAATGAGTGTGTTGAAGAGAGTGTGGTAAAGAGTATGTTGCTAGCATTGCTCAAATATTAATCTAGTTATCTCATGGTATATTTTTCTTCCTTTTTGTCAAAAATACTTTAGGTGGTATCTCTGTGAAGAGACAGCACTGTGCCTCTGGACTGGTGTCTTGTATATTTCATACCTGAAGGCTCACATAACAAGGGTTTGGTACGATATCTTTTGAGCTATTTAAGAGGAACGGTGAAACTCAAAGACTATTAAAATGAAAATGATGTAAAATCTTCATTAGTGAAATGCTCCCTTTGGAAAGGGAAAAAATATAAAAGGGGCAGCTCTAGGCATGGCAATGAAACCCGAACCCATGAGTACCCACCTGATCTCGCCCCTAACTTTGATTGGAAAACCTGTTTTGACTGGGGACAGGATGGGGAACATGATACCCGTCCCGCCTCCGAACCCACCATGATGTTTACGTAATTATGATAATATCCTCATATATCTATGTATGGTATTGGATTTTTTTGATTGAAAGGTTTCATTTTGTATAAAATGGTACTTCAAAATTACATAACATTTGATTGTGCTTTTATTATGGTGTTTTGATGCCGTCAGTATTATTTGAAGCATAATGAAGTGTTTCCAAAGCATTAGTTTCTTTTTAATTTGTAGTTGAAAGAAATCTAAGTACAATTTTTGAGTTGTTAATTTCAATTGAATCAAAATAAATTTTAAATTTTGTTTTTCATTGACGGGGTAGGGACCTATGGGGAAACCCGACCCTACTGGGGGCGGGTATGAGGATCTATTTTCGAAACCGAAGGGGAGCAGGGCAGGGTTGGGGAAGGCAAACCTGGCCCTCGCCCGCCCCCTGCCAACCTCTAGACGGCCCAATGCATGAGGCACCCACCATTCTGGGGTCTAGGGAGGGTCATGTTTGCAGCATTCACCCCCTCGAGCAGAGAGGACGTATATTGAGGGCTAGCCTTGGCATATTGGTAACGTTATTGCCATATTGTCTTGACTCTTGACCCTATGATCAACACACACATACATATATATGGGGATACAAATATTTTGCATTATTATTGTGGTGATTGGAGAATTTTTCCTTTTCAATAACATTTTTATTACTTATAGTGAAGTCCTCCAAAAACCAAAGGAAGCAAGACCAATGCTCATGTAGTCTGTAATTTTTAAATCTGAATTTGGGTCTTAATTTGATGATGCTGTCAGGTGGCAGGATGCGATCATGATACTACTTTTGATCACTCTGGCAGTTTCCCTTATCTTTCTGCTACTGCTACTACTAGTTCATAGGTATCCCTTGTAATTTATTTATGTTCTTTTTCTGTATCTTGCATCAGATTGCATCTTTGCTCCTGTTCCTTATTCTTAAGGTACTAATACAATTTCTGTAAATTTGTTGCATTGTGCTTCTATTCATTCTGCTTTCAGGATGCCAGTTTTATTGTTATTTGATGTGTGTGAAATATTATGTCCATGAGGCTTTCCGATTCTGCATACTATGTGCTATACATTTTGGTTTTATATCTTTTCACATTTTCATTCCAGCACCTTGATGCTACAAAATGTTGGGGGCAAGAAACCACCTATTTTTATTTTTAGCATGTTTGGAACCGTGGCTCCAATGGGTCAGACTTGTGTTTTGCAAAGCTCCAATGGGTACCTTTGGTGTGATTCTACCTTATCCCACCTTGGTTCCAAACACGTACTTTTGATGGTCTTTTACCTGCCAATGAAGACTAAGTGGATCTATCTGCATTATACCATATTTGCTCTATAGAGGACCTAGGCTAGACTTAAATTATTACCCCCACCCAACAGAATCCAATTTATGATATTTAGGTGATTTTGTTGAGAGACAATTTTCGGTCAAACGTGGCCTTTTACTTATTTTGAAGATTCAAAGTTTAGAAGAAATGGCTAGAAAGAATGTACAGACTGCTGAGTGACTGAACAAAGGATGCATAACGCAATGACTTACTTGTTTATGAGATGCTGAATGAGTTTGTTTCCATTGCACTAAGCTAAACCTTAGAAATTAATGTAACCATATTTACATAAAGTATTGAAGGTTCTCACTCTGGCCCCTTTTCTCCTCCCACGTTAACTGTATAGTTGTCCATCACTGTTTTTCTCTTTTCTGCAGTTACCTTATCCTGACAAATCAGACCACCTATGAACTTGTAAGGAGAAGACGGATTCTTATCTAAGGTTAAGATGATTTAGTCATTTTTTCAATTATTTCATATTTTTAATTTTTTTACCTTAATCATTTAAAAGTAACATTTTTATAGATCACAATTCTCTTTCTAGGTTGTTGTATGGCTTTTAATGTATCAGCAAGATGTTTGGTGATGGAAAATGGGTTGGATGTCTGTGGTTTATTTTTTTTGGCCAACTATGCTTTGGATATCTGTGAAACATATTTCCATTAATCTGCAGGGGGATTCCAGAAAGAGTGCATCCATTCAGTAAAGGGGTATAGAAATGTATATAACTTCTGCTGTTCAAGGACCGTATGCAGTATAGAACCTACCTACACCTCAAGAGATAGA